>CM043701.1:87762316-88362316 GCA_023935145.1 Bretschneidera sinensis
GCCCATAGAACTTTCTTTAATTATTTTTTTTATTTTGAATAATTTGGATTTTGATGCAGGTTTATTTAGCAAGAATAAAGAGCTGGAAATTGAATACTGCGGCTGATTCACCATGAAACCAAGGAAGCTCCTTTCATTTCTTCAATCTTTCTCACTTTTGAATTACAATGAGGACATTGTTTAGTTTAAGTTTGGGGGTGTAAAATCCTATAGTCATTTTTTCTTCTTGATTGCTAGTTATTTTATTTTACTTGTGATTTTATAAGTCTTGAGTTTTTGAATTTTCTTACCAAGCATGCATTTGAGTATGATTGAATTCTCTATAACTCTGAAATTTGTGATTGAGGATAGGACTGTGAAATTTTTTTTTGAAATTTTCTTTTTTGTTAGGTTGAGTTTTGTGGGGTACTTTGATTTAAATCTTTAGCCTTGAACATAATTGAGCACATAGTCATTTTTTTTATTCCATTTTGCTAATGAAGAGAAGGAGTAGCATTAAATGGGTCAGGGAAGTTCAATCTTGCTTTACTCTAGAATCTGTTGATGGATCCTTGAGGCGAAATCCTAGTTGATACCAAATATTAGAGAAATGATCTAGGTATTTTTTTTGTCATAACCAAAAAGCTTTCCTAGCCGTCCTAGTTATCGTGCCATCATTGCATGGTGTATTTCCATAGTCAACCCCCTTGAGCCTTATTTTACATAAGCCTTTATTTATTCTTTTAACTATATTAACCATTCCCGTTCTAAGCCTAAAAAACCATGAATTTACATTTTACAGTTTGAGCAAATATTTTGGTGGAAATCTACATTGAAAGAGAAAGCTAGTTCAAAGGAAATTATGCTCTGTTTGATCAAAGTGTGTGGAAAAAAAAAAGGCTGAAGTGGTTGAAAATTTAAAAAGGCTATAAGAACTGAGATGACTGAACAAAAAAAGTGGGAGGCTGAAAAAAAAAAAAAGAAGTATTTTTGTTGGGTTTATCTTTTTCCCAGAGGTGATTTATTCATCATGGAATGAAGTATAAACTAAAGAAAACTCAATAAGTGATGTAGATCACTTTAGATTTTATTAAAGGTGTACTTGGTATTTACAGCAACAATAATGTTACCAGTATAAGCATATAGTCGAGAAAGAGTTATGGTTTGAATCTTGTGGCTATCTCTTTTATTGTTTTTTCCACCAAGTATTTGCCTAGTTTGCTTTAATTTTCCTTATCCAGTTCTTTCTTAGCCTTCACCTTGTGGCCTGTCATTACAACTTGATTAAAGACCGTTTGATCTCTGATTTTGGTGCTGATTACATTAGTGGAGAGAATTTCCGAAAATTGGACTTATGGGGTTAAGTTTTGAGAGAATTCCTCTGGTTTTAGTTGTTATACTTTTATCTGAGTTTGCAGGTGGTTTGGAGTTAAATTGACTATATCACACACTCAAGGTCGTAGGTTTAGGTTGAAGTAATCTCTTAACTCTTGCTTGACAAATTGTTAACTTTTTTTTTTTATTGATTTTCTTGCTATATTTGATGTTAAAAGAGTACGATACTAGTAATGAAATCTAAATTTAGATCACGGCTTTATGAGTGATGAGATTTTTCTATGAGGTTATTTTATTTTATTTTTATTTGAAGACAAACAAAGTTTTAAGTTTGGGGGAGTTTGATGCCTTGCATAATTTCTTATATTTTATCACTTATTAACTTTAAACTTGAGTAAAATTTTATTTATTTTTGTTGGTTTTAGGCTTCATTTTTATCATTAAATTTTATTTCAGATTTGAAGAAAAGGAATATCCAAATTCTAGCAGCTAATCGTCGAGAGTCTCTTTTTCTCATTTAAATGAAGATTTTATTTGAATAAAAGGGCTGCTAAAATAAAAGAGACGTGGGCAGAAGTTTTGGGTGGCATGTGAATTTACTATTTGATGGCTAGTGAGCCATACCAAATAAACTAGTAAATGGTAAATTGTTGTTCTCCTAACAGATTTAGAAAAAAAAGGAAAGTGGTAGCTGAGTGTTTGTGTTTAGCTCGTAAATTGAGTCCAATTAAAAGAATTTGTTATCAAATTCTCGGAGCGGTGTATCTATAAAAAGAGAGTTTTCTCTTTTGTTGGGGACGTAAGCTGTAGTTTGACTTGGCACACGAACGCAGCAGCGGTTGGACTAGGGAACAAGACGCATGAGTGGAGGAGAAATATTTTTCTTCTCGTTTTAAGGAAGAGGTTGCCGATTGCGATGAGTATTTTTCACTATGGATTTTCTTCTCTCAAAAAAATATGGTGAATTCATTTATGTTGAATTCAATTTTTAGCATGAACTAAATTTTCTTTATTCTAGGAAAATGATGTAATCTAGTTTTAAACTATGCTTGCTTTGTTATGCTAATTTGACGTAATTCTTTTCTATGTTTGTCTGATTTATTCTAAGCTTATTGCTTCTAACTGACTGGCCATTAATTAGATGATTTTGATCTTGTGATTTGCTATCGAAATAGGGAATTATAGGATAGAACTTGGATATTTCAGCAATAATTAAATATAGAGATCGAAAGACTTATATGAATCTATGTAGTCTTAAAATCGTTGGTCTTAATGCTTTCTTGCTTTATTAATTTGCATACTCTTGTGTAAAATGATGAATAAGAATATTTTCAATTGACTATCGAAAGAGGCTTTTGGATGAGTTTGGATATTTTGCTAACAAACAGAGAGAATTAAATTTAATTAGTTAGATGAGAGAAGCATAGGCAGGGATTAGGGAAAATCAATTTCCTAGAAGTTCTTTTTCTTATTAATTTGATCTTCGAACAACAACTTTCTTTTCCATTGAATACTTTCTTTGAATTGATTTTATTTCAAATTGCAATTAAAATCAACCTTAGTGACTTTTTAAAATAAAAGATTAGTATAATTTCGGTACTTGTCAAAGGTGAGTTACTAATCCCTGAGGATGATACTCTTCTCATCACTTTACTATAAAATTACGATACTGTGCACTTACAGTTTTGCACCTATCAATGCGAAGCAAAAATACAATGTATAACAACTTGTTGATTTAGAGCACATATATATAATAAACATACAACAACAAAAAAATTATACCAAAAAGTCTTTAAAGTACATATTTTGTATTCTGGGAGTAAACTGCCTATATGAATTGAAAGACTCATCATGATGACTCTTTGCTATCGATGTTATGGTCCTCACGATGCCCTTCGCCCTACTAAATGCACTGCATCAAGAGCTTCAAGTTAAATGGAAAAAATGGCTTCTATGGTAATAATACATAAATGTTGTCACTAAAACTATATTAACCTTTTGCTTCTAATGGGAATCAAAGGTCGACCCATTAGATTCTCTGGAGCAAGGGGAGTTTGTTAGGCCCTCTCTCTTTATGAGGTACATCATACTCCTCATCCTCATCTTCCTCCTCCCCATCCTCATCCTTCTTAAGATCCTCCACAGGCTCTACAATTTAAAGGAAAATATGTATAAGCCAAAATGAAAAACAATACAACTGAGACAAGGGGCTTATGTATAATGTAAAAATAAATATATAGTTACCTAAAGTTGGGGCATAAGAAGTCGAGGCATCATCTTTACCGAGGTTGTGCCCCCCTCCTGCCTTGTGCTAGACCCTTTAGTGGCATCTTGTTTTGAAAACAAAACCAACAATTATGAAGAAAATATATACACAATGTTTAAGATTCATATAGTATACGAAAAGGAACAAAAAGTAGAAACATGGTTACAAGTTAATTTTAATTTTCTTACGATGATGATACAAAACTATTAATTCTAATTTTTACCGATTACCAAAAAAATTCTGAATAGAGATATTCTTACAAGTTAATCTATGCTCTTATCATCATCTTCTTCTTCTTCAACTCATTCTAAATTTGGTCAATCTGCTTCTTCCATTATACCAATGGGATCACGGAGAATACTTAGCATATCAAGTTCATGGTCTGCATCGACTAAGATTTGACAAGGACTTTCAACCTCTTGGAAGTACTCCGAAACGATAGACACTATATCATGATTTGCATCTTTGTATGAAAGAACATATACTTTTCCCTGCGCCTTAACTTTACAAATTGCCCACCCATCTAGTATTTCTTCTTTCTTTGAAGGGTACGGTGAATAGTACACTTGTGTTGCTTGCTTCGCCAACACAAATGGCTCATTTGAATGAAGTCTTGATGTATGTGTTATATCTATAAGACCGTGTTTTGGGTGTACCGTAAATCCTCTCTCAAAATCATACCAGTAGTACTTAAACAATACAACCATGTTACCTTTCCCTGTATATTGTATGATTATATTTCTTTCAATATACCGTAAAAGTCACGTTCGTATATGTTGTAACAACTACCTTTCACACATACACCACTATTCATTGTTTTCTTGAATTTTCCGTACTCTTCAGTTTGAAATTTAATTTTATTTATATTATAGCCACTATAATAGGTCACATGTTTACGCGAACCAAGTCCTAGCTCTCTTATGTGGTTGATAATTGTATCGTCCCTCAAAACCTATTAAAATCACAATATACATGTTTATATGGTTCTATTATTAATATTGAGGAAATTATCTCATTCAATGTTTACTTACAAGATCATGAAGCCATTTTGCGAAATCCTTCTTGCGAAAGTTTTTAATTTGTTTGTTGGTGATATGAGGCTGCTCACGCCTCAACATTTCATCATATTTCCTAAAATATTGATAAAATCATAGTTTATAATCTGTTGACACTATAAACAATAAGTTTAAGACTGGGTATAAGGACTCACTCCGCATAAGGCTCGATCTTTATGCAATTTAGGAGAACATATATCACTGCAGCCTTCATCTCATCTTCATCTAAATCTCTTCTAGTCTCACGACCAAATGCACGACCTGGATAACAGAAAATGGATAGGCGCCCATTTGGATCCACATGTCCCCCATAATCATTCTGACTTACTCGATTCAACTTTGTTTGAAAATTCGGTTCAAAATAGTATGTGTAGAAGTTGGAAGTTTCCTCTATGATGTACGCCTCAACAATGAAGCCTTCAGCACGTGTTTTGTTATGGGCTTTCTTCGTTAAGCTGTGCATACACCTATTTTGCATATACATATTATGAAGCAATTATACAATGGTAAAGCACGCAACTTAATTAATACGAATAAAGATTAATAAAAGATATCACCTCTTGAAAGGGTACATCCATCAATACTGCACAGGGCCCCCAACCTTAGCTTCATATGGCAAATGGATAGACAAATGCTCTATAGACTTAAAGAATGATGGGGGAAATATCTTTTTCAGCTTGCATAAAGTCACCACAATATTTTTCTCAAGTAACTCCATATGCTCAACCAACACCTCAGTTGTGCATATGTCTATAAATAAATTACTAAGTTTTGTTAACAGATCCCATATAGCATCAGGAAAAAAGTCACGAAACTTCAATGGTATTAATCTCTCCATGAACATGTGGAAATCGTGACTTTTTATCTCGTAGAACTTGCAGTTGTTCACATTGACACACCAGGCTATATTTGAGGCATATCCTTTTGGGAACTTCAATTTTTTCACCAATTTGGTACACATCCTTCATCTAAGACTTATTCAAAGTGTAGAATACTTTAGGCTTTGACATTATGGTCACTATCATGTGGATTATCAGATATATGTTGACATTATGTGTACAAACAGTGTGCAGTTCTGTTGTGGCAATGAGACACCCATGGAGGTATCATCGGTTATGTTGTGGGCTATTATCAGTGTTTTCAGTGTAATGATATAGGCACTATGCATTGATGGTTGAGCTGTGCATCGATTATCTTTGGTTGGACTTGCCTCCAACTCCGGACGCTTACAAAGGTTCTTAATATCTTCATGAGCATTTGAATTATCTTTGTTTTACCCTTAGTATCCATAACTATAATGAAGATACTGTCAAAAAAGTTTTTCTCAATATGCATGACATCCAAATTGTGTCTAATGAGATTTGTTTTCCAATATGGTATTTCCAAAAAGATAATTTTTTTCAACTAGTTATGCTCCTCACCGAATCTTGGAATCTCTTGTTTTTTTTTTCGTGTTACCAAATGAGATCTGATCGAAAGACAAAAACCTAGCCATCATTTCTTCTCAAGACAACCATGGTGGAGGAGAATCTCTCTCAATTGTTATCTTTTTGAAACTGTCCTTCTACTTTTGAAAAGTATGATTCTGAGGTAGAAACTGACGATGACAACCAACAGGGTTTCCTACAATAAGGCAATCGAAATAACTTGATACGCTCAATACAATAAGGATAAGCTAGTTGGCCATGAATACTCCATCCAAAAAGCATACCATAAGCTGGGGAGTCCTTGGTCGTCCATAGAAGTGCAACTTTCATACTAAAATTTTGTTTCTTATTTGCATTATAGGTAAGAACACCATCCATCCACAACATTTTTAACTCATTTAATAGCGACCTTAGAGACACATCTGGATTCTTACTAGGGTGGTTTGGACCTAGAATGGTAAAGTATAAGAACAAATTATGCCTCTTTATGCACATACTAGGAGGTAAATTGTACGGACTTACAAAGACCAGCCAACAAGAGTAAGGGGAAGCAGAATGACTGAACGGAGTGAACCCATCAGTCAATAGTCCCAGCTTAACATTTCATGATTTGAAAGCAAACAATAGGAGCTCAACATCAAAGTGTTTCCACACCTCACCACTCATAGAGTGGATGAGAAAGTCAAGCTTACTATGTTTTCCTTCCTTATGCCATCTCATATGTTCGACACTGTTTTTTGACACGTAAAGTCTTTAAAGTCTTAGTGTGATTGGAGGGTAACGTAACCTTTTAAATGGTATATCCTTTTGGTTTTTATTTCCCACTTGTTTAGGTTGAAATCTAGTATGGCCACAAACATCATAGCTTTTCTTTTGCATTTCTTCATAAGAATACAACATACAATCATTCAGTTATGCATATATCTAATGATAACCAAGTCCTAACCATTTCATCATCTTCATGCATTGGTAAAATTTTTCAAGAAATTTCTCGCTCTATGGCAACTTCTTGCCCTCCAACAACATACTCTTAATTATTGATATTAATTGGGCGTAACAACTCTTAGACATGCTAAAATTTGACTTACAGTTCAATAGCTGAACAATCATCGATAACTTTGTATGCTTCTTGCAACCTTCCTATAACAGCTCCTTAGCATCTCTTAATAAATCGTGAAATTTAGCAGCATCATGATTTGGGGCGTCTTTAAACGATTTGAGACCTATCAATCACACAAATTATAAACAGAAAGAGAAGAAGATAAAATTTACCTAGGTTCACCTAAGAATAAGGCTATGTCCTACCAAAAGTTTCTTATTATCAACCTCACAAATCTCTCTGTTACAATGTATGCACAGTACATAAAGAGTATTTATATGTAACTTAAGACATCCTAATTAGGATCTAATTAGGTTTCTGTTCTACTGCAGAACTATGGCTCTTCATGGGCCCAAGCCCAAACCACCAAGCAAAAAACCAGGCCTAACTCATGTACATGGCCCAAAAGTTTCTTATTATCAGCCTCACAAATCTCTCTGTTACAAAGTATGCACAGTACATAAAGAGTATTTATATGTAACTTAAGACATCCTAATTAGGATCTAATTAGGTTTTCGTTCTACTGCAGAACTATGGCTCTTCATGGGCCCAAGCCTAAACCACCAAGCAAAAAACCAGGCCTAACTCATGTACATGGCCCAAAAGTTTCGTCTGGGCTTCTATAGATCTGGTCCCGTGAAGTATGCACCAACTCTAACAATCTTCCACTTGGTAAATACTTCACACACATGAAAAACTTCCCAAGACTCTGTTTCTTCAAGCCCACCTCAGTAGCACACCACTCAAACTTTACTAGACTAACTGCTTTAGTCAAGAAATCTGCATTGTTCACTGCTGTATCGACTTTCTCCAAGATTATCACATTTTCTTCAGTCTTTTCCAAAATGAAGTGATATTGGATATCAATCTGCTTCGTCCGTGAATGAAATGTAGGATTCTTTGCTAAGAAGATAGCACTTTGATAGTCACATTTCACCTTCATTTCTTTTTGTTTAAACCCAAGCTCATCACACAACCTTTGAAGCCAAATCACTTCTTTTCTAGCATGAGTTATTGCCATTTATTCTGCTTCTGTAGATGAAAAGGCAACAACGCTTTGCCTTTTGCTCATCCAACTCACTGCCCCACCAAACAGATTGAACACATACCCGCTTGTAAACCTCCTGCTATCAATGTCTCCTCCCTAGTCAACATCAACTGATCCTACAATATCAAGATTCTTCTTACCTCCCATACCTCCATAACACAATGCAAACTTTGACGTGCCATGAAGATGTCTAAGAACTCTCTTGATAGCATTGCAATGCTCTTTCCTAGGATTAGAAATATATCTACTCAATACTCCCATTGTTTGGGAAATATCTAGTCTCGTACACACCATGGCGTATATCAAGTTTCCAACCGCATTAGCATAAGGTACGTGTGCCATATCTTCAACTTCTTCCTCTATCTTCGGACATTGCTCCGCATATAATTTGGTTCCCAAAAGCATAGGAGTCCCTACCGGCTTGCTATCAGACATGTTGAATTTCTTCAACACTTCTTCAATATACTTCTTCTGGCTTAGCCATAGTTTTTGATTTTTACAATCCCTCTTTATCTGCATGCCCAAGATAAAATTTGCTGGCCTTAGGTCTTTCATATCAAACTACCTTGCCAACAATAACTTCACAGTGCTAATCATCTTCCTGTTATTTCCAATCAACAGTATATTATCCACATACAAGGTTAAAATGACAAAATCAACCCCTAACCTTTTCATGTAAATGCAATGATCTTCATAGCTGCGAGTGAACCCAAGCTGAATGGCATATGTATCAAACTTCTGGTACCACATCCGTGGTGACTGCTTTAGTCCGTACAGAGACTTCTTCAATTTACAAACCAGCTCTTCCTTGCCTTTGCTCACAAAGCTTTCGGGTTGTTTCATGTAAATTTCCTCCTCTAAGTCCCCATGAAGAAAGATTGTCTTCACATCCAGTTGCTCAACCTTTATATCATAAGCAGCTACCATGGATAAGACATATTTGATAGATGTCAACTTTGCTACCAGGGAAAATATCTCACCATAGTCAATGCCCTCTATTTACGAGTACTCGTTTGCAACCAAACGTGCCTTGTACTTTTCTACCATTCCATCTGCATTTGTTTTCTTCTTGAAAATCCATTTGCACCCAATTGTCTTCCTATCTTTAGGCAATTTCACAAGGCTCCATGTTTCATTCTTGTCCAGTGCTTGCATCTCCTCTTTCATAGCATCCTCCCACAGATTTGCATCCTCTGAGGTCTTTGCCTCTTTCATTGTGCTAGGATCATCACCAGTAATATTTAAAGCATATAATGCACTGCAAGCACTAGGGGAATACCTTATTGTTGGTCTCCTAACCCATGTCGATCTCCTTATGACAGGTGTGGTCTCAACCTCCGAACCAGCATCTGAATCTTCATCCTCTACATTAGGAACATGAATATCTTACTCAGACCCAACTGACTCAGCATCTGAAGTATCTGGTGCAGTCTGTGGGGTAGTCTCCCACTTTTTATCTCCCGGGCTAAGATTAATCTAAACATGTTTTGGCTATTCTGGTACATCTTGGATAACCAGTGAAGATGTACTTTACTGATTTGCTGTCAAGTTAATCTCTTTTCTTTTGGCACATGCATATAAGCATCACACACAAACACCCTAACATGAGCCAAACTCAACTTCTTCCTGAGTAATGCCTCAAACAGTGTCTGATCCTGTTAAGCTGATGTAGGTGACTTGTTCTTCAGAAAATATGCCGCAGCTACAGCCTCTGCCCAGAACTCCGGCTCCAAGCCTACGTAACTCAACATACTCCTCCATTTCTCCATGAGTGATCGATTAAGTCTCTCGGCCACCCAATTCTACTGAGGTGTATATGAAGTTGTTTTCTGTCTTGCAATGTCGTTTGCCACATAGAATTGCTCAAACTTGTTTGAGCAAAATTCCCCTCTAGAATCTGTTCTCAGTACCTTTATCTTTCTTTCCATCTCATTTTCTACCAACACTTTAAACTCATGGAACTTACCAAATGCTTCAGCTTTACTCTTAATGAAATAAATCCATGTATACCTTAAAAAATCATCAATGAAAGAGACATAATACCTTGACTTTCCAAGAGATTGGACCGGAACTAGCCCAAACACATCACTATGTGTTAAATCCAGAATATTTTTTACCCTCGTGCCAGCGGACTTAAAACTCACACAGTTCTGCTTGTCATGTAGACAATGCTCACAGAAATCGAATCCCATGGAGTAATCTAGGACTTCCTTCACCATCTGCTTTGATGATATATTAGGTAATCCATTTTCACCAATATACCCAAGCCTCTGATGCCACAGCATAGAGGATGTTGCCTTATCATCAGTCAACTTCTCAGAGATAAAACCACCACTACACTAGCTTTGTACTATATTTCCCAGCAGCTTGCACAACGTACCATACCGAACACCTCGTGCAATTACTAATGATCCATGAATCATCTTGCACGAATTTTTGTCACAACTGAAATTTACTCCCCCGTCTGCCATCTTGTTTACTGATATTAGGTTCCTGCTGAGACCCGAAATATGCATCACGTCTGGAAGTGTTCTAATTGTCCCATCTTTCATCCTCGACTTTACCTTCCCACGACCAATAATTTTCATCAAAAAATTATCTCCCAATAAAATGTTTCCCCCATCAAAGGTTTCATATCACGAAACCAGTCCCTGTGAGGTGTCATGTGAAAGGATACTCATGTGTCAATTATCTAAACACTTTGATCTGATTGAGCTAAACAAGATGTCATATTTAAGTCACCAGCATCATCATCATACTGGTTCCTATTACTTAAATTTGATATCTCGCCTGTTCACTTTTCAGGGTTCATACTCTTACTTCTGCACTTATTCTTTAGATGCCCAGGCTTCCTACATTTCAACCTAGATTTTTTCCTACTTTTCAATCTTCCCCTGAACTTGATTTTATCACCAGACCACTTATAAGCTTTATCATAGGTTCATCCTCTCATAGATAAAGCCTCATTTGACAAGTTTTTTGTACCCTGCCGCCTCATCTCCTCAGATAAAAGGGCTGCCATGACATTCTCAAAAGACAGATTAGGCGTGCCACTACCAATCACAACTATCAAGTTATCCCATGAATCAGGCAGTGAATAGAGTAGCATAATAACCTTATCATCATCTGTCACATCAATACTAATAGATAATAACTGACTTATCAGAGTGTTGAACTCATGTAGATGAACAGAGAAAGAATCACCCTTAGCCATCCGAAGGTTGTATAACTTCTTCCACAGAAACAGTTTGTTTACCAGAGATTTACTCTGATAAAGGCTTTCCAGCTTCTTCCAGAGATCTTTCACAGTTTTTTTCTCCATAAACATTTATCAGGACAGAATCGGCCAGGCACAACCGAATCAGACTTTGTGCTTTCTGATAGAGCTTCTCCCACTCCGTGATGGTCACTGAAGATGATGTCGAAACCACCACCGATAATGCCTCTGCCATAGACATCGTACTTTTTGGTATCTCATCGACTATCACTGTCCACAGATCCCTATCCACGAGTAGATCCTCCATCTTCAGTTTCCATAACAGGAAGCTCTTCCTTCCGAACTTCTCGATTTCATTCCGTGATCCAATCGATATCTCTGATAGTTAATCCTCGAACACAAGGCTCTGATACCAATTGAACGATTCGAGACCTGTCAATCACACGAATTATAAACAAAAAGAAAAGAAGACAAGATTTACCCAGGTTCACCTAAGAATAGGGCTACGTCATGCCAAAAGTTTCTTATTATCAACCTCACAAATCTCTCTGTTACAATGTATGCTCAGTACATAAAGAGTATTTATATACAACTTAAGACGTCCTAATTAAGGTCTAATTAAGTTTCCGTTCTGCTACTGAACTACGACTCTTCATGGGCCTAAGCCTAAACCACCAAGCAAAAAACCCCCGCATGCTCACCTGGGAGCAGGACCCCCGTGTTCGTCCGGGATTCCACAGATTTGGTCCCATGAAGTATGCACCAACTCTAACAGTCTTCAACATCCCAATTAAATTCAGGACCAAAATTATCCATTATCATGTCCCCCATTTGATTCCTTCCTCTAAATCCTCTCTCCACATCGTTAATTCATCTCGTCAAATGCTTCACATAACAAAACCCTTTATTGTATAGGTGCACGGTAATCACATCTCTCTGCAGAAACTTAGTATTGCTACAAACAGAGTAAGGCCATCTAATAGTTCCCTTATACAGATAGCGTTTATTACTATACACGAAGTTATGGAATCGTTTAACAACATTCCTAAATTCTTCCGATACGGCATTATGCACAACTCGACGGTCCATCTAACTCCGATCAACTAACATTGTTCCAGATACTAAACAGTTTTCACATTCAAAGTTATTTTGACTTTAAAATTAACTGACAAATATAACTCATAATAAATAAATTAAATTAAGATTTATGAGACAAACCAATTTAAAAGCCTTATTTTTAGTGGATGTGTTTTTTAGCTCATTATTCTACATCTTGTACATAAATCATATCATTATTTGTATGATCTCTCCTCTTTTATCATTCAAGAATGCAAGGTAAGATTTAAATAAGGAAATATATTGTCTACTTATAAAAACAATCTATTCATACTTAAGAAATTGAAAAAACTAATTAAATTAATAGCATACACAAGTTATAGTTTGCATACCTAATTAATAAGAGTAGTACTGGAACATAGAAGAAACAACTAGTACCACTGACTGATTGTGTAGCCCTATTGGAGAAAATTATAAAGTATTAGCGAATAAGAAATTAGAAATTAAAAAAAAAAACCTTATTATTTATGAACATCACGCATGCTGATGCTTTCTGGCCATATCATTCCAGTCATTAAAAGGTAAGGGTCTTAACCCATTCAGGAATGCATAATACTTATTGCATCTAATAACTTCTACGTTATTTCATTTCAAAAAAAATTCAGCAGTACTTCCCCGTAGTTCTCCAAATACGCGACTTAAATTCGGTCCTATCACCCAAAAGAGATAGCCATGAATTTAGTATACACCCAGAGAACAAGGAGAAGTACCACCAAAACTTTATCGAAACGAAACAAGCAAGAAATTATTAACTGTAGCCATGAATTTAGTATATACCCAGAGAACAATGAGAAGTACCATCAAAACTTTATCGAAAACAAGCAAGAAATTATTAACTGCAATACGGATCAAGCATTCCTAAACTATCCGCACTAGATAATCCAAGGATTATTTGAACACAAGCACTCTCATTGCAAACATATTAATTAGCAAGCAACAAGTGCATTTGTGTCGCTCAATAATCCTCAAA
Organism: Bretschneidera sinensis; assembly: GCA_023935145.1. Taxonomy (NCBI): domain Eukaryota; kingdom Viridiplantae; phylum Streptophyta; class Magnoliopsida; order Brassicales; family Akaniaceae; genus Bretschneidera; species Bretschneidera sinensis. The sequence goes on from CM043701.1 coordinate 87,775,829, forward strand.
CGGGTGATCTAAAGTAAGATGCAATGCATGATATATGCAAATAAAGAATATATTAGAGAGATAAGGGAATATGAAAAATAATTTATTCCCTATTGGATTAAATGAGTCGACCCTTGAGTTAGGTGATTTTATTGATGGACTGTATCCATACATTATTTTAATCTAAATCTTTGATTTTGGGTCCCCTTAATCTAAGGGCCTAATTACAAATGTTTCGGTTTGATTCTAACAATCGAAATAATTGAAAATCGAATTCTAATTGTTTAAAAAACTGAATTAACGGAATTGCAATTCACTAGAGACTTTTACTTTGGTTTCTTATATTAACCTATTTAAAACTTTTACCACGCATAATTGAATAAGAAGTTCACTTTCTTTTGTTTGGTTGTACATTAGGAATAGTCGATTTCATTATGCTTCCAAGGTTTCTTATATTAACGGAATATGTATTAATTTACTAAAAGATTTTGTCCTAAAAGTATTAAATAAATATAAAGGAAAGCCATTTTTTCATGAAAATTTCATTTCAAATAAATTATGACGTCTCAAAATTATATATGATTTTAATTATTTGAAAATAACTTAGGAATTTCTATTTCCTTCTTGTGTGTTTTGAACTTTAATATTTTTACCTTTGAGATTAATTATAGTTTTTTTGACATAATTTCATAAATCAAGGTGGACATATAATTTAATTTAAATATATTAAATATTTAAATTTCATTTATAATCATTATAGCAGCATCACCATCGAAAAAAGTGGCCAAACAACTAAAACAAACAAAGAACTCACAACTGAACTTTGATTGATTTAATGTTGGGCCGTCTCGGATCACCATCCAGACAAAGCAAAAATGCAAAAAACTCAAAATTGAAATTGGAGATTAAAACAATAATTATCAACATCAACAGGAAATAAAATTAATTGTAGTAAAATATCAAATTCTTCAAAGATTTCATCAAGTCTGCGATGGTTTCTATATTTGGACTCATAAAATCAACAATTATTTTTATTTTCTTCCTTGATCCTTGATGATTAAAAAAATTAATTAACATAATTGAATCATAAAATGATAGGTCTAGAAATGTGATTTACTCAAAGTATATTACAGATTATGCCCATCAAGACCAAATTGATAAATAATATATTACAGATTTAATTAAATAAATGAGAAAGAGCTTACTACGTAAGGAGGCAGTGGCGCGGTGGAAGAAGCAGCGCTGTGGTGGTAGCAACACGGTGGTGGCTAGGCGGTGCAGAGAGAGACTGAATGGAAAGAGAGAAAAAAAAAAGAAGAAAAGTGGAATGGAGATATGATAAAACAAAGGATGAGTAACAAAAGAAGGAGAAAGATGAGGAAGATTTGCAAAGAGAAAGATGAAAGAGAGAAAAATGGAGTGAATATTAAATTCTACACCTAAACAATAATAAAATATACAAGTTATTGAAGATGGCACAATTCCGATGTGAGACAAAATCAGTCAAAAATAATTTTTTTCAATATTAAATTCTGCACTTGAAAAAAAAATTACATATTAGTTGTGACAGCTACAATTTCGTGGTAGATAACCATTTTTATGTTTAAAAATTATCAATTTAAATAAAAAACATTAATTGCAACGGAAATTTATGTTATAAGTGATGGATATTCCGTCACAATTGCTATCTTCTACCGAATTTAATTCCATCGTAGAAAAGAATTATCTGTGACAGATTTTGGGCCATCGCAGATAATCTGTCACAACTTATTACTTTTCTTGTAGTGTTGCTCTTTAATCCTCTCAATTTGGATGAATTATTATTTGTACATACAAGAGAAAATTTATCAATTATTTTAGGTTTTTTTTTCTTTTAGTTTTCTCTCCTTTTAAATAAGAGAAAAGTTTATTTCACGTAATTTTTTTCCTCTCACTTTTGTCTCTTATGTTTGCTTGATCTTTGAACACTTTGTTAGGTTGGTGTGCTTGAGTTTAATCAGTACCTTCACTTGTGATTGTATACCTCCTTGAAAATTTGGTGTTGATCAATCTTAGCACAAAGTTTGTTTTGAATGATGGATGCCTCTAACTGACACTTTAAAGTCTTTTGTTATTTTCGATTGTTTACTGTGTCTAAAATGCTCGAAGCTTCTCTCTAAATCCTGCATATTTTTGGTTGATAGAAAACTAATAATAGAAAAAAATTAAAATAAAAAACAAATTTTATTGTTGATTCAATTATAGATAAAGATGTCTGTAAACATGTCGAAGTGGGGACACGTTTGAATTTAACTTAATTAAGGGATTTAATGTCGTTAGAGCTATTTGGCTAACAGATAGAACCTTAAAGTAATCAAGTTAAATGATTTGAAATTCAGGTTTTGATTTAAACAAGACCAAACAACATGGTATTGTTTCCCTTTTCCTTATGATTTTCATGCTAATTTGAGGAAAAGTTCATAGAATCTCTATCCATGTAACGTATCTTCTAAAACCCTTTTTTAGTACAACGTTGATTCTAATCTATCTTTATTCTCATCAAACCAGATTATAATAATTCTTTTTTATTCATAATAAAATTGTTAGTGGTAGACAAGTGCCGCCGTAAGTCTTCTGCCGGTGCTTCATTTCTGGCGCTTTCATGAAGCGCCGCAATGTCCAAAGAACATATATTGACGCTTCAAAGCGCTATTATACGCAAAATCTATTGCATATTTCAGCACTTCTAATTGCGGCGCTTACAAGTGCCGGAATATGGTCGAAACCCATTTCATATTCCGATGCTTGGAAGCACCGCAATATGATGGGCTCGAGCATATTGTAGCACTTACAAGCGCCGCAATATATGGAACCCTTACGATGCTTTAAAGCACCGAAATAGGAGTTAAAATAGTCGGTAATTCGCACGCTTAGTGTAATTTCTCAGACTCTTACACGCGACCAGGTCGGTTTGCTCTCGCGACTCCTTCTTCATACTCACGTCTCTTCTTCCTCATGTTCTTTGTCTCTCTCTCATCAAAATTTCTACACATGTATATTTCACTCCTTTGTCATGCTTAGTTTCTCTATGCGTATATATTCTATAAACTGTGATTGTTAGGCTCGATGATGACCTAGGTTCTGGGTTTTGTGTTGTTTTCCTAATTAAGTGATTATTATTGTTGAAATCCCATTTTCATATGATGGGGGTTACTGCATAGCAGCACCTGTGAGGGGATGTTGTCTCATATTAATTGTTGAAAAATGTTTAGGTGCCATGGATGGTGGATAACAATTATTCATATGAAATAATTGCCTTTGCACGTGGTCCGAATAATATTATTAGGAAATTTAATGGATTCAACATCAATGGCTTTAAATTCCACACAAAAGATCGTGAGAAGTTTAGACAAGCTCAAAATTCGGGAGTTATGGTTGAAGTGGAGGATCAAATGTATTATGGTGTGCTCAAAGATATCATTGAGTTGGATTACTATGGGGCGTTTAAGATTGTGTTGTTCTGTTGTGATTGGGTGGATATTAATTCACCCAGGGGTTTGAAGAAATATGCAAGTTGGTGCATTCTCGTGAACTTGTCTAGGTTCATACACACTAGTAAGTTATTGAAGGATGATCCATTCGTTATTTCATCTTAAGCAAAACAAGTGATTTATGTGCAAGACCCAACAAGAAATGAGTGGTATCATGTTGTGATCATAAAGCCAATGGACCTATATGAAATGAGGGAAAAAACGCAGGAAGAGGATGATGACACTTACAATCAGTGCATGCCTTCTAATGTAGTGGTAGATGATCAATTAGATTGGATCTCAAATTGGGCTAGGATGGACATTGATGAAGATACCAATCTTTAATTTAATCTCTAGTTCTTTTGGTTCTCTTGTTGCATTTTCTTTTTGAGCTAGTTATATAAGTAGGCAGTGTGTGTACTTAGTTTGGTTGCTTGATGAATTGAAATTTATTGCCTTAGGCAATCAGCATTTATTCTGTTGCGTTGTTTCTTTGTACAATTTATACTTGAATTCTCTTCATGTAGTGTGAAATTTACAATGAACTGAGCTAGGTAAACAACCTTATTATGCACCAGCACCAGCACTTGCACAGGGGCTGCTTCTGTTCCATTTTTAATTGTCAATATATTTTGCTTGGTTGTGATGTGTGTGTGTGCATATTGAATCTTTTTATAAACTTTGTGCATGATGTGCAGTGCCTTATCCTGTGCAGGTAAAAGAAGATTAAGAGATTTATTACTTCAAAGTGAGAACCGCTTTTGTGCTAATTGTGGTGCACTAGATCCTAAGTGGGTGTGAGTTTTGTTACTATGATACCTTTTAATTTTGCAATTTTCACTTTTGTTCTTGTTAATAGGTTTTATTTTAGTTGGTGGATCCATATAGAACTATTTTAGGCACCTTACAGATAAAATATTCTTTGTGATATTTAGTTTTACTTATTGTCTTGTTTAAGTTTTTCAATTTCACACTTTCACCCTTCTATCATCTGATCTTAGAATTCTATAGGGAATACTGATTTTACTATAGAAGGTTTAGGTTCAGGTTTGGGCTAATGAAGTTGAAGTCTGGCTAATGGTTTTACTATAAAGAAATTTGTTATTGAAGATTAAGAGAAGAAGAAATGACTACTGAAAAAATCTTTTCGTATTCATATTGAGGAGATATAATGTGGTATATTTTTCTTCTGGTAGACTAATTAATTGTTTTAGAAACAAAAAGAAAGATTTGTAAACTGTGGAAGTATTCTCTCGTTACAAGGAAAGAAAAAAGAAAAGGGAAAACATTTATGTATAATCTTACTTATCAAAAAGAAAATCTGTATAATCAAAACTAGTGTGCCATAAGTGTATGACATAGCCCCCAGAGTGATGTTGTGTTGTGTTTAAGAAAAAAAAAACTAAAATATCATATATAGATATGATGATGTATTAAGGATAATTTGTCGATGTGACTTGCACAAGGGAAAACAAAGAGAAGCTAAATTAAGTTTGTCGTTGCAGTGCATATATTAAGGGTTAGAACTAAAGTTCTACCTTTTTATATTTGTTTTTTTTTTGTTTGGCATCAGTCATGTATTAAGTGATAATGCTTATCCAATAAGAGGTATGTTGATATTTTGAACTGATGAAAATGTTTTAGTTCCAAGACTGCATTTGAGGATAACATTTCCAGCCAAAATTGTGAGTGGAGACTTTAGGGCTCTTGATTGACAGTAAAGAAATAGTATGTGTTAGGAAACCACCCTCAAGATGCCGAGGTGGTGATCTTCCAAACACCCAAGTCTAGAATGACTTGTAATGATCAGAACAGAAACAAAAATCAAAGAAAAGAAAGAACATAAGCAATTTGTTATCGAGGTTTGGCAATAACCTACGTCCCCGTGAGTTCCTCCGAACTATCTGCACTAAATCAATGAGTTTTTTTACAGATATAGCAACGCCTCTTCAAGAATCTCAAGTTCTTGAAGAACAAAAGAAGAGAAAACAGAAAGTGATAAGGAACTATTATAAAGCCCTTCTCCCCAATCTATACTACTCTCTCTCTCAACAACTAGCCTCTCTTTGAGATCTATTCTAGTGTCTCTCCTGTGTTTTTGTGTCTTTGCACTCTCACACTTGCACTTGAATTCTCTGTATGATGATCACTTGTGTTTACAACTTTTTCTCCTTTCTTGAGTTGAGATTGATGCTAGATGACCATTTATATAGTGCACCACTTCTTAAGCCAATCTTTGAAGTCAATCTCCACCTTTAGATCTTGAGGATCAATCAATCATAGCCCCTTCAACAATCCTAAGTGATCCTGTGCATTTTGATCATGCCTCACGCATTATTTGAGAGTGTTGGAAAACCAAGTATCAGTGTGCCTGGGGCCACGGCCCAGAACAGGGCTGGCCGCTGCTCAAAACAGGACACCACTCCTTCCATGTGCTGGGCACCATGGTGCACACCACCCTGTGCCGCAGTGCACCTTGCCCAGAAGTGACCCATCTGCTGGGTGTCGTGGCTCACCAAGATTGGGGCCGCGGCGCACACTGGTGGAGGGCCTTTTCTCCCTTGTTGTAGGCCATGACACACACCTCCAAGCCTGATGCTGAACATGCTGAACCCTTCAACGGTTTAATCCTTGGATAAATACCAACAATCTCTATCTTTGTCTAAGCGATTAAACCCAAACCCATTGTGCAGAAAACTCAGGATCCAAACTCAACTTGAGTCACCATATCAACCGACTCCAATCCTAAGAAGTCCAAGGCAATGATTGAACTTAGAGGTAGAACCTTGGTGCCTAAATTTGCAGGATTTTCCTCTGTGGCCACCTTGTCCACATGAATGCATCCTTCCATAAATTTTTCCCAAATGAAATGAAACCGAACATCCATGTGCTTTGTCTTTTTATGGAACATCGGATTCTTGCACAAATGCAACACACTTTGGCTATCCAAATACACCACCACTTACTCTTTTCAGGACCTTCAACTCTTCCAACAACCCTTTGCACCACATAGCCTCCTTAATGGCTTCCGTTGTCGCTATGTACTCAGCCTCGGTTGTTGAGAGTGCTACCATCAACTGTAACTGAGCTTCCAACTTATACAACATCCGTTTAAGTTGAAGAAGTATGAGGTAATCGATCTTCTTTTATCCTGGTCTGCTCCATAGTCCGAATCTGCATAACCTTCAAGACAGATAAACTTACCCCTATTCTCATAAACGAACCCCACATCTGGGCTTCCCTTCAAGTACCTCAACAACCACTTTATCCCAAGCCTACGCTCTTTTCTGGGATTACTCATAAACCTGTTGCATGAGCAATGTTGGGTCTAGTGCTTACTATCATGAACATGACTGATCCAATCGCACTAGAGTAAGGGATCTTTTCCATTTCCTTTTTTTTCGCCTCCAATCTCGGACATTGATCACTGGAGAACCTGAAATGACTAACAAAAGGAACCTTAACTGGTTTGCTATCTTCCATAAATAACTTAGATATCATCTTTTCTATGTACGAAGTCTAAGAAATTTTCAATATGTTTCTCTAATTTTCCTGGATTATACACATCCTACAGATCTTCTGTACATGGCCAAGATCTTTCATCTCAAACTCCTTACTGAGTTGAGACTTCAATTTTCTTATCCTCTCCATGCTGCTCCCAACTAGCAACATATCATCAACATAGATGAGGATGATCACCACTTCCTCCACCTTGTGCCCCTTGTAGTATAAACACGAATTATAGTAGCTCTTAATGAAACCTAAGCTAGTTACAAAGGAATCAAACCTCTTGTTCTATTGCCGAGGCGATTGCTTCAAGCCATAGAGAGATTTCTTCAATTGGCACACCAAATCTCCTTGCCTTCCTTCCTCATAGCCTTCGGGTTGCCTCATATAGATGGTCTCATCAAGCTCTCCATGTAAGAATGTTGTCTTCACATCCATTTGCTCAATTTCCCAATTAAATTGGACCACCATTTCTAACACTATCCTTATCGTCTTGTACTTCACAACCGGTGAGAATATTTCAGTGAAATCTGTGCCTTCTCTTTATGTGAACCCCTTAGCCACCAACCTAGCTTTATACCGAACTTTATCCCCTGGAGTGTTCCCTTTTTTGATCTTGTTGATCCATCTACAATCCATAACTTTCTATTTTTTTAATTTGGGCACCAATTCCCAAGAGTTGTTCTTCCTTAAAGAAGCCATTTCTTCCTCCATAGCTAGCTGCCACTTTGATGAATCCCTACATTCCATGGCATCTATTTAAGTTTTTGGTTCAACCCCTCTTTCTGAATAAGGAGCTGCTATATTAGCATCCGCAAAACCATATCTCCACAGTAGTCTAACTACCCTCCTTTCCCGGTCACTTGTGAGTTGATAGTCATTCTGACTTGCTGCATCATCCCCTTCTAGTTCAGCCTCCTCTTTAGTGTCTTGAGCTTGGCCTTCATCAATGGGCTCTACTTGGTCCGAACCCTCTTGCCTTCCTTGCTCTACCTGAACTGAATTCTCTTTGATGTTATGCTTCACAAATTCTGAACTGGTTTGCTCATTATGCCCTGCAGGGTCAGTTTTCTCCAAGTAGGGAAATAACAATTCATTAAAAGTTCTAAAGTTCTAAGGTTGTTTAGCTCAGAGGGTTTTTCACTCCACATCTCCATGGGAGTCTTAAGGTCTAAAGCCCTAGAGGGTGATCTATTAACTAAATATGCAGCAGTAGACACAGTTTCCCCCCAAAAAAATTTTGGTAAATTGGACCCAATTAACATGCACCTAACCTTTTCCATAAGGGTTCTATTCATCCTCTCAATAACTCCATTTTGTTGAGGGGTTTTCACAATCGTTATATGCCTTAGAATGCCATTTAATTTACAGAATTTATCAAAATCCTTATTAAAAAATTCTAAGTCATTATTGGTTCTTAACACCTTAACTACCCTGCCCATTTGAGTCTCCAGTAACTTTTTCCACACCACAAAATTATTCGAAGTATCTGATTTATTTCAAAGCAAATAAACCCAAACCTTTCTTGAATAATCATCAATTAAAGAAAGAAAGTAACGATTACCTCCCTGTGTTAGTGTTCTTGCTGGTCCCCAAAGATCTGCATGGATGTAGTCAAGAATTCCCTTAGACTTATGCACTCCGGTGTTGAAGCTGACCCAATGTTGCTTCCCAAGAATGCAACTCTCACAGAAATCAAGTTTCTCTATCTTGTCACCATCAAGTAGACCATTCTTGCTTAGAACTTGCAGCCTTTTTTCGCTCATATGTCCCAAGCAATTGTGCCAAAGTACTGCCTTATCCATCTCAGCTATCAAGCTTACTGCTTAATCCTTGATTTCTGTCTCTCCAATCATCTCATAGAGAGCATCCTTAATTGCTGCTTTGATCACTATCAAAGATCCCTTGGTTACTTTGATCTTTCCTCCCTCTGCTTTGTATGTGTACCCCATGAAATTCAGCTGCCCCAATGAGATCAAGTTTCTTCTCAAATCCGAAAGATACCTCATATTCCGCAGCAGTCTTGTGACTCCATCAAACATTCTCAATTGAATGTGTCATATCCCCCTCACTTGGCAAGAGGTATCATTCCCCAAGAAATCCTTTCCGTCATTGGTTTCCTTGAAATTCTTGAACCAATCCTTGTAAGGGTATATGTCATAAGTGCACCCAAAATTCAGAATCCATTTCTCACTGCCTTGCCTCATGTTCACATTCGAGCACACAACAAGAACATCATCTTGTTGTTCTCCTTTGGCAAGCGAAGCCTCTCCATTCTTGATATGGTTTCTTCCTCTCTCATCCCACAATCTTTTCTTGCAATCTTTCTTGAAGTGACCCTCCTTATTGCAGTAGAAACATCGTCTTTCTCCAAACTTTGGTTTGGAATGCGATTTCCCATGGCTCTGCCATCTACCCTTTGATTTCTCCTGGTAATTACCATGGATGCTACTGCCATTCCGAGTTGTTGGCCTTCCTCTAACGAATAACCCTTCTCCACTTGATGTTTCCTTTATCTTGGCTTTGAAATCATGAGCCCTTATAGCATTGATCATAATTTCCTTGGTTAGTGTATCTCTTCCATATTGAATAGTATTAATTAAACTCTCAAAATAATCAGGAAGAGAATTTAACAACATGACAGCCAATTGTTCATCCGGGAATGTTATACTACAACTAGCCAAATCTTGAACTATTTTATTAAACACATCAAGATTATCTTGCAACTCTTTATTAGGATCCATTTTAAAAGCAAAGATTCTTTTAAGAAGATATATCTTATTAGGGAGAATCTTGGTAAGAAATAACTCATCTAGTTTATTCCAAATGACAATTGGATCTTTCGAGTCTCCACACTCCCTTGTGACACTATCTGAGATGTGCAGAAAGATGGTGCTATATGCCATCTTCTTCATCTCAATCCGCTGGACTTCTGTGATATTTGCTGGAAAAGTGTCATCTTCTCCAATCACCAAGTCCACCTTTTGTTGCATAAGAACCGCCTTGATCTTCTGCTTCCAAAGGGCAAAATCTTCATTTCCATCAAACTTCTCAACAATGAAGTTTGAACCCATCTTGCGGAGAAAATCCCAGATTTATGCAGCACAAACAATTGCTTTTCAACTTCTTCTAAATCTTAAGAATATGATCAAAGATTGATCTCAATACCGTTCTTGAATCACCTTCAAGAACACAATCAGATCTTGATCTTTACTCCGTTCTTAAATCACCCAAAAAGTTAATCTTTGATTCTTGGAGTCTTACTCCAACACCTTTTGTTCTAGCTCAGATACCTGCTCACCAAAGCTTTTATATCACTATTGTGGTATCTCCTTTAGCTCTGATACCACTGTTGGGAAACCACCCTCAAGATGCCCAGGTGGTGATCTTCTAAACACTCAAGTCTAGAATGACTTGTAATGATCAGAACAGAAACAGAAATCAAAGAAAAGAAAGAATACAAGCAATTTGTTATCGAGGTTTAGTAATAGCCTACGTCCCCGTGAGTTCCTCCGAACTCTCTGCACTAAATCAATGAGTTTTTTACAGATACAGCAACACCTCTTCAAGAATCTCAAGTTCTTGAAGAACGAAAGAAGAGAAAATAGAAAGTGATAATGAACTATTACAAAGCCCTTCTCCCCAATCTATACTACTCTCTCTCTCAACAACCAGCCTCTCTTTGAGATCTATTCTAGTGCCTCTCTTGTGTTTTTGTGTCTTGGTACTTTCACACTTGCATTTGAATTCTCTTGTATGATGATCACTTGTGTTTACAACTTTTTCTCTTTTCTTGTGTTGAGATTGAAGCTAGGTTACCCTTTATATAGTACACCACTTCTTGAGCCAATCTTTGAGGTCAATATCTACCCTTAGATCTTGAGGACCAATCAATCATAGCCCTTCAATAATCCTAAGTGATCCTGTGCGTTTTGATCATGCCCCACTCACCATTTGAGAGTGCTAGAAAACTAAGCATCAGTGTGCCTGGCATCGCGGCCCAGAACAAGGCTGGCCGCGGCTCAGACAGGACACCACTCCTCCATGTGTTGGGCGTCGTGACGCACACTGCCCAGAAGTGACCCATCTGCTGGGCGCCGCGGCTTACCAAGGCTTGGCCGCAGTACACACTAGTGGAGGACCTTTAATTCCTTGTTGTAGGCTACAGCGCACAAAGCCAGGCCACTGTGCACACCTCCAAGCCTGATGCTGAACATGCTGAACCCTTCAACCGGTTTAATCCTTGGATAAATGCCAATAGTATGTATGGATCAAAACTATTAATTAAGAGGAAAAACTAATAACATAAATGAGGATTTAGTGAAGATTTATGGATGAAGATTGACGGTAAAGTATTTTCACAAGGGTTAGTACTGCACTAGCACCAGCACAGAGGATGGTGTAGCAGCCCCGGTGCAAGGGCTGGTGCTGCACCACCTGCACAACAAAATATTTAGCCATGTATGGTATTGAGTAGCAGCAATACACCTCATTTATAGCTCTTTTAACCCCATGTGTATAGCTCTTTGACGTCTCTTTTTTGAAAAATATAAGCATGTTTATGTTTTTATGTATATAGATTGCAACATGGTTAGGTCAAAATATATTCCTCCCTCAGTCAGAGCTACTATGTCAAACCAATCTCCAGTTGGGTCTTCACAACATCAAGTAGATGTTGAACATGAGCATGAGTATCACCTTGAAGATGATCGTGATTCTCAAAGTGATTCTGAGACCGAGCCAATAACAATAGAAAGTCAAAACAATGATAATGAAGAATACGAAATAATTGGTAATTTTTGTATTATAAGACATTCTCTTTATAACTAGTTTGATATCACAGTGTTATCTTATTTATAAAATTTATGTTTTCAATGTATAGATTCTAAAGGGAGGGTGAGAAAGCAAACACATGTCATGCAAACGTCACAAGTGTAGTCTTTGGAACGTGGGGGGAAACTTGTGGTCCATTTCAATGCACATAATCAACTTGTGAAAAAAAGTGGGCAAATATTAAGTAGCTAGTTGGGGAAAAGTTGCAAAGAAAAAGAATCTTTGTCCGCTTGGTTACACGGATTGGAAGAAGGTGCCTTCTAACTATAAAAATAACCTTATTTTGTTGATTCGAGTAATTAACAACAACTTAATTTGGTTTTTTCTTCCTTTTTTTATGGTGTTGTACATGCATATACTCCCTAACACCAAAAATACTTATTTGTATTATTTCTTTTCTTTGCAGTAGAGGAAGTTTCATTTTCCTATGATTGAGACGATCGACAAAATATTATTGAGGATGATAAAAAAAAAATAGAAGGACTACATGTATGTGCTTAAAAGGGACCACGTGAGGAACAAAACAAAATAACAAGTTTTTAGCAATAATGTTCCAAAAGAAGTAGATCCAGACCAGTGGAAACAACTTGTGAACTACTGGTTTTCTGAGCAAAGTGAGGTTGTTTTTTCATAATTATGTTCATTTGAATTCTAATTGTTTCTATTTTATTTTAATGATTATTAGTAAATTGGTTTATGGTTGTTGTAAAAATATTCTACGATAAGGACAACAGCATGTGAAAGACAACAATGTCCTCACACTACCGGATCAAAGAGTTTTGCTAGAAAAAATGATGAATATGTGAGTTGATTTGCTTTATTCATCCAATTTTTCATTTGAGATGTAGTGTCTTGAGGTCATTGTTTGAACTCTTTTCATAAATGGTAGGAGATGAAACATGGAAATGAGCTTGGGCGCATAGAGTTTTTTACTGAAACTCATAACCGCAATGATGAAACTTTTATTGATGAAGCATCAAGACAATTTGTGGTAAATTCAACAAAACTAGTTCGGCCCCTGCATGCATGTGATTGATGTGATCTGTTTTTCCATTTTTGAGGTTAATTTACTTATAATACTCTATGGAAATCCATCTGCAAATTTTCTTCTACACTTTCATTACCATTTTATTTAGGTCAAGTCATCCACCAAGTTGTGATTGAATATAATTTAGGAGATATCTTAGATCATCATAATTAGGTTAATGATAAGATTACTTGAGTTTAAAACTTTAGTGTATGTTTGTTGCATCAGATTAAAAAATGATAAGATTAAGAGTAGGATAAGATGAAATAATTTTTATAAATAAGAGAGGTAATATTATTTTTATATCTATTTTTTAATATCAAATGTAAGATGAGATGAAATTAATTAATTTTATCATTGTCTTTATCATATGTTCCTCTTAATCCGGTATACCAAACACTCATGGGATTATATTATAATTGGTTAATTCTGATTTGATGCCACTTTAGGTGCGTAATGTTAAAGCAGTGTGAGATTCTCTATGGGCTTTGCAATATGACTATATATATAGTGCCATACTCTACAATATAGATGGAAGTGGTCAGGCCCGTCATGGGTGATTTAGTCATGTTTTGTTTGTTTTGGCTTGTTTATAATAACAAGAGATCTTTGCAACTCTGGCTACTTTGTTTGAATTTTATTTTTGTTCTTCTTTTGCATGAGGTCTTATGGAAAAAGAAGAGAAATTCTGCCCGTTTTTCTATAAAATCTTATAAGTAATTTGTGTTCCTTTTGTTTTATGTAACTTTCACTGCAAATAGCTACTCAATCTTCGGGGGAGTTTAATCTTTGTTATTTCATAATTGTAGGTGATAGCTGAAGCTCGTGTGGCCAAACTTGTTGCTGCTTCAGAATCTTTTGATGCTAGCAGCAATTTACAAATACAAAATGAAGTCTTCACCGAGCTTATGGGTGAAGAAAGTTCTGGATGTGTACGAGGTCAAGGGTTTGGAGTTACTCTCATAGCCGTGTATGGATTTTTAGCTCAAATTAAGAATGATATAGGATACAATGGGGTTTATGCTGAACAGATACATAATTTGAAAGCACAAATAGAAGACAAATAGAAGATCTTAATCAAAAGCATAAGCATCAGATTCAAGAAATAACGACGAAACACGATGATCAAATGAACAGTATGCAGTCCCAAATGGATGAGCTCAAGTCTTTACTGTAGCGGTTGGTTAATGGAGGATCTCATATTTGATTTTAAGTGTAATGGTAAAATAATTTTTCTGACTTCATTCAATTACTCGGTTGTGTATGAATTTATATATTAACTATGAATGTTTTTTGTGTAAATGAAATGACTTTTGTATTGATATTTGAATTTATATAGATTTAATGATATATATATTGAAGAACGCGGGTTTAATAGTAGGTGTTGATATTAAACCCAAAATAGTATAAAAACATAAGCCAAATATATTTTGTCGCTTTAAAGTATCATAAAAATTGCCAATAATTGGTGTATTGCGGCGAATTTTAATGCCACTGTATTGCAGCGCTTGGAAGCGCCACTATATTGCGGTGCTTGGAAGTGCCACTATATTGTGGCGCTTCAAAGTGCCGCAATATCCATAATTTTGTGGCGCTTCTAATCGCCGCAATATACTGGCACTTAGAAGCGCCGAAATTTAGCGGCGTTTCAAAGCGCCAATAAAAAATGCATATTTTGGCACTTAAGGTAAATGCTAGTACTGGCATTGTGACACCACACATACCGACGCTTGCCATAAGCGCGGGTATATTGCGGCACTTTAAGGCGCCGAAAAATGCTAAAAAAGCGCCAGCATCTACCATTTATATTGTAGTGATTGAACCTGAGAAGTGCAGATTGGACGCGTATACTCGACCCAATAATTACATCCAAATTAATTAGGCCAAAAATTTGTAGTCTATTGGGGACTATTCCATTAGGTTTATTAGCTTAATTGAGGTGCCTATGTATGTGTTATTTTATAGGGCTGCAGAATAAAGATGAGAAAACCTAGAGCTCTCATATTCTCTCTATCAAGAAGCTAGCATCGCACTACTATGAGCAAAAGCGTAGGAGAAGTAATAGAGTGTTTGTGATCATATCAAAGGTTCATGGATGATTACTTGACGTATTAGAACTGTGTGGAATGAGCGAGGTTCGTACAATTCCGTAGTGTAGTCATCATGTGTAATCAATATTGAAGGTGTACAAGTGATTTAGGTTAATTGATTATATTCAATACTATGAAATCCTTCAATTAAGTTAGAGATTTGATCTCAAGACTTAAAATACCCAAATATTATTGATTTGGGGCGAAAGTCAATAAACCAATCGGTCAAAAAACCTTTGATCATGAGGGTATATAAGAAAAACTAATTAGTATTATTTTTTTTTTATATATATATTTTGAAATGGAATGAAAATGTGAGTTTCATGTTAACCAATATTTTACAGCAATATTCCTCGTCATAGATATAGGTAAGATAATTCCTCAACCTAAAGATTCTTTCTCTATGCAAAAAGTTTCTATAGAGGGGTTTCTTTCTGTTTGGGATGTCAACTGAAAAGTTAAAACTGCTGAGGAATAACAGAGCCCTAATAACTAATAGAGTAGCTTATAGCATATACAGGAGTAACATTACAGCAAAGTATGCCATGCAATGGACCTCTCTATTATAAAAAGGCCAAAAAAAAACCGCCACAAAGCAGCGCTCATATGAAGCACACGCGTGTCTCACTGACTTTGCAAAAATAGTTGTTGCAGTCTACACAATTAGCTATCTTTTGTTTGGTAAAGAGAACCTTAGCTATCTTTTTTTTGCTAAATAGATCCTTCGCTATCTACTACACTACAAATTAACAACCAAAACAAATTATCCATGCTTAAGAACCTGTTTGGTCTATTAGAACCAGTTTATATTTTTTAAAATAATTTTTGAAATATAATGAAGTTATAAACATTTTATATTCAGTAAAAATATCTTTTTGAAACATATTTTATTTTTTTAAAATAAAAATTATTTCATAAATCGATTTTTAAGAGTGTTTGGTATTACTTATGTTTACAGAAAACAAAAAACATATAAATTCTTTCAAACACGTTTACGTCACCAATAAATTAATAAAGCATATCAATGTACAAAACATAAATAAGTAAGAAAGAATTTTATTGCAACAACTAACTTTGTCATAATTTAATGTGTGCAGTTGATCCTATAAAGAGAAAGAGAGTACCTACTATAGCGGTCTAATTGCAACTGCTTCTTTATTATCTAAATGAAGGTGCATAAGATAAATTCATGAAGGGGAATGAATTTGGATCTAATCATAATCTTAATTAAAACATGACCAAGAGCTAGCGAGTGGATTATTTAGTTAGGATCACCACCCAACAAAAAAAAAAAGAAGCAAAGTGGGGGCAATTCTGTTTCCATTTGTGGATATGTTTACTAATTTGTGGAATGGGTACAACCCCCTTCTGCAATACTCTTCAAGATGTCTATGAATAGAAAGTATTTTGGGTATCAATCATGGCATCAGCATTCTCAAGTCTCAACAACAACACTCAACAATAAGAAAGAGATAGAGGGATGGACTAATTAATCACCTGTTTTACTTGCTTTAAACTATAAAATTTTGACTAAAACTCAGAAATTCTGAGGCTAATAATAGGATCTTGTGTTGACAAGTTAACTAAACTCAACTGGATCTGTGACAAATCTCAAACTTTAAGTCAAAAAAATTAATTTCTTTCAATGAAGATTTTTGAGATATGGAACATTACACCTATCAAGTTGAATTTTCCAAACAAACCCAAGGGTTAGGGCACATATAGTTTTTTGAGGCTAAAAGAAATGTTCACTATAAAGGTCAAAGGAATCATATAACCTACAAAGCCAAAACCCTAGTAGAGAATTAAACAAATAATTATGATTAATTGATCAATACATATCAGTCATATCTGAATGCTAATTAATTAATAACATTAGAGTACAGGAATTAAGCACTAGATCAAATTAATCAGTAGATTAAACATGGAATAGAAATATATATATGTTATTATCTCTATGGGTATAAGCAGTTCATTGATATGATTACTTGAAAGGATTGGTGAACTGATCTTTATTAGCCTCGGGGACCGGATTCCACTCCCATAATCTGTCCGAGAAGGCGGTTGTTGGCAATGAAGCGGGTAGAATGTTGAGAGCCAACGCCTGTGACTGAGGTGCCGGAAATGAAGAGATCATTAATTGTTGTTGATGATCATTGTAGTATTGTTGTTGTAATTGATTCATGGAAGCTGCACCTTGCTGGTAGTTCACTAGCCTATGGAGATCATCAACAGCATTATGAGATGAAGAGGCAGCAGCAGTAGTGAAGAGGGTGGTGCAATTGGGGACTACTAAAGAGCAATTTTGCTTATTAGATTGGTCAAGGAAAATCCCTTCTTCTTCTTCTTCTTCCACTGATGATGGTAACCCAAGTGCCATCGGGCGGTATACATTATGCTTCGACAGTCCTAAAGTTGTGGTGACATCTGAAGTAGTATTAGTACTCCCATGATAATTCATCTTTTCCATTTCCATTTCCATTATTTGTTGTGATTGGAACCTCTCCATCACATGATGAGCAGCCGCGTTCTGAGCATTATATGTATTCTTATTATCCGATGATTGTGCTGATCCTCTCGATGAAGAGGAAGGCCTTGTTGGAAGGCAACGAGGAAGCGAGGGATGATCTTCTACTCCAGCTCTTTTGTAGACTCGGCAAAGCGATATTTCAGCCTGATCAATGTATGATATGGAAAAGCAAGCGAAGATGTGAATTAGATGGTGATGAAATGAAGCAATTTTGGAGAAAACAAAGGACTTGAATGAAAAATTTTCTGACATTGAGCATCTGCTGTAGTTATGAGAAGTATGAGTAGCATTGAATACATTTAAGGTGTGTATGGGGTCACTGAATTTAAAAGTTCATGCATATATTGCTATGAATTTCTGTGAACAAGGATTAAATTAATAACCCCAATTAAATACTATATATCAAGATTATAGAAGATCGTACTGTCAGCTATGTTCCTAGAAATATTCGTATCTTCAATTATCTATTTAATTTTTACCATGCTTGCAACTTTTCTTTTGCTGGAATTGTAAATATTGGTGTCTTGAAAATTAATCCTTGGAGAACTGACAAGTTTTGCTACCAATTGTGGGGGGAGGAAAATAATGAAATCCAACTCATGAAGATCTATTGGAATTAATTTTATGCACTAGGGTTAGTGAAGGGAAGATGATAGGATTCATAGTTTATTCAACTTCTTTCATTCATACTATTATGATATGGGTAATTAATATCCGATCAAAGATAACATAAAAAAAAAAAAGTACTTTGATGATGATCATCACCAATCACAAGGTAAAAGACTAGAAAGAGTCTAAAACTAAAAGACTTATTTTCGTTTAGAATTTCTTGTTTCTGAAAAAGGGTTTGGAGAAGAAATTAAATAGAGTTTTGTAAATATTTATATATTACCTTTTGGTATTTTTCAGTTTCGTGGTGTGGCAAACGATACTCGTTCATAATCCAACTGGTTCGGATACCTTTAGGAGCTTTCCCCGAGTAGAAAACAAGGGTTTTCTTCAACCCAATCGGCCTGGAGTTCTCAGTTCGGATCATCCTGTCAGCTCCAGTAGCCTTCCAATACCCAGAAGTGGTAACACGATTAGGCCGATCCCCATTTCTATACTTTCGGTCTCTTGGTACATAGAAGAACCATTCCTTCTCTCCAATTGCTGCCAAGGCTGATGTTGAAAACACAAACAACAAATTAAACAATATATATATATACTATTATCATATGATAAGATAAAGAAAGAGAGAAAAGCCATATATATAAAAAGAGAGAGAGAGAGAGAGAGAGGATATATGAAGATAATTTAAAAAAAGAAAGAAAAGAGAAAAAAGCGAAGAAAAGGGAATTAAGAAGGGTAGTTTGATTCTTTAATAATATACCAGGAAGTTCCCAAGGGTCATAGCGATAAAGATCAAGAAAAGTAATGAGTTCAACATTGAAGCGTTTGCCCTCAACCTTACGGCGAAGGTAGAACTCAACAAGTTCTTCCTCAGTAGGATGGAAACGAAAACCTGGCATCACCATGTCATGTTCATGATCATCATCATCATCTTCAATACGATCTTGGTTGTTGTTGTTGCTTTGGTCGTTGCTCATGTTTGTTGCTGCAATTGCCATAAACTAAAAAACTAACTAATAAAATCAACTTCTCTACCTCTTTGGCTTTGGCTTTGGTTTCCCCTCTTTATAAATTACTCCTACTATGTATTCGACAAATTGAATGGTGGTGGCAAGTGGTAGGCAGACATAAGATAACCAAATAATTAGTTAATCTTTCTCACTCTTTCCTAATTTCTAATTTCTGTTTAAAATGGAGAGATGAAAAAAGAAGAAGAGGGAAGAAAATGGAGAGAGTTAATAGAAAGATCTACATAGCTTTCAACGGGCTCTATATGGAAAAAATTTGTCTTGCTCGGGTCTATGAAAGATACATGATATAAAAATCTATCTTATCATTTGATGAAAAGAAAATATTTTTTTTTTCTTTTCATGTTATTCAATGGTGAAATAAAACGAACCTGTGTTAGAAAAGATAACTGAGAAGAGAGATGCATAAATAGGGTTTAAGATGAGAAAATGACATCTCAATAACAGGACAAATTGGCCACCCCCTTTCCTTAGCGGTGCCCTTGGACCTTTCTTCTATCATCAAATTTCTACTTCTTAATTAAAACTGTACTATACTTTAAATTTTTTTCCCCAATCCCTTTTTTTTTCTTCTTAATTTGTTTCATTTTATATGAATTAACCCCCTATATATTTCTTTATTTTGTCCACAAAATCTAGAAAATTTCAACTTAATTGTTAATTAATGCTATTTTATTTTCGTTTGCTAGCTAGGTGTTCACCTAATTAATCTGTGTATGTTTGTATCTTTCATCTCTTAGCAAGCCGACCATGTCAGTGTTTTCAAACATGCAAAAAGGTAAGCAGTGGAGACATATTTCACTTAATCAATAATGAACCTCCTCAATCTCAATGCATGGTTGATAAAGGTAACAATAAACATAATAATATACTTGATTATATTCCAAAGTTCATTAATTTCTAAAATAACAAATTATGGAATTGCAAAAAAAATTTATAAAAAAAAAATTGGAATTAATTTATTTCAAATTGTTAAATTAAAAATAAAATCAGTATCGTTTCTATAAATTTAAACTTTTGTGATAATTGATTACTCAAACAACTAACTTCTAATATGGTGTCATCTAATATGGTGTCAAAATGCCATGTCTTGTGTTCAAGTTATCAGGACCCCGTTATGCTCTAAGTTGTGCATCACAGTTCTTACTTTGTTCAATGCATTTTGGTTCAACTCTCTAAAATCTAACCTGTTGGGTTGAGCCTTTCTTCTAACCGGTTGCATTCAGGTGTCCGTGCAAAACCTTCACATGCACGTGAGAGCATGTTAGACTATAAAAAAAATTTCATAAGCTTCAATTTTTAAGATAATTGAATAAAACAAATTTGACTTACGCGTGAAAAGACATTTAAATTTAAAAGAATAATTGAGCTGTTTTCCAAATTAGTTACCCAACTATTTCTTTAACTAAAACAAACCATAAAATGCATAGGATTACAGTAAAAAGTAGTTAATCATCTGTTTGCTCTACGAATAATAGCAAGATTTCTTTTTCTTTTTATTGAATCGATTATATATACAAGTCAACACCTACACAATTTTTTTTTATTTTTCTTAACATTATTAAGTCAACGCGTACACACTTGGCGGTAAAAAATAATATGATTATCTATAGATTGACAACACACCAGTTTCAATATATATATATATTTGAAGGGATGGCCATTAGAGTTAAAACCGAAATGTTATTCACATGGAAGAGGTGCCAAAGCGTTGTGCTAAGGTTATGGTTACCACAGGATCTACTGTCTAGTTCGGAAAAAGGAAACTGAAATAAATAACATTGTTTAGAAAATCAAGCTTGGGGACTTGTAAGAAGATTTAGGTGTAGATGGTGCTGAGTATTGATTAGCTTATAAGATATAGCAATAATGAAAATAATACAATTAGGATCGAATTAATTAGCAACATAATAATTTAAGCATCATGGCCCTCACTTCTTACCCGCTGTTGCATGTTCTCATAACTTTGTAAGGACATATATGTGCCATGTGACTAAGTGAAAAAATTTCAGAAAAGTGTGTTTGTACTAGAAAAAAAGGTCAAACAAAATAAATAAATAAATTGAAGAAAAACAAGGAAGACAATATATATATATATATATATATATATATATATATATATATATATATATATGAATTAGGTGTCTAAAATGGAAACTAAATTAAAACCTTGGTTCAAGAAAGTTTTTTAGTGCCAATTAATTTCTAGTTGTCACACAGAAAAATTTATAATAATAGCCTTTAGATTTTTGGATTATAATCATCTCTATTTGCGTTTGATTCCATTTGAATATAGTTCAGGATGAGATATGCATATTCAAATCATTTAAAATTTAAATCAACAGCTAACATTGATATACATATTTGTTACGAATATATCTTTGTGTAACGTTAGCAAACTTGAGGTATTTTTGAAAAATCACTTTTTGAAATTAATTTTAAAAAAAAGTGGAATAGCTAACTAGAGATCAAACTCACACGCGGCGTACACCAGCTCGTACGGCATGTAGGTCGACTTCTTGATGATAGACGATCGCGAAATTAATCTAAATCAACAAGTAAAACCATTTCCGTCTCAATGGTGATCTTAATAGGCACTAGAAAGTGCCAGATCTAAAAAAAAAACTTCCATCAATTCAGGGCAAAGCGACTAGCAACGCGTTAGGGTAGTCAACGTAACTTTGGACGGTGAATTCAAGTCTAATTTTATAGTTTGTAGATCTCGATGAGAACTTTTCAATAGTATCAGAGTTGCACTTTTTTTTACCAAATGTTGGTCCGATATCAAAAAAAGGTTTTTAGAATTAAAAAATTAAATTCATGTTTTTATTGAATTACTAGAATACTTCTATTCGTTTAAACCAACGTAAGTTCTTAGAGTTATTTTGATAATTTCACCTTTAATTGAATCAAATGAAGATGACTATAAAAGATAATCATAATCTTAAATTTTTATGTTCGAGATATTATCTTTTTTTTTTACCCTGCATTTAGATCATTGTATCAATTTCTCTCATTGTCTTTAAAATATATGTTGAGAAAAAATTGCCACACAGAAAGTTTGTTAGTGCCAATTTCTATAGTTGTCACACATGTTTGTGAAAAAAAATGAAAGATATATGTTAATAATTGGTAGGGTGGTGGGTGTGGGGCTTGTGGGTAGCAAAGTTTTGTGGCAAAGCATAGCGGATGGGTTGGAGGTGAATGTACAAAGAGAGTCAAGAGAAACCCGTGACCACATCCCTGTTAATGACAAACGCATGCCCTTTTCTTCTCCTTGTTTTTTTATTTTTCTCTCTCATCTCTCTTTCACGTTCCACATTATACTATTTGGTTAATAATTATAATTTTTCAAAATTACCGATCAAATTTTCACTTTAAAGTAAATATGAGTTTTACACCAAATGCAAACAAAATTTTTTCCAAATTTATCGTTCATTATAATGTCTGATTAATCAATTAATAAGTGAGTGACACGTCAATATGGTTGTATATAAGATATATAATATCTCTATCTATGGAGGCAACTTTCTTAATTGGATTTGTCTTTTTATTTGCAAGTTTCAAATGGGGTGGAAACAAGTTGAAGTTTTCGAGAAGGATCTCTTCTTGCTTGATTCTTTGCATTATGGGAGTCTGCATGTATACACAATTACACACATACTTACAAACTTTGAATTAAATAAGAAAAAAAAAAGAGAGAATTTTCAATGAAATTGACAACCCTAGCTCCTCTCACCATCTTTGTCATCATATACTAATTCCTTAATTCTTTATTTTTTTTTACTTTTTTAATAAAAATAATACACTTTTTTGAAATATATTTGGAATGGTGATCTCACATACCCGAGTACCCGATTCCATAGGAGTTATAACAAAGGAATCAAAAAAGTCTAATAATAATCATAAAAAAATTTAATAGTAACTTTGATATTTAAATTTTTTTTTTAATTTTTTTTAAATAATTACTATTTAATTTATCCGTGATTATTTAATAGACTTTTTCGATTTCATGAAATTTTTTAAAACTCATATATATGGAGTGTTGCTATTGGATCATACTAAATACCCACCCAACCCTGCCACCCTCGCGCAAACCGATTCAATTCCAACCAATCCCATTCGCTGCAGTATAAAATTTTGAGGTAAAATAACATTTAGTATATAAATTCCTGTAGAAAACATATAATTACTCGTTCACCTACCGAATGACACAAATGGGTGTAAAAAATTGGGTGTCCCAATATCTTTGCACGAAAGAAAGATAATACTAGAAGGTTGAAAACTCATATTAACTAGAATCCATTATTGCTAACAAGATTTGGTTACCAATTTAGTGATTTAATTGGTCATCAAATTACAGTTAGGTAACGTATTTTAACAAGAATGATGAAACTTTGGCTTATTTTTTTCACTAACTTCAATTTAATATTATTAAACGTTTTGACTTCCTCTTAATCAAGTAATTATATATATAATCTACATGCATGAAATGAAATCATATTATGTGAATTTCTGGCCATCGCTTTCTATCATGGACCGACCCATTTTCCGTCTCCTACTCAGATTCGAATCAATCTTAACATTCCTGTATGCATGGAAAAATGTCTTTTACTGGAAAGTTGTAGTCTCATGACCATTGACCTCATAATTATATTCTTTTTTCTAATATAATTAATTATTGTTTCACATATTTTTATGTGTCTTTCCAATTAAAATATCGATAATAATGCAGCTATTTGAAAAAGGTTGATTGCATGATGGACGGACGGACGGACGGAGACGCGTGAAAAAAGAAGTTCATCCGTGCCTTGAATCTTGATGTCAGTTGAAACTTGTGAAGATCGATGTGCGCAAAGAAGAAAATGAAGAACATGCAACACATGATCATGAATCATGAGAAGAAAAAATTAAATAAATATAATATGATCGATGATGACTATAGTGTAAGTCCTATATTTACCACTTAACAATATAGAGATCTCTATAGTTATAAGATTTAATTTTCTCGTAGTCTTTCAAAATAATAAAAAAATTCTTGTATTGCAACTTCATTAAATTTAATATTTATTTGGTATAAAAGTTACCATTTTTGTTTTTGTTTTATTATTTTACCAAATCCTGTTTGGTTTTTTTCTTTCTTCAATAGAAACTATTATATTTCTTTAAACACTTTGAGACTGAAAGAAAAGTTGAATGAGTAAAATTTAGAAGGGGTTTACAGGAGAATTTTACAGAGAGTCACGAAAATCTCTCAGAAAAACAAAAGGTAATAACGTGAATTTTTATTTTTAAAATTTAGTATACATAAAATTTCCCGGAATTCAATGTCGGAATTTTTAAAGGGTATGAATTATGGAAGAATTGAAGAATAAATTAGAAATTTTAATGTAAATATTATGTCAGGTATTGACAATCAGCAATCAGGTGAAACTACTGAAAGGAGTAGGAAAGACAAAGAGGTGATCCACGGGTAGCTCTAAGTACTACGTGGTGAATTAGATTTACTTTAAGTAATCAAGATAAATATGAAATATATAGTGATAGTATTTGAATAAATCATTAAATTATGATTTGGTGATAAATGAAAGTTGGTTGATAGGTATGATAGGAATAGTGGATGTATAGAGAATTATTTTTATGAGAAATAATATTATTGGAATAATGAATCGATTTAATAATAAAGGCGATAAGTGAAATTCTTGATGAGCTATGGTTGATGATTTGATATGATATATGAGAAGAGGAATTTAGTGCATTTTGACGAGCTATAGTTGATAATTTGATACGATTTATGAGGAGGAGACTTTAGTGAAATTTTTCAAATAATAATTTGAGAATAATCATGATAGCTAATTTGAATGTTTGAAGACATGCTTGTTTCTATATTATTGTTCATATGCATATTTCATATCATTATTTATATGCGTATGCATGAAATAAAAGAACCAGAAAGGCAGCCGATCTAAATGAAAATAAAATAACTGGGAAGGCAACCAGTCTAAATGAAAATAAAAGAACCAGGGGGTAGCCGATCTAAATGAAAACTGTGACAGCCGGTATATGATGGAAATAAAAGAACTGAGAGGGTAGTCGATCTAAATGAGAATAAAAGAACTGGGAAGACAATCGGTCTAAATGGGAATGAAAGAACCGGGAAGGCAGTCGGTCTAAGATAAAAACATATCGACATATGGGAAGATGTTCTCAATAATAATAACATTTAAATTTACGCATTGCATTTGCTTTAAATATAGATTGTTATTGCTTGAGATATTAAAGTGTTATTCATGATTGTAAATTTATTGAGAGATGAATGAGTCTCACAGATAGACAATTATACTAAGGAAGAAATATGGAAATATGATGTGATGAGAACTGTTTGAGTGAGTTATTATATGTTGTGAACCTCATAATGATGAGGTAAATGATAATGTTGAATTGAGAATTTAGAGATGATTAAATATATGATTGAAAGATTGATATGTCTAATGAGTAACTTAAGAAGAGATTGTGCAGTAAGAGAATTATGAAATTGAGTAGTGATTACAGAATATTGTTATTGAATTATTTGAGGAAAAAAATGAATGAACATCGGAAGATTTTTTAGAAGTAATTGAATTATAAGATGTAACTGGAGTATATAATCGAATACTTCTAGTAAATTTAATTCACTGAGCTTGTGAAGTCCACTTCTCATTGTACAATTATTTCAAGCAGCGGGCAAGACAGATAGTTTGGTGAATTGATATTTAGGCGAAGTCATTATCTGTAAGCCACGTGGTTCACATCCTCAGACTAATGGAAAACAAAAATAAAAATTTATTTGTAAATATTTGTGCATATTACATTGTATATAATGTTTAAGTAACGATCAGAATGATGTATCTCACCTGTTGAGGGATGAGGATTGGTGTAAAAATTACAGTTGCTATATTTTTATTGTTGCATATATGTGTCGTGCTAGGATTTTCAAAATGTGACAACTCCGTCTTGGGGGTGGCCAACCCGGGATGGGTCATTACAGTTAGCTTCTAATGAGATAAGCTTTTCATAGAACATTGTATTCTCTGACTTTTTATTGAATGTTTAGTTAGGAGGTGGGGTCCTAGCTTCTCACTTATATAGTGATCCAAATGGCCCACTCATCACAGGTCAACTATAACCAACACCAGCTAGCCCATATTATACATTTAGAGTATTGGGCTCATTGACAATAGATTACTCTATTAAGTTCACTGTATGTCTCAATTAATAGACCAATTACTTAGCCATTTTATAGTAAAATCAAATCGCCCAATTAATGTTAGCCTAAACACATGGTATAATTCTAACATTATTCCACTTAGGTAACATTAATTGAGATTAATTTTGAAAACTGATTTTATATTTTAAAAATGACTCTCGAGCTAAGTTAATTATAAAACTTTATGCATTTTAAAACATAGGTCTAGAGACTATTCTAAGTATTAATCTGGTCTAATGTAGTTTCAACATCGAATCATGGGGATACCTACATCTTTTATACAAAATAGGGTCTTCTATGATCACGAGAGTCTATAAATTCCACCGACATCGATCCAATATGGTAGTGTGGCAAATAGACAACATCTACAAAGTGGTTCCTTTATATATTATCCCTTTGTCGGTCACTTTCAATTTTCTCTTCCTGAAGTAACACAGGCACACTAGAGAAAACTCTTTATGGTTTAATAAAACCAGTATGTTTTAACTTTACTATCTCGAGATATTCTTTATGTGTCACAAGACATACCCTTAAGGCTAATAACTTAATGCCCCTAGTCTTTGCTAAAGATTAGTACATATCTTAAGACTCCAAACAGATATATATGACATGTAAAACATCAATATTTTAAATTCAACGGTAATATCTAAAATTGAAGAGACAAATTGTACTTTGTTGAATCGCGATAGATATATTCAATATATTTCAATACATCACCAATAGATGTACAACAAATGAAAACATTAATTACACAAATAGAGCAAAATTATATTTCCCACTAACCAAGCGTATCAAAAGATACTCCTAAGCCCATACCAGTCACATACTTCTTAAAAGCACAGTGATGAAAGACTTTAGTCAATGGATCAGTAACCATATTATCTACACTAACATGCTCCACTATGACGTAACTTTCATTACCAATTCTTTAACAGTCAAATATTTTACTATTATATACTTCGACCATGTGATACTTTTATTGTTTTTATGGAACAACATAGTTGAGCTATTATCACAATACAACTAGATGAGCCTAGTAATAAAGTCAATGATTGATAACTTTGTAGTGAGGTTCTTGAGCTAAACTGCTCGATTAGTTGCTCCATAACATGCTATAAACTTTGCATGCATTGTAAAAGAAGTAATCATTGTTAGTTTTACATTCTTCCATGATATTGCCCCACATGGCATTATGAAAACATAAGCAGATGTATGGAAAGTCTGAATCCGTATAACCCTCCAGATTCACAACCAAAAAAAGCAATTTACTGACGGATGATTATACTAATGGATTTAAACTCCGTTAGCATATCTGGTCTATACCGACGGATTTAAACTTCTATCACTATAGCTCATATATACACTAACGGATTAAAGTTTAGGGTTTTAAGGTTTAGAATTTTAGGGTTAAGGGTTTAGGGTTTTAAATTTTAGGGTTAAGGGTTTAGGGTTATAAGGTTTATAGTTTAGGGTTTAGGGTTTTAAACTTTAGGGTTTAGTGTTTAGGGTTTTAGTGTTTAGGGTTTTAAGGTTTAGAGTTTTAAAGTTTAGTGTTTAGAGTGTATGGTAATTATGGTTTTGGTTAATTAGGGTTTAATGTTTGATAGTTTTGCATAATTAAGAGTATGTTCGATATAATGATTTTTCAATCCAAACTATCACCAATTGACACGTGTCCGTCAGTGATACTATTTGTTCGTTAGTTGATAAACTTAATTTATAATTAAAATTCGTAGAATTTTAAATTAATTTTATAATTTTAAAATATATTACATAATTATTTAAAACAAAAAGTCCTATTCAAAAGTCAAAACTACGTAGTTTTGAATTTTTTTAATAAACCCCTCGCCAAAACTCTTTCCCCTTCTCATCTTGCTCCCCAAAAATTTTGTCCCCATCATTTACTCCCCAAATATTTCTCCAAAATGTCCCTTCTGCTCTCAACCTCTCAAGTCTTAGCTCCATAGCCATAATCCTCTTTTATAACCAAAAATTTCCTTGTCCTGCAATCACCCATTGTCTTTTAGCTACTCACCCTAAAAAAACACTCATCTCTCTCACTACAAGAAAAAAACAACATCAGCGGCGGATTATTAATATAATTATAATTATTATAATCATTATCATTATAATATTATTATAATTGTAAAAATAATATTATTATCAATATTATTGTAATAATATTATATAATAAAAAACTAATATTTTAATTTTTTGTTTTTTATTATAAATTTATCAAATAGCAACCACAAAAAATTATTTTTGGTTGTAGACTTGATGAAATTCTTTTTCCTGAAAATTTCAGTTCTCTGTTTTTTTTGCACCAAAGAAATAAAATTGGCCAACAAAGAAAACAACCTTATTTAATTAAGGAACCAAAACAAATCTTACAAACCTAACTTCTTCATTCATTGGTCTTCAACTCACTCACAAACACATACTCTCTCTCTCTCTCTCTCACATTCACATACTCTCTCTCTCTCTCTCATTTGCAGTCCCACCCTTCCCCTTCCCCTCTCTTCAGTGACACACACACACACACACACACTCTCTCTCTCTTTTTGTCTCTCTGAGATAATATCCAGTTATCCTCTCGCTCTCTCTTGTACTAATCATTCCTATCTCTGTCTTGCACTCTAAAAAAATGTCATACCTATCCTCATCTTTGTCTTTCGCATCTTTTTAACTTCAACCCTAACCTAGTTTGTGAAACTCATACCCGACCATTCTCATTGATATCTAGCCCTCTCAGTCGCTCTCTTATGTCTCTCCCGCTTTCAAACACATTTGTCAAACATACCCATTCTCAAACTCTTTCTATAAGTGGGTTCTCTTCTCTTATCCTTTCTATTTTTTCACTTATTTTTGGGGTAAAGCTCACCTTTTTCTCTCTTCCTTCCAGCAGCACCAGCGATGGCTTTGACTCTCTTCATGACTTGGTTTTAATTTTTAGGGGAATCTGTCTTTTTCTCTCTTTCTTCCGACAGCACTAGCGGGGGCTTTGACTCTCTCCACAACTAAGTTTCAATTTTTAAGGGAATCTATCTCACTAGTCACCACCAGCTTCAATACTCTCTGTGGTAATTACATTATGCTCTCTTTATTTGGTTTGTGGGATGTGCATTATTCTAGTTACATATACATGAATCTTTTTATCAGAACAAGTGGCCCTGACACATTTTTCACTCCTAATCTAATCTGGCTTCAAATGGATCTTTTATAGTTATCCTTATAAACCACCAACAAACAAAGGCTTGAAATATTTTATTTTCAGTTTTCTATTATTGGGAAAGCTATATATAGTCTTCAATAACTTTACCATTTCAGAGCTGGATATATATTGATACGTATTTTTGCAATTTCTTTCAATTTCAAGGTGTGTTATTAATATACTTTTACTTAATTAAAAATTAGTTACTTTTTTGTTTGGGGTTGTAGGTATTTCAAACAAAATGATTGAATTTAAGAAACTCTATTTGCTTTTTTATTACATTTGGAACTTGTCCTATTTCTGCTTCTAGTTTCAATACTTTGATAGTTTTTTATAAGTAAATACTTCAATCATTTTTATTTTTATTTTTACTGCTTTGTAATGTTAAGCCATTGCTTGATCTGGATAAGATAAATATTGTTAAAGATTAGTAGGAGATATTAAACAGGTTACTGATTCATGTCTTAATTCGACTTGGTGTTATAGGTTGGTAAAAAGCTATTAGAACTAATTCGAGACTCAAGTGGCCAAACACCTAGAACTGAACAAGGCAAGTGGCAATCTGAACTCTCTCCTGTGGCTATTGAGCTGATTTTACAGGTTGTAAGTTAGATAGAAAAAGTACTAGTGGAACATACCAATTTCTAGGTGCTATGTTAACCTCTTGGTTTTCAAAGAAAAAAAATTCAGTTGCACTATTAACGGTTAAAGCGGAATATGTACCCGTCAGTAGTTTTTGTGCACAAGTTTTATGGATGAAACAACAACTAGAAGATTATGGTATGTGTTTTCAAAATATTCCAATCCATTGCGACAACACTAGTGCTATCAACTTGACAAAAAAACCCAATTCAGCATTCTAGAACCAAACATATTGAGATGAGACATCACTTTATAAGAGATTATGCTCAAAAGGGTAATATTACGCTAGAATGCATTGATTCCGAAGATCAAATTGCTGACATTCTTACAAAACCTTTGAATGAAGATAGTTTTTGCAAAATTAGACTGTTAATGGAATTGAAATTTTTTTTAATATGTGGGTGTTTGATTGGATTTACATTCATCATTTGTATTTGTACCATTGAGTGAATGAATATTAATCCCCAATTTAATATTTCAATCTCTCAAAAATGGCATAGAACAAATTAGACTTGTACTTCAAACTGGAGTTCAGACTTTTCTTTGAAAATCCTGATCCAGTCGACTGAATACAATCATTCAATCGACTGACACATTTTTGCCTCTACAACTGAACTTTTTGCCACTTTATAAGTCGATTGAATAACGTCACTCAGTCGACTGAATGAACTTCTTCAGTCGTCTACATCCCAAGCCATTTTGAAACCCAACTCTCTTCCATTATTTCAGTAGACTGCAAACACGATTTTCCAGATTTTAAACTCTTCATCAGTTTTTAAAACTTCATTAAAACCCTTTCTAAGCTTTTCTCTAAAAACCCTCACACACTCAAAACACTTCAAAGTTCAAAATCTCAACTAATGTTTTTCACCAAATCCCCTTTTATTGCTCGAAATCATTACACATTCCTTAAGATCCCTTGTTTCTCTCTAAAATCTTGAAATTTTGAATTTCATTTTTTGAAATCCCTAAAAAAAGGCAAAAATACTTATATCTCTCTCCTTCGCTGGATTTTGACGAAATCAGTGTTTCCACTTCATTATCTCATTACGATAACATACTAAGACTTAAATACCCACCCTTTTACCCTCGATTCGTGAAACGATCCACCCCGGGTTGGCCACCCCCGAGACTATGTTGTCACATTTTGAAAATCCCAGCATGACACATATATGCAACAAGAAACATAACACCAACATAAATTTTTACATAAATCCTCAACCTTCAACAAGGGAGATACATCATTCTGATATTGACTAAAACATTACATGCAACATCATATGCATGAATAATTACAAATAAATTTTTATTTATTTTCTCATTAGTCTGAGGATGTGGACACGTGGCTTACAGAAAATGATTTCGTCTGAACCTCAACTCACCAAACTATTTGTCCTGCCTGCTACCACATAGTACTTAGAGCTACCCGTGGATCATCTTCTTGTCTTTCCTGCTCCTCTCAGCAATTTTTTCCGGTTGCTGATCATCAACACCTTTTGTTTTTCTTAGAGCTTCCCTTGACCCTCTATAAAATTCTTCCATAAACCCCTTCAAAATTTTGCTCTTTCAACATTTCTTTTGGTCCCCAAGTGTTTAAAGAAATATAGTAATTGAAGGAAAACCAAACAGAATTTGGTAAGTAGCGAATCAATAAAGGAAAAAAAAACTATATATATATATATATATTAAGAAAAATAAACTCTTTTTTTCTTTTCTTTTCTTTTCTCCTTCTCTACACTGGACCTGTCCTTTTTTTTCATTTTGTTTTACATTTACTTTGTAATTACCCCCCTATGCGTCCAGTTTTTTTTTCAAAAGAATTATTTTATTCAATACTAAATCCTTCACGTATATATATTATATTATTTTAATTTTATGTCATATTTATTAAATTACTTATTTACCCTTACTTTACGAATATAGGTATTACAATTCTACCCACCTTATAAAAATTTCATCCCCATAATTTCCTTACCTAATTCATGAAAGAGTTTGGGGTATTCTTTCCTTATTATTGCTTCATGCTCCCAAGTAATTTCTTCAACATCTTTGCTTCGCCATAATACTTGAATCAATTGCATAACTTTATTACGCAAGACTTGTTCCTTTCTGTCTAGAATTTTGACCGGTACTTGCATAAAGGTCAAATCTTCCTAAAGTTCTATCGTCTGATTTGAGATACTATAGGATTCATCGTGTAAGTATTTTCTCAACAGTGACACATGAACCACATTATGTAATTGCTTTAACTTTGGGGGCAAATCCAATCGATATGCTACTGGTCCAATTCTCTCAATCACCTCATATGGCCCCACAAATCTCGAGCTCAACTTTCCATTCTTTTTAAACCTCAACACATCCTTCCACGGAGATATCTTCAAAAATACCAAATCACCAACTTGAAACTCGAGAGGTCGTATTCTTTTATCAGCATATTCCTTCTGTATGTTTTGGGCTGTTTTAAGGTTCTCCCTAACCAGTTTGATCCTTTCAGTAGTCAAATCTATCATTTCTAAACCAAATATCTTTATCTCTCCAACTTCTTCCCAGCATACTGGAGTTCTACACCTTTTACCATATAAAGCCTCAAATGATGCCATCCCAATACTAGTTTGATACTGATTATTAAACTCACTCAAAGTTAAATAAGCATCCCAGCTCACTAAGAAACTCAATACACTTGCTCTCAGCATATCTTCTAGTATTCTGACGTCTGCCAATCAATTTATGGATGGAAAGCTGTACTAAATTGCAATTTCGTACCCATAGCTTTTTGAAAACCTCTCTAAAATCTAGAGGTAAATCTAGAATCTCTCTATGATACAATGCTCAAGGCTACTCCATGTAATTTTACTATCTCTGCTACATACAATTCAACCAACCTTTCAGGACTCTAGGTAGTTTTAATAGGAAGAAAATGTGAAGACTTAGAAAGTCTATTCACTATAACCCACACTGCATTATGTTCTCTCTTGGTACGGGGAAAACCAGAGACAAAATCCATACTCACATTTTCCCATGGCTACTCAGGTATTGGAAGAGGTTGTAATAAACCTGCTGGATGTCTATTCTCATACTTCACCTGTTGACAAGTCAAACATATAGAAATATATTTTGTTATATCTTTCTTCATTCCTGGCCACCAATAATTATGTCTCAATCCTCTATACATCTTATTATTTCCCAGGTGCATGGAATATACAGAATCATAAGCTTCCCTTAGTATCTCCTTTCTCATCTCCACATTATTGAGAACACAAACTCTATTGCCTAATACCACCATACCATCTTCTCTAATTCTAAACTCAGTTGGCTTTCCACTTAACAATTCCGGTCTGATCTTCTCTATCCCCTCATCTCTACCCTGTATGTGTAACAAACGATCAAAAATAAAAATTATACCACCATATTTACCATCAATACTCCTTTTTCATTGACACTCAACTGCATCCTCATTCTTCTTAATTCTATCATCAAGCAAGTATTATGACTCCCAATAGCAGTTAATCTCCCTATAGCCTTTCTACTCAATGCATCAGCTACTACATTAGCCTTTCCTGGATGATAACGAATTATACAGTCATAATCACTAATCAACTCCATCTATCTCCTCTACTTCAAATTCAACTCCTTCTGGGTAGGTAAATGTGTCAAACTTTTATGATCATTAAAAATTTCATAATTGGCTCCATATAGATGATGTCTCCAAATCTTCAAAACAAAAACTATGGTAGCCAATTCTAAATCACGGGTCGGGTAATTCCTTTCATGGTTTTTCAATTGTCTAGATGCATAAGCTATAACTTTCCCATGTTGCATCAACACACATCCCAACCCCTGATGTGATGCGTCACTATATACCACAAATCCTTCATCACCATAAGGAAGCATTAATACTAGGGTAGTAGTTAATTTTTCTTTCAACAGTTAGAAACTTCTCTCACATTCCTCTTACCACCTAAACTTCACGTCTTTCCTAATCAATTTAGTCAATGGTTCAGCAATCATAGAAAATTTTTGGATGAATCTCTTATAATAACCAACAACCCCAAAAAACTTCTAATTTCAGTTATACTCATAGGTCTTTCCTAATTCAACACTGCTTCTACTTTCTGTGGGTCAACTACTATCCCCTCTCCCGACACAACATGCCCCGAGAAAGATATTTCACTCAACCAAAACTCACATTTAGAGAACTTTTTATATAATTTCTCTCTCTTCAGAATTTTCAACACTATCTCTAAATGTTGCGTATGCTCCACTTCATTCTTAGAATATTCCAGAATATCATTAATAAACACAATCACAAATCTATCCAAGAATGGTTTAAACACCCGATTCATTAGATTCATAAATACTATATGAGCATTAGTAAACCTAAATAGCAAAACCAGGAACTCATGATGGCCGTAATGTGTCCTAAAAGCAGCCCTAGACACGTCCCCCTCCTTTATCCTCAATTAATGATAACCCGATCTTAGGTCTATCTTAGAAAACACCCTAGCTCCTTGTAACTGCTCAAATAAATCATCTATCATGGGCAAAGGATATCTATTCTTGATGGTGATCTTATTCAACTGTCTATAATCAATACACAACCTCATTGTCACGTCTTTTTTCTTGACAAACAACATAAGGGCTCCCCAAGGTGACATACTAGGTTGAATAAATTGTTTATTTAGTAACTCTTGAAGCTGAACTTTCGACTCCCTCAATTCAACTGGTGTCATTCTATAAGGTGCTATAGATATGGACGCTTATCTTGGAATTACTTCAATAGAAAACTCAATCTCTCTACTGGGAGGCAACCCAGGCAACTTCTGCAGTCTAGGTATCTTGAACACAATATTCTTCCTAAAACAATCTACCTAAGCATGATATGCGGATAACCAATTCATCCCCAGAAATAAAAATTATCATATCTAAAGGCAGTAAATCAACTTCAAATTCTATATAAGCTATATTAATCACACAACCTCGATAAATTATCTTAATAATAACTCTATCCCCAGAAAGAACCTCAACAATAATTGCATGCATCAAAGGACTAGAACTAGCATCAATAGATTTCATATAAATACTAGATGCAAAAGAATGGGTTACACCAGGATCAATCAATGATCTAGCAGGCCTACCAAGGATAAATATCATACCCATAACAACATCAAGAGTAGCTTGTGCATCCTGTTGGGTCAATGCATAGACTTTGTTGTCTCTGGACTGAAACTGGCTACCACATACTTTCTCAGCTACTGATCCTCGACCTCTGCCCGCGCACTCCTTGATCTGCCACTTCTCTCCACTTGTCTTTTCCCAACACTTCCAATGCCCACGTCAGCAGATTTTCCCACTAGACAATCTACAACAACGTGTCCTTCCTCACGATATACAAAACATATCTGCGTAGGGTAATTCTGAGACAAATGACCCATTTGATTACATCTAAAGAAAACCTTTAATTCTCGATCATACATCAGATTACCACTTTGTCTTGGTGGCACACTTACTCCTCTACCATAACTCTTAATTCCCATAACCTGTCTCCCAAATCTAGGGGTCCCACTAGTATTACTCTGAGCTACAGAAGAAACAGATCATACTTGCCTCTGACTCTACACTACAGTTCCTTGTGACAAAGAACGCCCCCTCTGGGGTTGTCTCCCACCTTGTACACCCATACTATTACCACCTATAGATCCCTCAAATCTGGACCTTTTCTACTAATCTCTCATACCTCTAAACTAAATCAAATCATTCTCAATCTGTAATACTTTATCCACCAGTATAGCATAATTCCCTAAGCCCATGTAAGAGAGTTTAGATCAAATTTCGTAGTGTAACTCGTCTAAAACTCGTTTACATTTCCTCTCCTTTGTATTTATTGTGCGTTTATATACCTAAATAAATGGGTAAATAATCGTACTAGTTATACTTGCAAGTGCACAAGGTCATCAGTGTAGTCTAGTGTGCGAAAGTAAGGTCATCTCCACAGGGATTGGTAAAGTTACTTTTAGAATTAGTTTCTCTAAAGTAAAAAGAGATAAATAACTGTTGGAAAGTGATTTGATGATAATAAAGACATAGGGCTTTGATATCCACCACTAGTCATACATTCCCAATGTGTAGAAGGTATCAGTGCACTAGCTTTATTATGTATACCTACTGGTTGCCAACCTAAGGGCATGGTATCTACTCCTTAAGCTATTGATTTCCCTAAGCAACGAGTTAGGCATGGTATCTACTCTAACTCTTTTCTTCCGTAAGGGATTCAGCATGGTATCTGCTTGAGTTGTCCCTTAAGAAAACATAAGTACTGTGGAAATCGACAACCACATGAGACGTAGGGCATGGTATCTACTCTCGATTTCCCATGTTGATTAACCCGGGTATCCGGATAAGATATCCCTTGTTACTAATGTTAGATCCAGGACTCGGTCATCCAAATTGATCTAACTAACCCATCCATACCACATGTATACGTTGGCCTTACACATACATATGAGGAATTTAAATAAGCACAGGTGTTAATCAAGTTAAGTAACATAATAAGCTATTGGCAGAGATTTTATCAATGAATAAAAATATGGGAATGCATAACTATGGCTTCAATCGAGCCCTCTAAGAGAGTTAGTTACACATACTAACTGAAGTAAACATTATAAATAAACTAAACATAAAGGAGAAGAATAAACCCGAGAGAAGAAGCGTCAATTCTCTCCCAAGCCCTCAACTCCAAGTAAAAGAAAAGAGAGAAGTGTTTTCTATCTCCGGTGTGTCTTAAGTGTGTGATTTACAAGTGTATTTATAGGTCTTTGAGAAGTTCTAAGAGAACCATGAGTTCCTAAACCTTCTTAAAACAACAATTCTCTTATTTCCAAAATAGGGTTCTTGCAGTTTACTGTTCACGCCCGTACATGTGCGCTCGATCGCAGTGTGCCTTGCGCTCGATCCCAGTGTGCGCTCGATCCTTCAAGTGTGCGCACGATCGCATGTGCGCTCGATCGCATTGCAATGCGCGATCGATCATACTTTGTCCAGAGAATGCTCCAGGGCTTCCAAATTTCTTCCTTTAAGTGCCAAAACTGCATCTTTTTCTCCAAGACCCTATAAAAACATGTAAAACACACAAATAGAGTAAAAGAGACCAAATTAACGTAATAAATGGCCTAACAACTGTAAATAAGGGGGCTTAAATATGAATATTTAAGTGTCTATCAGTATTCACTAACTTAGGTAAGAACCTTGACAGAGCTATAAATCTACTATCATACTCTACCATAGATATGGTACTCTACCTTAAGTGAATAAAATATCTCTCCTGCTGGGTTCGAAATGCGTCTGGAAATTATTTCGCAAAGAACTCCTCCTTAAACTTGCTTAAAGTTAAAGGTTGTTCCACCTGTGTACTCACTCTAGGCAGAATATCTTTCCACTATTATGAAGCCTCACCTTCTAGCATAAATGAAGCAAAAGCAACCTTCTGTATATCTGTCACTGGTAAGACTTCAAAATATTTCTAAACATATCTAATCCACTGCTCAGCTTCCACAGGTTTTATATATCCTTTAAAATACTAGGTTTAAACTTAAAAAACCTCACAAAACAATCCCATTCCATCTCATATGCAAACACACATTCTCCCTCATAAACCTCTCGTCTCACCATATCAGGTTCTACTCTACCCCTTTCCTCAAATCTCCTCTATAGATTATCAGCCCTTTCTTCAGCTACACTCATCCTTTCTATAGCACGATTAAGAGTTTCTCTCAATTCA
Source organism: Bretschneidera sinensis (assembly GCA_023935145.1). Lineage (NCBI taxonomy): Eukaryota > Viridiplantae > Streptophyta > Magnoliopsida > Brassicales > Akaniaceae > Bretschneidera > Bretschneidera sinensis. The sequence goes on from CM043701.1 coordinate 87,813,817, forward strand.
TCCTTCTTAACGTCATATTCCCTCCCAGCTCTACTAGTACCAGCTGTACTATCAATATGTTCCCTCATAGGAACCACAGATTCAACTTCCCCTTCTGCTTCAGTTCTTCTAAATATTTGGAGTCTACCACATCCCCTCTGATTTCGAATTCTACCTCTAGCTCTAGCACGTCCACGTGTCATCCTCAGACTTTGTATTAAAATATAAGTTATTTAGATCTTCCACTTCTTTAAGTTCTTATGCAGTCTACAGAATCATGAAACCTAACGCACTGATACCAAAATTGAAACGACCCATCCCGGGTTGGCTACCCCGAAGACTGTGTTGTTACGTTTTGAAAATCTCACCATAAACAAGAAATATAACACCAATATAAATTTTTATTTAAATTCTCAACCCTCAACAGGGGAGATACATTATTCTGATATTGACTTAAACATTATATACAATGTCATATGTATGAATAATTACAAGTAAAATTTTTTTATTTTCTCATTAGTCTAAGGATGTGGACATATACATGCCTTATAGAAAATGATTTCGTCTAAACCTCAACTCACCAAACTATTTGTCCTGCCTGTTACCACGTAGCATTTAGAGCTACCCGTGGATCACCTCATTGTCTTTCCTGCTCCTCTCAGCAATTTCCCCCAGTTGCTGATCAATAACACCTTCTGTTTTTCTTAGAGCTTCCCGTGACTCTCTATAAAATTCTTCCTTAAACCCCTTCAAAAATTTTCTTTGTCAACATTTCTTTCGGTCCCCAAGTGTTTAAAGAAATAGAGTAATTGAAGGAAAATCATACAGGATTTAATAAGTAACAAATCAATAAAGGAAAAAAAACTAAATATGTATATACGTGGAAATCATGTAGAGACTTGACATCTCTTAACAACATCTAGATTCCAAGTGTTGTCACCTTTTTTTTTTTAAGAAAACAAAACTATTTTTTTCTTTTCTTTTCTTTTCTAATTCTCTACGTTGGACCCGTCCTTTTTTTTCATTTACTTTATAATTACGCACCTATGCGTCCAATTTTTTTTTCAAAAGAATTATTTTATTCAATACTAAATCCTTCACGTATATATATTATATTATTTTAATTTCATGTCATTTTATTAAATTACTTCTTTACCCTTACTTTATGAATATGGGTACTACAATTCAAGTCCTACAATCCTCTCACTTCTCAAAACTCGTATCTCTTGATTTTTCTTTTTCCATTTTTCTCTCTCCTCCATAGCTTGCCAACTCAAATGGTACAAGATGGTCAACTTAGGTCCAGATAATCCAAATTCTCGTAAGCGCAAGGTTGATGCTAGAAAAAAAAGGAAAATCTAAATAAAGAGAAGGGTGTGAACGTCCAAGGGATGACCCTCTAAAGGATCACCTCAACACTTCTTACTTTCGAGATGATTATGCTAAGAGGAGGTATGTTATTGCCATACGGACTAAGTCCATTAGACCTGGTAGAGTCTTAGATTTTTTGACCCTTAACTTCAATAATTTCAATCTTAGACCTTTATTTAATAGGCGAGGTTGGACTGATCTAGTCACCTTTCAAGAAAAGCTTTATCCTAGGCTAATGCATCAATTTTATGCAAATTTACAACAATTTTCACCCTCATCAACTAGGTTTTCTACCATTATACTGGGACACGAGCTCACTGTCACTCCCAGTGTCCTTCATGACATTCTAAAGTTATCCACCGAGGGGGATCATATGGATAAAAGATGGGTGGCCTGATGATTTTGAATATCAGGAGGCCTACAGGGTTTTTAAAGGAGATAAGAATTGCATTTACAAAAGTCAAACCTATAACACCTACTTGACCTTCCTCTAGACTCTAGGATCCTAAAACTAGTTGTCAACTAGACTTTAGGCAACCGAAACTGTCCCTTCAAATTAGTCATCCTCCTCATCTACTGCCTTAAGATAGGGACCCCTTATACTCTCTACCCACTCATCCTTTGTAATATAGTTTTAGTGAATAATAGCGATGTAAGAGTCATTCCGTATGGCATTATCATAACCTTGCTCTTAAATCACTTCGGAGTACCTCTTCTTGAGTCTGAGGCACAAGAACTTAACTTAAATGACGTCATTGATATTTCGTCTCTCCAGAAGATGGGGTACATGGTTCGAGATCACATGGTCCTCTCTAAGCCTAGCAAGAACATTCGAATTGGCAATGAACCACCTAAAGAAAAATCACATACACCTGAGGCTCCTAGGAGGACTCCACCGAGACCAAAAAACACATGGTACTTAGGAAGCTCTTAGGACATTATCCTTGAAGCTTTATCAAGCTTCCAGGTCTCTATGACTAGTATGCAGCATGCCACTAAGGCCAAGCTTAAGGAGCTCAGAACCGGAGTATATGTTGATCTTGCTAACTTGAGGACTGGTTTTCATGCTGTATATGATGATCTATCGTCCTTCAGAGCTAACTCACAGAGTATTATGGATGACCTACGAGATTAGCTTTGAGATGTTTAAGACTACCTTCGAGCCTCCCGATTCCCTCATCCACCTCTTCTAGATGATTGGCACTATTAGTCTAGTTATCTATTATTTATCTCTGAACTTGAGAAACTTTGCAAGTCACATTTCCTCTCTCATGCATTTTACTACTTTAAGACTTATACTCATATCTGGTTGACATATTAGCTATTACTTATGTTTAAATTTTTGCTAGGTTCTCGGGAATCTTAGCTATTTCTCTATTTAAGAATGTGTTTGGCCAACTAACTCTTCTTTTTCCAATTGAATGACTCTTTTAGTTCATAATCAGCTCTCAAATTCTTCTCGACAAGTCTTCTAGTATCTATTTTGAGCTAGTCTTTTGTATACAAATTCGTTTTAGTATCATCTATCTATCCTTAGGGTTGGATATACTTATCTTGCTGTCAATAGCAATCACTAGTGCTTATTTTCAGCAGTTCTGAATTCTATATCCATCTTGCTTGGTTCCTTGTTCCTTTTGTGATATTTACAAAAAGTGGGAGAAATATACAAATAGGATAATTTATAACCTTATGTGTATGCATAGATTTAGGGGGAGCACTGCTCCATACTCCATTCTTAATTGAACTTTCTAGAAATACTGAAAAGATAATATATGCTTGGTTAAAAAAAAATTTAAGTTCTTATAAGTTAGTTTTATCGTAAAAACAGAGAAGACTCTGTCCATTTTTTCTTTAAAACCTAACACTTAGATTTTAAAACTATTTTTCTCATTATGGTTTTATCATCATCAAAAAAAGGGGAGATTGTTGACCCTTATTTGATTTTAATTACGACAAAACACTATTTAAATTATACTAACAGTTTTATCGAAGTGTTTAAGTTGCAAAAGCATCCAACTCAAGAACAAGACGTAATTCAAGCATAAAGAATAAGAGATCGTACTTGAGAAACACTTAAAAGAAGACCGAAGACCTAGTTTAAGCTCTAAGGTAAATAAGACCTGTAAATCTCTACCTACAAGTACTCAGCTTTTTAATATGCCTCATTTTTGTTTTAACAAAAAATATTTTATCAAAAATCTCTTTCTAACTGGAAAACTGTTTTGAAAACAAAAAAACTCTGTTCCATGACATCCAATCGACTAAATGGTTTCATTTAGTCAACTGAATATAGCCCAGTCAACTGAATAGTTTCATTAAGTCGACTCAATACTATGGTTTAGTCCACTGAATGAAACCATTTAGTCGATTGAATATAGTCCAATCAACTAAATGGTTTCATTCAATCGACTGAATACAATTCAGTCATCTGAATGATATGGTTTAGTCGATTGAATAAAGAATAGAAAGTTTCCTTCATTTAGCTAGTCGACTAAATAGACCATACAGTCGACTGAATGGATGCCCTGACTTAAATTTGAATTTTAAATAGCCATTCAGTCGACTGGAAAATCCATCCAGTTGACTAGATGTTCGAAAATAATGGTAATATTTCAGTTAAAGGTTAGCATAGTGACGGTTATACAATTGTTGGTATAGGTATAAGTCTATACTAACGGTTTTTATCTGTAAGTAAAACCTACCATCAGTATAAGTTTAAGGTCTCTAATGACATATTTTATTCGTCAGTACATCTTGCCTATAGTGACGGTTATAGAAACGTCAGTATAGGTTACGGTTTATACTGACAGTTTTTATTCATTAGCACAACCCACCTATAGTGACGGTTATACAATCGTCGGTGTAGATTCACCACCTATTCTGACGGTTTTGGAAATAGTAAGTAAAGATCTTAAAGCTATACTGACAGTCAAAAAACCGTCGGTATGATGGTTTTTATGTCTCTACCAATGGATTCTAACCGTCAGTATATGTCAAATTGTTTTTAGTGATTCTGAACCCCTTTGTAAATAACCATATAGTCTCTTGTCCCCTTCAAGTACCTTAGTAGTACTTTCTTAGTAGCTACCTAGTGATAATGACTAGAGTTTGATTGGTACCTGTCTAGAAATCCAACTTCAAATGCAATATATGGTCTAGTACATATTTGTGCATACATAATACTCCCAAATGTGCTAGCAGAAAGAACTTTCTTAATAGTTTCCCTCTCAGTATCATTTTTAGGACACTATAACAATCTCAGTTTTTCACCTTTGAGAATCAGAGCATTCCCAAGTTTGCAATCCTACATACTAAACCTATCCAAAATACAATCAATGTAAACCATTTGAAAGAGGCCTAGCATATGGAGAGAATAATCCTTATAGATCTCAATGCTAAGGACAAAAGAGGCCTCTCCAAGGTCCTTTATGTCAAACTCTCTAGATAATAGTTGTAGCTTTGTTTCATGCAGCAGACCTAGATAATTGCTTTCCAACAAGATATTATCTGCACATTAAATAAGGAAAATAAACTTACTTCCTCTAACCTTGCAATATATACATTGATCAATCTTGTTCTCGACAAAACCAAATAAAGTCACTACATCATCAAATTTTGAGTACCATTGTCTGGAAGCTTGCTTGAGACTGTATATAGACCTTTCAAGTTTACACACAAGATGACACTTATCATCCTTATAAAAACCATCAAGTTTCACTATTTATACCTCATCCTTAAGGTTTTCATTCATAAAATCAGTTTTCGTATCCATTTGGTGTAACTCTAAATCATAGTAAGTCACTAATGCAATTATCACCATAAAAGAATACTTAAAAGAAATCGGCAAGAATATTTCATTATAGTCAAATCCTTCTCTCTAGAGGAATCCTTTGGCAACCAATCTGGCTTTGAACCTCTTAATTTTTTCTTTGGAATCCCTTTTAGTCTTGTAAACCTACTTGTAACCAATGGGTTTGCAACCTTTAAGTAACTCAACAAGCTCCCAAACACCATTATAACTCATCAACTGCATTTAATCTCCCATTATATCCCACCACAAATCAGACTGAGAATTAAAAACAGCTTCCTTAAAAGTTAATGGATCCACCATATAATCGATATCATAATCATTCTCTCATTGATAGATTAAATAGATAAGTGGAATGGTTGATATTCTCTCCTTATTGGTTCCTCTAATTGGAACCTTTACAATAACATCTTGATGATTATGAACCTTAACAGGAACTGGTTTAACAACTGCCTCATCCTTCTCTACAGGAGTTACCATAAATGTAGGAACCATGATATCCATCTGAATAAGTTAAGAGAAAGATACAGTTCTACCTACCTCCTTACTATCTTGTATGGTCTTAAGAGCAACTACCTTTCTTGGCTATATTAAATTCCAAAAACTTTGTTGCCTATGATTCCATAATTCTAGTACCTCCACTTGGGTTATAAAACCTATACCCCTTTGAATTATCCGAGTACCCAATAAAGAAACAACGAGTAGATCTAGCATCCAACTTACTTTCAAAAAGATTATATAAGCGTTTTCATGCAGGACAACCTCAAACTCTCATATGGTTAAGGCTAGGTTTCCTTCCAATTCACAACCCAAATAGGGTTTTGAATCTGTCTTTACTATTTGGGTTTTGAATCTGTCTTTACTAGGGACTCTATTGAGGACATAAATAGCGGTTTTTATAGCCTCACACTATAAGTACTCTGATAAATTCGTCCTATTTACTATATTCCTCATCATTTTCTTAAGATTGTGATTTTGTTTTTCGACCACACCATTTTGTTCTCCCAAACATAGTAAATTGACTCATTATCCCAGAATCCTCCAAATACTTAGTAAATTGGCCCTTTTATTATAGTGTATCACCATGTTTACCACCCTAGTCAGATATAAAAATTTTGATAAGCTTTCCCAATTGTTTCTCAACCTCGGTCCTAAATATTTTGAATTTATCAAGAGTCTCAAACATTTTCTTAATCAAGAACAGGTAACCATAATGGGAAAAATCATCAATGAATGTTATAAAATACCTGCTTTTACACAATGTACTTTAATATGGTCCACTAATATCTCTATGGATTATCTTTAAAAATTCTTAACTACAAGTTGCATCTTTTTTTTTAATCTTGGTCATTTACCCTTACAATAGTCAATGCATGTCTCTAGGTTACTGAAGTTAAGAGTAAGTAGGATGAAATCCTTTATCAACCTTTCTACTTTCTCTCTAGAGATGTAATCAAGTTTTTTATGCCACAACATGAAAGACTGTTCTTTAGATAAGAGTCATTTACTAACAATATTTTCAGCATTATATGAAGAAGCATAGATATCACTAGGGGCTAAACACATTCTATACAATCCATAAGATAAAGTGCACTAGCTAGCAACTTTTGAATAAAAAAGTAATATAACCATAGAATTCTTAATTTTAAATGAGTAGCCACACTTTTCCAAAACAAAAATGGAAAGTAAATTACACCTAAAGGAAGGTATTTAAAAAGTTTTTCTTAACATTAACCTAAATCCGAAATCCAAATTTAGATAAGCATCTCCTACGAATTCCACGTCAACTTCTTCATTATTGCCAACCATAAGCTTCGAATCTTTCTTATTTGTCTTTCTCTTGCTTACGAACCCCTATATGGTAAAAATAATATTATTGGTTGCACCGCTATCTAGCCACCACAAACTCGATGGGACTTCATATAAATTAGATTCACAAATGACAAGTGACAATGAGTCATTACTTGTATGCTGCCAACTAAGCCTTGAATTTAGTGCAATCCTTCTTCATATGACCTTTTATCCTACTGAAGAAGCACAGTTCTTTTTTGAAGGCAACTTTCTTAGGACCCCTTACATTGCTAGGTTGATTGGGTTTCTTATTGGTATTAGAACATGAAGCATATAAGGCTATTTAAGTTCTATCTTTCTTAAGTTTTTCCTCTGCATCCACTCTAAAAATAAGGTAATTTATAGTCCAAGCCTCATCTTGGGAATTGTAATTGGTCTTGATAATTCCTAACTCATGTGAGAATATGTTTAGAGCTTAGTGAACAATGCAAGGATTAGAAAGAGAGACATTAAATGTTTTAATTTTGTATGGCAATCCACCATCCGGATAATATAATCCCTAACCCTTTCAGAACTATCATATCTCATAAAAAATAATTCTTGTGGAACCATCTCTATATTAGAATTCGATGAGACACGAGACCTAAGTGTTACAATAACCATGAGCTCCTTAGCTATATACTTAGTAGGTGTAGGCTACTCTTTAAGTGATGTTCAAGTATAAAAAATCAAAGTAAAAAATTTATTAGTTAAATACTCCTTTAAAAGCAATTTTCAACTACTGTTAAGTCCAAAGTGGAGTTGCCAACTATAAAGTACATTCCCGTCCACCTCTTTCCGATGTAATGTATTAGGGACATGTCTATCTTTTTATCGAATAGGTTCAATCCGAATGATTAACGTCAATCATATAACCGATAAGAACAAGCCTAAGACACAAATTCAAAGCCAAGCCAAGGGAAGGTGTTGGGTTTAACGGAGGTGATTGAGTGGGATCTATTTGTGAAGCAATTCAAAGACTCTGCTCATCTTTAAAACATGATAGTTTAATTTATTGCAGCTTTTGATGTTATTGCTCTTGCTAATTTGGTAATTCTTCAATGATATTCACGAGAACACTGATAATTTCGTCACGAATATAGAACACAAAGGTGAAGTTCGATTGAAACTGTAGCTGGAATCATCTTGGTGTTGCCAGTCGTTTAGAATAGGAGTGTTATGTGAAGTGCTTCGATTATTAACAATGATGAATGATATCAACATTAACTCCCTAGTGGAGTCGCCAAATTGTTTTAAGTAAAATGGAGAACGCTGACATGGACCATGAATTCATTTGAAAAGCAAGGTCGAAGGCAAAGCAAAATACTCTTAAAGTACCTAAAAACCGATGGGATGAACCTTTATGTGTATACAAGAGGCTATAGAGCTTAAATCCAAAGAACGTTCTGTGATGATCGTATGAATAGCATTGCATTACACATACAGTAATTAGGTATTTGTAGTAGGCACAGTGTTCTAGGCCACGTCTCTATCATGGAGAGGCCTATAACAACATTCACTTTGCCCAAGGCATGATGAACCAAAGCAACAATATATGTAGAGATCTTAAGCCAATGATACGTGTATATCTACGATAAAGTGATATACCAACACTTGGGAAGGGCCAAAGTCATCTAAGGGAATTATTGGTGATCCTCCCATTTCATTCTTCAATCTAAGTCTTTCGGACGATTCTCAAAAAGCTCCAAAAATTGTAGTTGCTCCTACCATCCGCAACTTGTCTTGATATATGTATGGCACATGTTGGCCCTTGGTTGGACCACATGCCCTCCGGTGGATGTCTTATATTTCCTTGTCGACACTAATTAAATAACATCCACGTCTAAATCATAATCCGCTTATTTGTTTGTTTTTTTTTTTTCTACATTTACAAAGATTTACATTCAATATAAAATTTATATTTTCTTTCATTGAAGTGATGTTATATAGTATAATGATTAACGTAATCACATTATAAGCTCATAGTACTATCACTAACTTATATAAAAATCCACAATATTAATACAACTCACCTATAATAAAAGAATAACTGATATACAAGTTGGACAAATAATCCACATCGTGGTTGGAGTAGAATCTAATACCTTGTAATCCCATGTCTACTATGTCACCATAAATTTAATTATCAAGATAATCAATTTCCATAAGCTTGAGGTTATTTGATGTCTCAAAAAGTAATCATTTCACGCTCAAAGAGCTAACAAGCATATTGTATCGTATAAGAAATATGCAAGTTTTGAGGATATACACATAATAGGTGTCTCTAAATGGAAGTCATTTTTCTGCGTGGAATCCATGAATGGATCTCAAATGTGTAGCCAAAGGTAGGTAACTGTCTATGAGCTCTATAATTGTTGGGTGCATTGCATAACTAGAGCAAGTGATTACCTCGTCATCTGCTAAAAAATATCTTATAGGTAGCTAAAGATGTGAGTGAAAAAAGGGAGGTGGTCTAATTTAAAATAGCTGGAATTAGAAAAAGAGCAGTACTATTTAGACACTTCCCTCAACCTTTTTCATACACCGTGAACACTTAAGAGGTAATTACCATTCAAATTCTAAACAATTACAATTGAAGTTTTCACAGTGTTTTTTAGGTGTTTGAGGGGTGCCTAACAATTATTACTCTTAGAAAATATAGACAAAAGAAAAATAAAATAAAATAAACAATAACGATATACTCTTTTTGAGAATTTTGGCACGGACCCATTAGACCCGTGACCTGCACTCCTAAAATACGGATATGGATATAGTTTTGACGACACGTTAAAAATTTACTTGTACCAAAACCGACCTGTGAAATTGAAGGTTTGATCGGATTTGTGTATGGGTTACCCAAATCTGTACCAATTAAAACATTATTTTAAACTGTTTTATATCGACTTAAAAATATCTCATCCTTTTTAGTATATTTTAAATTTCTCTTATATAATGCATAAAAAGATTTTTCTTCATGTATTTTTACAGTATGTTCTATGCATATGTACATCACTGGTAGGTATTTTAGACAAAACAGCACATCATAGAGAACGAGCATGAAATGCACAAGCTAAACTTTAATATAGAATAAAGAATGAGATGAATTTTGGAGGAAGAGCATACCAAACGGTCCATATCAAAAAGAGTCCCAATTTATTTTTATTTTCTTTGTAAATGTTAGCTACATATTGCATTTGGTTTAATAATTGTGTAATTCATTTAAGACTTTAATGGCTTCTAATTATGGATAACTTGATCTGCTGTTATTTTTTTACTTATGTTGTTTTTATAATTTGAAAACTCTTACAATATAATTTTTAAAAATTTATATTTTCATATTGTTCAAATTTTTTTGTATCATAAATGTTTATGTAATTCTTCAGGAGGTTGTATGCGTTGAACATATCAACAAAAAAGTTTATGCATCATCTGACAATAAGTACTTAGTTTCATTAACTTATGTTACATTAATATGTGCACGTAGCTAATTAATTTAATAGAAGAGATTAACACTTGCGTACACGTTACATGCGTGTAGATGCTAGTTAAAAAAAATCTGCTAAAAAAGTTTTAGTTGATAACCTGCAAGTTCACACGCATAAAAGTGGACCGAATATGAGTGTAGAAAACTAGACTCGTTAAAAAAAAATAGGTATTTTTAACCCTTACCCATCTGGTTTGCGATCCATGATGGATTGCCCGCACCAAGCCTGACCCACCTGTTATCCACAACTATTGGTTTATAAGATTTTTTTTTTTTGTACCAAATATACTTTTCACGATCTGATGAAAACTTAAATTTTTTGTTCTCTTTTATCAAATAATGAAAAGTACTTTTAATTCAAGAAAAATTTTTATATCCGATTTAAGCAAGATTCTCTTCTTCTCATGCATCTCTTATTTGTACTTTTTAAATCGTTATGAAAAGTGTACCAATAATTTATAAAAAAGCTCACCAGTAATTTGCAGTAATAAAATAAAATTTAATCACTTTTTTTTTATAGAATATCAATTGTTGAAAAGATTTTTGTTTGGACTTTGTTAAGATATTTTTGAACTAAAGTAAATTTTTAAGGAAAATGTCTCTTTCTTGTTTCTCCATCCGAGACTGGTTTTTTTTTTTTAACAGAAATATTAATCAAGTCTAGGTAAAGAATTTTCTCAATTGTTGATGATGAGACTAAAATGGAGGTTGGGAAGTTCTTAGATATATAAAAAGAGAAAAAGACGAGCACAATTTAGGGCTGCGCTAGCTTGATTGGGGCCACCAATAGACATGGACCCATAATACATTGTAGTAGTAAATAATTTATGGATTAGTTGAGGTGTACGTATATATGTCCACCAGAGCCACAGGAATCTCGTGGCCTGGACCATTTTGGCGGTTGTCAACCTTTTCTCTTACCTTTTTTTTTTTTGTTTTGTTGCATGTGTGTTTGTATTTTGAAATTCTTTCGGATTATATTATAATTGTTACTACTATTACTTCAGAGTATCAAATATCAATCACTAGAAACCAAAACAAGTTGGGTGATAGTAAAACATGATGGAAACCAAATCCAAAAATACAAATAGAGATCGAGAGAGATAGAGAGACTGCATGCATAGATGCCCAGACAAGTTGTGGTTCGATCAGGCATATCACCGACCATAGTGACTGTGTGCCAGGTCAGGCTTTGGGTCTTGAACCGTCCAAAGCAAAACCCAGCTCTCGTGCATCATCGTTTTCTCTCCCTCTCTCTCTTATTGGAAAATAACAAAAACTCCCTTTTCTAGTGGGGAAAGGAGCTTTTGTCATAAGAATAATTGAATCTAACACAAGCGAGTACTAGTAGTCTCACACGCAGCTGGCCAAACATTTGGCCTTATATATATATGACGTTGCTTGTCTCGTCATATTGAAAATATATAATTTTTTTTCCTCTTAAATAAAGTATATTTATAAATTTTTCCCTCACTTCTCTGGGTACCCCTCAATCCAAGCAAGTATATTAGTTGAGCTAAGACTAGTGGACATATAACTACTTTAATTTTAAGGATAATTGCATGGGACAGGATTATTATCTTGGAGAGGTAAAGCGTTCGATCTAAATTTTTAGTTATGGGATTAAAAATTCGTTAGATTATATTTTTAAAAAATTGTATGTTACCCAAATAACACTAATAAAAATTATCTTAACTCAAATTAGTTATTGTTTAATAATAAGAAAGTTCACAATTATTTAGTCAATAAAAAAATTAACAGGAAACAATCAACAATGAATAAAAATATATAAGTATTTAGAGAAGAAAATAACAAAAAATCTTCAATTTTTTCAATAAAACATTGGAATAGCCAAACAATAATTTGTGAACTAATCCAAACCATTTTTTTTCTTTCGCCCAACCTCTTTCTCCTCATAATATGTAGCTTTATAGGTTATATAATGTATAACAGTTTAAATAGTAAAGAATAAAATAACCACTTAAGTAAAAATTGCAAGAACTAATAGATTAATAAATAAAAGAATTAAGAGTTGGTGCAGAACGTAGATAAATAGGTAAATGAAAATCCTTAAAATATGTAAAGGTAAAAATTTCAAGAGCTAATTGATTAATAAATAAATAAAATAAAAGTTGATGTAGGAATATAGATAAATAGATAAATAAAAATCCAAAAAAATAACAAAGGAGAACTTTTTTTTTCAAAGCTTAAGTCATTTGTGACTAAAAAGGGCGCTTAATTAGATTAATTTTGTTTAGTTTTGGGTCATGATTGCAAAACGGCCCATTATCAAAAGTGCAGAAAGAGAAAAGATGGATGCGAGGGGAGCGCCTTGAGGTAAAAACAGAAGGAAAAAACAACAACAACAACAACAATACACTGCATATGAAAACAACGTTGGGCTACTCGAACCATTTAATTCACATAATATATTTTCAATCGCCTCTGCATGCTCTTAGATCTTTTGGCAGCGGAAGTCTTTGAATTATTGTCCTCAAGCATTTACAAATTTGGCATTAAAAGTTTTTAAAGTTTTAATTAATTACAATATATAATTCTTTTGAGAATTATTTATCAATAAAGTAATCTTAAAAAATAAACAAAACAAAAAATTTGATCATAATTTTGTACATATACAAAAATAAATGTGATATACTATAAAAACATATATTAGAAAAATTTAGTACTAAAAATATTTTTTTTCTTGTGTTTTTACTTTTAAAAATTAAAATACCACAAAAAATAGCATGAGTGAAAAAATCTCAAAAATTATTTAATGACCTCGAAATGATTTATAGAGTTTATTGAAACCATTTTTCATTGTATTCAATCATTACAAAGTGAAAAAAAAAAAAAGAAAAAAAAAAGAAATAGATAATTTTATTGATAAAGAGCATAACATTGCAACTAATAGAAAGTTTGAGAACTTTTTGGACCAAGATGATCCCAAAGAGTAAAAAATCTCTTCAACAAACATTGCGAGAACTCAGTAATTAATTGAAATTCTTGAGTTAATTTTATTTAATTCTAGAAACATTTTGCGATATCGAGCCAACTAGTGGTTGGAAAAGTACACCATGGCACCGTTGAAAAGAGCTCTACGATAACTACAATATGTTACCCGGTTTCATCGCCCTCATGTGTCGCCAACTTCCTCCCCATGAATTGAGAGGATATTGTTTTTAGATCACACTTTTTTGGGGAAGTATTACAAAAAATGAAGACCCTTACCAAGCCAAAAAAATTTGAGAGAGCTACCAATCTGCAAATTTTGGCGATAAACTACCATCGAGAGCAACCAAGGTGGACCCCATGCACCGGAAAAGTTTGGTAACCCGTGAGTGAGCTTCATCTTGGCCACTTAATTTTCCTATTATTTGTTTATTTTTTATAAAATGATCAAAATACCCTCTGTTTTGGAAGAAAAGGGAAATTTTGTCCAAATTAATTTGTGCACAATGTTAACTTGTTCCTTAAATGTGGTAAGTTAGCATTTCATCTAACAAACAACCAAGGTGCTATAAGTTAGCATTATACACCAAAAAATTTGGACAAAACTACCCTTGAATATTTTTGAAAATTCATTAATGTATGAACAATTTGTAATTTAAAAAAATTAAAAAACAAAAAAGTCAACAGAATAGCGACCAGAGACAAAGCACAGTCTCGCTTCGACGACGCGTACATGATCCTTTAAAGGCCACCAACTTTTACCGCTTATCCAAAGATTCAATTTTCGACTCGATAGGGTACTTAGTTTTGGTCAAATACAGTCAAAATATGCCAGATCAAAAGGAGTTGCCCCCTCTGACCACACAAGCAATGTGTGAAGGTGGCCCAACAACTGGAGGACAGTGAACCCAGTTTCGGAATGTAGGTTCGTTTAGTTGATTCTAATAGTATTGGGAATGCATTTTCCTGACTACCTGTTAACTCGACATAACAAAAGGTCTGCGGAGGTTAAAAAAATGAATCTAATGAGTTTATTAAATTATCTAATTACCCTTATAATTGTTTAAGATAAACTTGAATTCTTACGATCATTTTGATCTTAAATAGTTTGTGTACAATGCTATATACATATAACTCCCACAAACTCTTAGTTGTAAGTTACCATTGTACACCAAAATTTTAAACTAGGATACCTTTGAAACCCCATTGTCGCGTCAACAAAACAGGTTCTTTTTCTGTACAAGAAAATCGTTTATCAGCGATGAATAAGTGTCTTTTTGCTGAAAAAAAAAAATTCAATGAGGAAAATTTGTGGTTGTTCCCTTACTTAAGTATTTTAAGCCATTGCTAATTTATAAAATGTAGAGCTGATATTTTGAAAAAATTATCAGAAAAAGAATATAATTGGCAGGTGCATCAACGACGACATTTTCTTCGTTAATATATTTTAAACTGTCTATTGATGCTAAAAATTTGACCATCATTTCATGGAAATACAATAATGAACTTGTGCACACAAAACAAAAAAAACAAAAACATTAAAGAGTCGCTAGAGGACTAGAGGGGTTGTGCTTCCGAGAGGACTCTGATGCCTAAATCAGTAATCTGTTTAAAGAGAATGAAAATGAAGAAGGTTGCAAGAGATGTTTGTGGTGTGCTAATGTGATAATGAGAGCCCCTTTTATATAGCGTTTCAAAGTATAGTCTAATTATGAAAGTAACTCGTATGTGAGTGTTGTGGTAGGATTAGGGTTTTTTTAGAGATGAATGACCTTGTAAAATTAGGGTTAGTATGTTCTAGAGTTTAGGTCTAAAATAACCTTTTTACCTTTAAACACAAGTAATGACTTAATTAGTGATATTTTTGGTCTTTTGGGCTTATTTGAGGTGTCGTGTGTCACTATCTTATTGGGTAGTAAATCTCCCCGCATCATATACACCCCACTTCCTTAACTAATTTTATTTGCTTGAGGAAGTAATTTTGTCTTCCCGATTTGCTAGCTAGGATTGCACCAAGGCAAGCAAGTCCTCAAAAATTTTTAAATCTTTTGAAGAAAAATGACCAAGAAGAATAAATGCTCGGAACAATCTCTTCAGTCTTTTGAAAAAAAAAATGGTCAAGGGTGAGAACTAATTCAAGGCATTCTCCTTGAGATTTTGAAGGAAAAATAATCGAGGGTGAGAAATGCTTAGGGCATTCTCCTTGAGCTTTTGAATGAAAAATTGTAGAGTTTAAGAAATGCTCAGGGCATTATTCTTGGGTTTTTGAAATAAAATTTGCCGAGGGTGAGAAATGTTTGGAGTATTTTTCTTTGGTTTTTGAAGAAAAAATAACCGAGGGTGAAAAATGCTCCAGGCATTCTTTTCAAGCTTTTGAAGGAAAAATGGTCAAGGATGAGAATCACTCGGGTTATTCTCCTCAGGATTTTGAAGGAAAAATCTGTTAAGTCTTTTATCTCAGTTCTTGGTTAGCAAACATGCAAAAGGAAGCTCGATAGATTCTCTTTAGTATATACCAAAGATTTTAACTTGGAAATCTTCATGACTTGTTATGTCCCCTTGGGTCTTCTTCTGTTCTGTGGAATGGGCCTATGGGATTGAATCTTTTTATCTTAGAAGGTTCTTCTCTTGGTAAGTAAAAAAGTCAATAGATTCTTCGTCTTCTAGAATATCTAGGAAGCGTAAGGGTCTCTATCCAAGTCCTTGAATTGTTTTGATATGGACTGTTGATTTTTCTTTATAAAGGAATGGTTCTCTTTGAATCTAAGTATCCCACCATCAAGGTTTTCATTTTTAATCAGAGTGTTTTGCACCTTCTCAACCTTAGAGCACCCGATATTCTCTTATAATTCTCATGCCTTAGCCTCCTAGGACCAAGGAATGAAGTTTCTCCAATGGTTTTTATTTGGAGATATTGATCCCATCAACCATGGATGGGGCTATACTTTGGGAGGAAGATGGTAAACCCAGTCATTTCCTAAGGGGTGATTGGAGGGATATGGTTGAAGATGTCAAAAATAAAGAGCTTCTAAAGCCACGGGATCAAAAAGTGGGTCCCTTCTCCGACTACCTAATGGTGCACTCCTCTAAATCGATCAGACGGAATGAATCCTTAGCCCTTACTGTACCAGAGATGGAAGAGAAGGTTTAGGGCCTGGTACAGATGGTGAATTTTTCTTTTCTTTCGCTTTTTGTAACTAGCCTTTGTGCCCTCCTTTTGTACTTGGAACTTGAATATAAATTAAAAAGGCTATTTTTTGTGCATATATTTGTGTCTTCCTTTCTTTCTTTAACGATGTGAGTGGTTTGTTATGTTTTTTATTGAAGCCCTAAACTTAGATGAGATTCGTGAATCAAGGCTCGGTAAGTATATGAAGTGTTTGCTTGAGTGTAGATCGAGGCTTTATGCCCAGGCTTCATCTTTCCAATATATACTAGGAGTTAAGGTGCTCTGATCAGTGCCTTTGAACTTTTATGGGAAACATGGCCGAGGGTAGGAAATGTTCAGGGTCTTGTCCTCAGGCTTTTCTAAAAATAAAGTCGAGGGTGTGAAATTTTCAAGGAATTTCCCTCGGCCTTTTTGAACTTGGGAACGTGTCCAAGTCCTTACACATGAGAGCTTGTTAGTCCTCAAGCCTTTAGAATGATCAACTCTAAAGTGAGAGACCCTCAGAGGGTGAAAGGTCCTCCAACTAGTTGTTATGCCACTCTTCGAGCCTAGATATACCTAGGTCTTTGGTGCCTTAGTGATGAGGTCTTGTACTTTGGAGATGAGGGTTTAGTTAGCATAGTTATGGTGGATACAACCGCCTTTGGGTGCCTGAGACGACAACTTCTTTAGAGTGCTCAAACTATTTTCAATAGTGAATACTCTTGGTTTTTTGTATAAGTTTATTATAAGAAGATCGAATGAGTGAAATGATTTATATACTAAACACAAGTAGACATGTAGAAGCTACAAAGATAAGCAAGGTTGGTAAAAAAGAAAACTTTCTTACTGATAGAATTACCTTAGGTTATTCTAGGTCTGAGGTACAAGTGACCCGTCAAATTTTTGGAGCTTGAATGTTCTTTCTTTACATATTCTTTGAATGCAATAAGGTCTTTCACAATTTGGGGATAGCTTGTCCGTATCTCGTGGATGAGAGACTTCTTTCATTTTTCCTAGCCAAAAGGTTATTTCTTTGACCCTGGGAGTTGTATGCCTTGCTACCCTCTGGTGGTAGGCTGCCAGCTTGATTAGATCTTTATCTCTTGCCTCGTCGATTAAGTTTGTATTTAACTTGAGAGCTTTTGCATTGTCTTCAGGGTTAAAGCTTTGTGTCCATAACAAATGGACTCCGATCTCGAGTGAAATGAATGCTTTGGACTTGTAAGCTAAAAAGAAAGGTGTTTCGCTCATTGGTGTTCAAGTAGTCATTATGTATACCTAAAGGACATTTAGTAATTTTTAAGCCATTATCTATCGGTGTTTTCTACTCTCTTATTGATGCCTTGCAAGAGGTTCGATTGGTGACCTTAGCCTACCCATTAACTTGTGGATAGCCCACTAAAGTAAAACAAAGCTCGATTTCTAAGTCTTAGCAAAAATACAAAAATTGTGCGCAATCGAACTACTTCCCATTATCAGTTACGAGAATTCTCGGTGCCTTGAGTCCGTATATGATTGATTGCCATACAAACTAACGCATCTTTTCATCAGTGAGCTTTGCAAATGTTTTAGCTTCTATCCTTTTAGTAAAGTAGTCAATTGTTACTATCATATGATTTATTTGGCTCAAAGTTGTTAGGAAAGGTCTGAGGATATCGATCTCTCACATGGTGATAAGGAGAGGACTATAAACCGAAGTCAGCAGAATGGGTGGTTAGTATGAGACCGAGGTGAATTCTTGACATTTCTTGCATTTTCAGACCAAGTCGGTGGCTTCTTGCAACATCTTGGGCAAATAATACCCATGTTTGAGGATTTTGTACGCCAGAGTCCTACCCACATGTGACTTTCTCATATACCTTCATGCACTTCCCCAATAGTGTAGTCTGTGTTTAAGAGATCAAGGCATTTTTAGTAGTGGATACAATAGACTTAGTTGAGTGAGAGATGATTTTCTTAGCCTTTTTTTGTTTAGGGAGTTTTTCGTCCCTTATGTACTCAAGGATTAGATCCATCCATATTGGTTCCTTGACGATGGGTGCAACTAAAAGTTCACCTATACTTGGTGCGGTCAACGTATCCAAATAAACGGTTTAAGTAAGGTCTGATTGTTTGGAGAAGATTAGTCATTTTAGGGTATCTGCCTTAGAGTTCTCAGCTTTCAGTATTTGGGAGATGCCAAATTTTTTGAAGGCCACGTCTATTTGTTTGGCCTTCTCAAGGTAATTGGAGATTTTAACCCCCTGAATTCATATATTTGGCGATTTTAGCTCCCCTAGATTCATACTCATCCTTCATTTAGTAGACTACCAGTTGAGAATCACTATAAATGTCCAATGCTTGGGCGGCTAGTACTTATGCAATCTCCATTCCTACAAAAAATTATTCATATTATGCCTTATTGTTGGAGGCACAGAATTTGAACCTAAGGGCATACTCAATAGTGAAGCTCTTTAGGTTAGTAAATATGAGGTCAGCTCCGTTTCTACTACTGCTAGAGCATCCATCAACAAAGATAGTATAATTTGGAGGTTCCCTATGGTCATTGGGTTTTCCATCTATGATAATTAAGCTCTTTAGAGAGTGTGCTTATGATGATGAAGTCAGCAAGAGCTTGAGCCTAGATAGACGTCCTAGTCCTATAATTGATGTCGAATACTCCAAACTCTACTGAACATTTGATTAATATTCTAAAGATGTCTAGTTTGTATAATACTTGCCTCAGCAATTGATCGGTCAACATTGTAATCGTATGGGATTGAAAGTATGGTTGTAATTTTTTATGGTGATGAGAACAGCAAAAGCTAGTTTCTCGATGGGTAAATATCGAGTTTCTACATCATTGAGTCTTGGTTTACGTATTAGATGGGTTTTTGTATTGCATCTTTTTCTCGAATCAAAATCATGGCAATGGTCGTAGGGCTTGCGATGACGTAAAGGAACAATTATTCCTCATCTTATGGCTTGGTTAGCAGAGGGAGTGAGTTGAGGTATTCATTTAACTTTTTGAAGGATGCTTGACAGTCTTCGATCCGTGCAAAATCGTTGTTCCTTTTCAATGCCTTGAAAAATAGAAAACATATTTCAACGGATTTGGACATGAAGTAATTAAGGACGGCAATGCGCGTTGTCAACCTTTGGACTTCCTTGATGTTTCGAAGTGGGTTTATGTCCATAATTGCTTTTATTTTCTTAGGGTTTGCTTTAATTGCGGGTTGACTTACCATGAGCCCAACGAATTTGCTTGAGGTGACTCTGAAGGCACATTTTATAAGGTTGAGCTTCATTTAGTATCGCTTGAGAATTTTGAAGGCTTCTTTGAGGTCTGTTGTGTGTTTTGCTGGCTGTGACTCTTAATGCACATGTTTTTGATGTAGAGTTACATGTTTCTTCCAATATGATCTTTGAAGATTTTATTGACCAAACGTTGATAAGTGACTCTTGCATTTTTTAGTCCTAAAGGCATGACTTTGTAGTAGTAAAGCCTTTATTTGAAACAAAAGAAGTCTTATATTGGTCTGGCTTGTCATAAATATTCAATTATAGCCAAAGTATGCATCTATAAAGCTGAGTAGCTTGTCCACTTTTTCTTTGATAACGTTTTACGATTCAGGGGAAAATGATCTTTTATTCTACACCATGGCCTTATGGTTAGGGTCTACATTTAGCTTGTGAAGTATAATTTGAGGGTCGATTCCAAGTATGTCAAAGTTCAACCACACAAATACGTATTAAGTTTTCTAGGAGGAACAAGACAAGTGAGGTAAGGAGTTCTTATGATAGGTTTGACCCAAACTGGACAACATTGTGGTTCTCTTCCTTGTTTAAGGGAACAATGATTAGTACTTCTAAAGCGCCGGGATTGGTTCTCTTCCTTGGTTAAGGGAATAATTACCACATCCTTTAGAAGTACTAATCATTGTTCCCTTAAACAAGGAAGAGAACCACAATGTTGTCCGTATAATGCAAATAGCGATGCAATATATCGGTATAAGCTCTCCGTATTTACCGGTGCTGTAAAGCGCAAGAATATGCTCTCTGTATATCTCGGCGCTTTAAAGCGTCGGGATTTGGTAATATGCATATACTGGCGCTTAAAAGTGCCGAAATATGGGAATGGGCATATTTCGATGCTTTTAAGCACCGGTAATTTCCAATATATATTATGTAGCGCCAGAATTTTCCCCCAAAACTTTTCTGCTGCTCACACCATTATCCCAAAAAATCTTCCAGAAAACCGATCTCTCTCTCCGATTTCTTCCCCTCCTCTATTCTCTCTTGGTTTCACTCTCTCGCTTCCCTCTCTCTCTCTTAGAAAATTTAATTCTATTTTTCTCATTGTTGGTGTGAAGAAAGAGTCCACCATCAGCCACCACTGTTTCTTCCTCAATTTTTTAGTAAATTTTTATGTACCTCTTAAGTGTTAACTCCCTATTTATACACATTTAAATGTGTTTCTTTTATTGGATTTCTAAGTAGAATGTAAATTGAAAAAAAAAATATGTGTGTGTGTGTGTGTGTGTGTGTATATATATATATATATGATTTTCGAAGGACTAATATTTACTACACACTGTGAAGGAAGTGTTTTTGTTGTCTCCTAAAACGAGTTATTTTGATCAATATCTTTCCTCTCATCATATTGAGACAACAACCAGCTTCTTGTTTCTCGCTTTTGTAATCGATATAAAAACACTTTATTTTGTTTTTTTTCTTCTTGGAATTATACTGTCTTCGATGATAGAATGAATTGTTATCGGGAGAGAGAATGAAGTATAGTGAGCGTAGTTAGGAGGTTTGATCGTACAATCATGTGGCTTTCCTTATGGAGGTCCAAAGATCGATTCCCCGTACAAATCTAAATTTAAATTCTGTTTAGGTATAAAATTCTACAAAGGTATATCTAATGATAATTAACTTTCTGTCATGATGTTAGAAGTAATTTAAATTTAAATTAGTGATAGAATTTGCTTTTGGGGTTATATCTTAATGAAATTAGGTAAAGGCTAGCTTTTAAGGGACTAAAATCATTGTATAAATATATAAAAATCAGATCTGGCTCGGTGTTTTAATTGAGACTTTGATAACATTCTAGTCATTTATAATGGTTAATTATTGAGGAAGTGAGATTTGGAGTTAATTCTTGCTATGGCAAATGGATTTCAATGCCTTAAAATTGATGAAAAATATGATATATGTAATAAATTGTGATTAAAATGAGTATAAACTTGAATTTTTGAAAGAAATAGAGAAAATTGGAGAAAAAATGGCATATATAATAAAGTAAATTATATTAGCCTTTAATTATTTCCAAGGAAAGCTATGAAAATTTATATCAAGTAAAATGATGGATCATTTTAACTTGACTTTTGATAAGAAATTAAAAAAAGTGTTATAATTAGTGAATAAGAATATGAATTAGGAAAGAGTTTGTAATTAATGACTTCAAATTTAGGTTGGTTTGGGTTCGTTGGTTTAAAGGAAAGGAAAGGAAAGGGAAGTTAAGATAAGATAAATAAAAAAATAAAAAAAAATGTCATCTATTCCATAGATTGATTTCGTTAAATATATATGACTTCAATGGATAATTTTCTTGCTGTGTTTAGGCAACTACATTATGGTTGCATGCTTTTTTATGAGATTTGTGTTTGTAGGTTTAATGATAATAAAGTAAATTATATTAGCCTTTAATTTTTTCCAAGGAAAGCTATGAAAATTTATATCAAGTAAAATGATGAATCATTTTAACTTGACTTTTGAAAAGAAATTAAAAAAAAAGTACTCATAATTAGTGAATAAGAATATGAATTAAGAAAGAGTTTGTAATTAATGACTTCAAATTTAGGTTGGTTTGGGTTCGTTGGTTTAAAGGAAAGAGAAGTTAAGATAAGATAAGAAAAAAAAATAAAAAAAAAAATGCCATCTGTTCCATAGATTGATTTCGTTAAATATATATGACTTGAATGAATAATTTTCTTGCTGTGCTTAGGCAACTGCATTATGGTTGCATGCTTTTTTATGAGATTTGTGTTTGTAGGTTTAATGAAAAAGGAAGATATAAAAAAATCAACATTAGATTCTGATTGATGGGGTTATTAAAGAAAGATTCTGATTGCAAAGCATAGTTGAATTAGTTCATGGTCATATCAAGATTCATTGCTGACTTAAGCTTCCTTGACTTAAGCAATATATCCTCTTTGTTTCATGGAATCGGATGCTCTAAAGTCTATAAGTCACGATAGATACTTATGGTACAGTTGGGCTCTTTTAAATATGAGTGAACACATGTATGATAGATTATATTTTCTTTGTTGTTATCAATTTCAGTTCATCCATTTACCAATCAAATCGAAGTTTGTGATTATGCATTCTTTTGCAAAAAATACTACAATACTGACTTGATTTACATTGTTTTAGAAAAGTCTACTAGCGTCATCTAAAAATGGATAAAAGTTGGATAGATAAACCGAGGTCGAGTAAAGCCTATATGGATGGTGTTGCAAACTTCATTATATTTGCGTGTCAGAAAGCTTGTACTCGTGGAAGTACTGTTTGTCCATGTAAAAGATGTGGTAATTGTTACTCATTCGAACCAAAAATTGTTCAGGAGCATCTATTGTATAATGGGTTTAGTCCCGGTTACACCGAGTGAGTTTTTCATGGGGAGAAAGTCTCTCGTATAGACCACACTCACACTAGTTCACAACCCACTAGTGTTTCAGGTAGCTTCATGGGACGAGATGACGTGTTGGGTTTGCTCCGAGGTGCCTTCCAGGTTACTTGTGAAAACTCAAACAATGAACCATTAAGTTTAGGAATCGAAGTGGGATCTTCAAATGAGAATGGTGAAGAGCAACAGGCTCATGGTGGGTTTGAGTTCAATAATTGTGGTGATCCTTCAAATGTTGATCATCCAGTTCGTTCTGCTATTGATAAGACGAATCAGTATCGCAATTTGATGAAAGATTACGATATTGAACTTTATCCAGGTTGTCAGAATTTCACAAAGTTAAGTTTCATGTTATATTTACTATACCTCAAATGTTTGAATGGGTGGTCTGGCAAATCTCTGACTATGTTGCTTGAGTTTATCAACATAGCATTTCCGATGTGTGCATCATTGCCATCAAATTATTATGAAGCCATGAAGATTATCAAAGGATTGGGTCTTGGGTATGAGAAGATTCATGTTTGTCATAATGACTGCACATTGTATTGGGGTGAGCATTTGAATGATGAATTTTGTTATGCGTGTGGTATGACACGGTGGGTCAAAAACACAGTTGATGATGAGGATCCGTTGAATGAGATGGATGGTTAATCGAAGAAGAAAAGGCCAGCTAAAGTATTGCGTTATTTTTTGCTAATACCGAGATTGAAGAGGATATATATGTCATCTAAAATGGCTTCATTGATAAGATAGCATGACAAAGATCGGACAAAGGATGGGATTTTAAGACACTCTACGGACGGATTAGCCTGGAATGAATTGAATAGATTGTATCCCGATTTTGCAACTAATCCTCAGAGTGTTAGACTTGGCTTAGCTAGTGACAGGTTCAATCCCTTTCAAACAATGAGTTCAACTTATAGCACATGGCCCGTTCTTTTGGTCTCATACAATTTGCCACCGTGGCTTTGCATGAAGCAAACATCCTTCATCCTTTCAATGGTGATTCCTGGTGAGAGAAGCCCCGGTAATGATATTGATATCTTTTTGCAGCCTCTAATTGAAGAGTTGAAACAATTATAGGATGGTGTTGATGCGTTTGATGCATCCACCAATCAAAGTTTTAAGCTTCGCGCTTCTCTTCTTTGGACCATTAATGATTTTTCAGCCTATGCAAACTTATCTGGTTGGAGCACCAAGGGGCGAGTTGCTTGTCCATGTTGTGGAGAATCTATGCATTCTATATGGTTAAAGCATGGCGGAAAGTTTTGCTATATGGGTCATCGTCGATGGTTAGCAGAAAACCATGAGTTTCGTTTTCAAAAGGATCAGTTTGATGGCATCATAGAGTTAGGATCTGCTCCTGTTCCACCGTCTAGGCACGATGTTTTAAGATAACTTGAGGGTGAAAACTATAGCTATGGTAAAACCTCGAAGCCTTCTAAGAAGAGGACAAGAGAGGATGTTGGTACCTCTACGGGGCAAGTGCTAGTGGATGAAGTTGATAACCTTTTTTAGGGTGTGGACGATTTCCTTGAAAATGTTGATAATAAGGATATTCCCATGGATGAGGGAGTTGTAGATATTGTGTGGAAAAAAAGAAGCATTTTTTTTTAGTTACCATATTGGAAAGACAATCTATTGCGTCATAATTTAGATGTGATGCATATAGAGAAGAATGTATGTGATAATTTGATTGGAACAATATTGAATATAGGTGGTAAGACTAAAGATAATAAGAAGGCACGCCACGATCTCGATGAAATTGGTATTAGGAAAGACCTCCATTTAGTTGTTCTTCCTAATGGAAAAGATCACTCGCCTTCAGCATGCTACACTATGTCCATGAAGGAGAAGCAGAATTTCTTGACAGTTTTGGCAAATCTTAAAGTTCTTGATGGGTATGCATCAAACATCTCGAGATATGTCAACCTAAAGGATCGTAAGCTGTTAAACTTAAAAAGTCATGACGGTCACATATTGATGCAAGAAATACTTCCGATTGCCTTAAGAACATCTTTGCCTAGACATGTTCTAGTAATTGTGTCTGAGTTATCATCATTTTTCAAAGCTTTATGCTCTAAAGCCCTTGATCCCCATGAGCTTGACTTATTGGAGTCGCGTGTTGCTTTGACACTCTGCCATTTGGAGAAAATATTCCCCCCAGGTTTCTTTACCATTATGGTTCATCTTATCATTCACTTAGCCTCTGAGACTAGACTTGGGGGTCCCGTACACTACAGGTGGATGTATCCTGTTGAGAGGTTAGATGTTCAAAGCTATTTTGTGCACTTTTTTTTTGTTATATATTGGATACTAAATTTATCTGTAATTTTTTGGCTTCGCAAGGTATTTAGTGCGCTTGAAATCTTACGTACGTAATAGAAGTCGACCCGAGGGGTCAATTGCTGAAGGGTACAATGGGGAAGAGTATCTAACATATTGCTCCTAATACTTCAAAGGTGTAGAGACAAGATTCAACCGCCCCCAAAGGAACAATGATACTGTAAATTTTTCGGATGAATACATGTTTTCCTTTAGTGGACGGATAATGGGAAAGATTGTGAGTGTTGAGCTCGATGGCATGTCATTGGCTCAGGCATATCGTTATGTGTTGCTCCATAATGATAAACTTTCTTACCTTCGTAGGTTAGTATCAATAAAGGAACTTAATTAGTAATCATGTGTTTAAATTTAGTTTTTATTACCTGTTGTTATCACTGTGATGGCTAACAGTTACATAAAAACATCAATTATTACAGTGAATTTTTGATTGCTCAAAGGCAAACCAACCATTCCAATCGACCAATACAAAGTCTCGAACAAAAGTGGTTGGTTGAGAAATTTCTCTCATGGCTTATGAGGCAGGTTAGGCATAATAACAAGAGTCTTCAATTTTTATAAGTGTTATAAATAAAACATTGAATGTTGTTGCCTCATATTAATTGTTGAAAAATGTTTAGGTGCCATGGATGGTGGATAATAATTATTCAGATGAACTAATTGCCTTTGCTCGAGGTCTGAATAATGTTGTTAGGAGATTCAATAGATTCAACATCAACGGCTTTAAATTCCACACAAAGGAACGTGAGAGGTGTAGATGATCTCAAAATTCGGGAGTTATGGTTGAAGCGATGATAAAATGTATTATGGTGTGCTCAATGATATCATTGAGTTTGATTACTATGGGACGTTTGAGATTGTGTTGTTTCGTTGTGATTGGGTGGATATTAATTCACCTAGGGGTTTAAAGAAAAATACAAGTGGTTGCATTCTCGTGAACTTGAATAGGTTAATACACACTGGTCAGTTATTGAAGGATGACCCGTTCGTACTTTCATCTCAAGTAAAGCAAGTGTTTTATGTGCACGACCCAACAATCAAGGAATGGTATCATGTTGTGATCACGAAGCTAAGGGACCTATATGAAATGGGGGAAAAAAGGCAAGAAGAGGATGATGACACTTACAATCAGTGCATGCCTTCTAATGTAGTGGTAGACAATCAATTAGATTGTATCTCAACTTGGGCTAGGATGGACATTGACGAAGATACCAACTAGTTTTATGTGCATTTATGTGATGGACATGTGTGTCAATGAGTTTTGTAAGGTTTTGTTGTAATCTCTCGGGTTACTGTTGCTTTGTATCACACTTAACAAGAGTCCTGAACTTTTTTGCGTCCAATTTGTGGAATGCTACTTTAGAATGTCGTAAATTTTTGTTTTAGTTGTATCATTGATTATTGCTTGTTCTTTAAATCCTATTTGAATCACTTATTTGTTCATAACTTTTCAGAAGTTATTGATTGCTGCATTTGCTGCAACCCTTTGACCATTCCTATCTTTCAAGTGTAGTTCTTCTAATTCTTGTTAACTTTTAATGCATTTTTGATAGTATGAGATATAATCATTTTAATGTTTTTATCTCTACAGATTGCAAGATGTATAGGTCAAAAAATATCCCTCCATCAGTTAAAGATAACATGTCAAACCAGTATGCAGCTGAGTCTTCACACCATCAAAAAGATATTCACCATGAGCATGAGTATCACCTTGATGATGATCATGACACGTAAAATGATTCTGAGACTGATCCAATACCATCGAGAAGTGAGCACAATGATAGTGAACAGTACGAGATAATTGGTAATTTTTGTATTAGAATACATTCTCTCTATAACTAGTTTGATACCACATTGTTATACTAATTATATGATTTATGTTTTCAATGTATAGATTCTGAAGGGAGGGTGAGGAAGCAGACACGTGTCCTGAGAACCTCACAAGTGTGGTCCCTTGAACGTGGGGAAAAAATTGTGGTCCACTTCAATGCACGTCATCAACCTATTAAGAAAGATGGCCAAATGTTAAGTAACTGGTTGGGGAAGGTAGCGAAGAGAGGGAACCTTTGTCTGCTTAATTACACGGATTGGAAGGTCCCTTCTAGCTACAAGAAGGACCTTGTTATATTGATTCGGGTAAGTAACAACTTAATAACCATTGATTACCTCCAATCTCTCTTTTTGTTTTTTGTTTATTCGTGGTGTTGTACATGCATAATCCATAACACCAATAATGCTTATTTGACATTGATTTCCTTTATGTGTGGTAGAGGAAGTTCCATTACCCTACGATTGAGGCGATAGACAACATTTTGTTGAGGATGATAGGAAAAAAATGGAGGGACTACCGATATGTGCTGAAAAGGGACTACGTGAGGAACAAAACAAAACAACAAATTTTGAGCAATGATGTTCCAAAAGACGTAGATCAAGACCAGTGGAAGCAACTGGTGAACTACTAGTTCTCTAACCAGAGTGAGGTTGTTTTAAGATAATAATGTTCATTTGGATTCTCATTGTTTTTATTTTTCTAATAATGACTGATTATTCAATTGGTTTATTATTGGTATAGAAATATTCGACTATAGGGATAGCGGCACGTGAAAGACAACAATGTCCGCACACATCTGGTTCAAAGAGTTTTGTTAGACGATGGGATGAATATGTGAGTTAATTTGCTTCATTAATCCAATCTTTCATTTAAGATGTAGTGTATTGAGTCACAATTTGAACTCTTTCCATACATGGTAGGAGATGACACATGGGAATAAGTCTAGGTGCGTAGAGTTTTTTGCTGAAACTCATAAACGCAAGGATGGGACTTTTATTGATGATGCATCACGACAATTTATGGTAAGTTGAACATCTTTAAAAATAAGGAAAAAGCCTAATCTTTTTTATTCTTTCCTATTTTCAATTGATGTGGAATGAAAGAAATAAGAGAGCCTTCAATTAAGTAAAGAAATCTATAGCTTTCATCAAGGAAGGGTGATAAAATATTTTTGACCCAAAAGTTTGACGTTATTATTTTTTTTAAATGAGGATGACTTCATAGACTTCATTGACATACTCTCTTGTTTTTGTAAATGGTTCTTTTGTTCTGTACACATATAGTACTCCATTGGTGCCTTTGGAATATATCTGTCTGGTTCTGGTGCCTTTAGGATTAATCTGTTTGGCAATGTGATCCTGGCATATATATTAGAGCTGTTTTTGAAATATGATCCGTTTTCTGCATAGCCTTAATGATCAATAGTTCTTTCTTTAATTACTGATTAGATATAGATCTGAATCTGAGATCAGTAAATGTGTTTGATTGGCAGCAGGTGAGGTTAGGAACTTGATCATACTTTTCATTTTTTTTCGAACTAGATTTGTACTAAACAAATTTTATGTATGGTGAAGATTTATGTACTAAACAAAGGAAGCTGAATGTATGGTGAAGATTTTATGCTTTGAAGGTAAAAATGATATCTTAGTTACACTTTTGGAGTTGTGCTGATAAAAGTGGGATGATTTTGTATGGTGGTGACCACCGACGAGCATATATGATACTCTGTTGTTTCGCACATTTTGTCTAAATTAGTTTTAGTACTGAATAGATTTTGCACCAATTTTATTTTATGTATAGTTATAAATTTATGATGGTAAAGCAAGGTTACAATGATATATATGGTAGAAATGAGACAACATTTTTTTAATTGATATTCTGGCCATGGTCACAGAGATCTTTATGAAAGTTAGAGATAGTCTTTTCTCTTAGATGAATTTGTTTTATCCTCTGTTTCTTTTTTTGTTTTTTCCTTGTTAAGTTGTGAATTAGCTACATTGCTTAGATTGTATATTCGTTTTTCTTTTGCAGGAGGTTTTATGAAAAAATAGGGGAAACTCTGCCCGTTTTTCTATAAAATATGATAAGCATATTTTGTTTTATGAATATTTCGCTGTAATTAGCTATTAAATATTCGGAGGAGTTTAATCTTTATTGTTTCTTAATTTTAGGTGACAGCTAAAGCTCGTGTTGCTGAACTTGTTGCAGCTTCAGGATCCTCTGATGCTAGCAATAATTTAGCAATACAAAATGAAGTCTTCACCGAACTTATGGGTGAAGAGAGTTCCGGTCGTGTCCGATGTCAGGGTTTTGGAGTTACACCATCTGCTATGTTTGGACTTTCAGCTCAAATAAGGAATGATATGGGATACCATGGGGCCTATGCTAAAAAGATAAATAGTCTGAGAGCACAAATAGAATAAAACAATCAACAGCATGCGCAACAAATTCAACAAATAACGGCGAGACACGATGATCAAATAAATAATATACAATCCCAAATGGATGAGCTGAAGTCTTTACTACAGCATTTGGCTAATAGAGGACCTCATGATTGATTTCACGATG
This sequence comes from Bretschneidera sinensis, assembly GCA_023935145.1. Classification (NCBI taxonomy): domain Eukaryota; kingdom Viridiplantae; phylum Streptophyta; class Magnoliopsida; order Brassicales; family Akaniaceae; genus Bretschneidera; species Bretschneidera sinensis. The sequence continues at coordinate 87,843,804 of CM043701.1, forward strand.
CTAAAATAATTTCTCATACTAAATTTCCATACTCTCTTGTTTTTGTATGAATTTTATATATGAACTATGATTGTTTTTTTGTGTAAATAAGATGTTTATATTGACTGAAGGAATTTTTATGGATGTTTGATGCATTTTATATATCGAAGAACATTTGAAATTTTTTGTATTTTATGGTATATTTTATTTATTGAAGGGTGAATGTTGATATTTAAGTCAAAATAATGTAAAAACACAATTAAAACCGTATTTTTAGCGGCGCTTTAAAAGGCCGTAATATGCATAAAATGTTCGATATAAACATGGGTTTAGAAACTGTATTTTCGCGGCGTTTATATACCGGCGCTTTTAAGTGCCGCTATATACCGGCGCTTCAAAGTGCCAAAAAAATATGCATATTGCGGTGCTTTTTCAAAGCGCTGATATTTGCGTTTCGACACCACACATTCCGGCACTTGATTCGGTGCTTGCGAAAAGCGCCGAAAATTCATATTGCGGCGCTTTTAAGCGCCAGAATATGCAAAAAGAAACGTCGACAATAACTATTTATCTTGTAGTGTAACATGCCCTATCAACCTTTAGACTTGATCTTCAGAGGTGGGCTCATGTCTAAAATTGTTTTAATTTTCTCAAGGTTGGTTTCAATGTTGCACTGAGTTACCATGAACCCAAGGAATTTGCTTAAGGTGACTCTAAAGGCACATTTTCCAGGGTTAAGCTTCATTTGGTATCGCTTGAGAATTCTGAAGGCTTCTTCGAGGTTCGTTATGTGTTTTGCTGACTGCGGCTCTTAATTTGCATATCATCGATGTAGACTTCTATGTTTATTCCGATCTGATCTTTAAAGATTTTATTAACCAAACGTTGAAAAGTGGCTCCTGCATTTTTCAGTCCTAAGGGCGTGACTTTGTAGTAGTAAAGTCCTTTATCCGAAATAAAAGATGTATTACATTGGTCAGGCTAGTGCATTAGTATTCGGTTATAGCCAGAGTAGGCATTCATGATCCTGAGTAGCTCATGTCCCAAAATGGGTCTAGCAACTGATCTACCATTGGGAGTAGAGAGTTGTCTTTTGGATAAGTTTTGTTGATATCAGTGAAATCAATATAAATATTTTATTTACCATTTCTTTTTTCACAATCACGACATTGGTGACCCAATCTGGGTAATGAAATTTCTAGATAAAGGCGGCCTAGAGTAGCTTATCCACTTTTTCTTTGATAGCTTTCTACCTTTCAGGGGAAAACGATATCTTATTCTACACCACGGCCTTGTGGTCAAGGTCTACGTTCAGCTTGCAACTATAACTTGAGGGTTGATTCCAAGCATATCAGAGGTTGACCATGCAAATACGTCTTGGTTTTCTAGGAAGAACGAGACAAATGAGGTAAAAAGTTCTTAAGATAGGTTTGACCCAATCTGGATAACCTTGTAGTACTCTTCCTTGCTTAGGGGAACAACGATTAGCTCTTCTACAAGTTGATTTCTGGGTGCTTTGACCTCGTCCTTGAGATCTTCAATTTTTGAAAGCATTGCCTTAGTCTTTTGATATCCCTTGACAAAGCTTAGGTAGCAAGAGAAAGATGTTTCCTGATCTTCGTGAACTTGCTTGACATTGTTCTCTATTAGGAACTTCATCTTCAAGTGGTAGGTGGATACCACTACTTTCATGGAGTTCTGGCTTAATCTACCAAGAATGACATTGTATGCAGATAGACGTTTAACGAGCAAGAATGTTATCGTGATAGTGATCTGCTTGGAAATTATTCCCGCAGTGATCGGTAGGACAATTCTACCTTTAGGGAATGTCAGTTCTTTTGAAAACCCATAAACAGCGGAAACGACCAATGTAAGTTGTTCATCGCTAAGCCCCATTTTCTTAAACATGTTATGGTATAATATGTCGGCTAAACTCCCCCACTGCAAAGGATCCTTTTTCATATTATAGTCCTCGATGAGTAAGGTGATGATTATGGCATCATTATGGGGTGTTTGCAGTTCTTCCAACTTGTCATCTGTAAAAGAGATCATTTTTTATATACTTTCCTTTTCGTTTTGCCTATTGACGAATGCTACTAACCTATTCTAAGTTCCCTTTGGAAGTGATTGTTCTCCAGCGGCTAGGTTCTAGGAGATGATAATGAGGGTGTTTATGATCATGGAATGGTTCCATGATCGTACCCTATAAAAGATAAGGGAGAATCTAATGGAAGAACAACAGTTAATGGGGTAAAGTCCCCTGTCGGGATCTTCATGCTTCACTAACTGAGGGCTTTGTGGAATCTAGTGTCGTTTAGGAGGGGTTATCCCCTAATTCGTGCATCTAGATTGGTGTTGCTTTTGTGATTGGCATGATAGTCTGGTTATTGTTATGGGGACTATTCTTATTGTCTTTTAGAATTCCTAGTCAAATCCTCACTAGTAGCAGTATTTTTGAGAATTACAGATAGGACTGGGTTGAGAAACATGTCTTGTCTAGTCGAGGTCCCGCTTGGCAGCAACAGCGATGCTAGCGATAGTGATAGTAGCGACTTTCTTGGTTATGCTCCAAGTCGACATAATTAACAGATGAGTTTTTCTTCAAAGTTTTTCCATGGACAACATCAATTTGTTGATGTCCAAAAATCTAACCGTTGTTTCTTGGAAATACAAAAATAAATGTGTGCACGCAAAATAGAAAACCACTAAGGTGTCGCTGGAGGACCGGAGGGGTTGTATCGCCAGGGAACTCTCCGATGCCTAAATCAATAATATGTTTATAGAGAATAAAAAGGTAGATAGTTGTTTATGGCAAACATGTATGATAATGAGAGCCTCTTTTATATAGTGTTTTAGAGCATAGTCTTATTAGGAAAGTAACTTGTAGGTGAGTGTTGTGGTAGGATTAAGGTTTCTCAGAGATAAGTATCCCTGTAGAATTAGGGTTACTGTGTTCTAAGGTTTAGGTATAAAATTACTTTTGTACCTCTGGACACATGTAATGACTTTATTGGTGGTGTGGGTTTATCCTAGGGTCCCACGTCTTGCTATCTGATTGGGGGGTAAAATTACCCCACATCACTATCATTAATGTGAAAAATGGGATCGTTGAAAATTTTAAAATGTCGCAAAAATATTAAAATTTTGGAAAGCTATTAGCAATGGATATTTTTAAAACTGTCAATGAAAACAATGTTTGTTGTTGATTGTTTTAAAATTTGACCTCCCCTTAAAATTTTACCCTAATCTGCTGCTATCTCTTTCTCTTTAACTGTTGAGCTCTCTCTGTCATCATAATATTTCTCTCTTTCATTGCCCATCACTCTATCCTCTCTTATTGCCCGCCACTCTATCCTTGAGCCTCATTGGCCACCACCACCACCATTAACCTTAATCGGCCACCACAACCACCACCATCACCAATCAAACTGGCTTGATCTTATATTCAAAATGTCTCCAATCGAACTCTGCAAGATTTGGTAACTAATTTGGTAATTTCTCTCTCTAAAGTTTTTTATTTAATATACATATATATATATATATATGCTTATTTATGATAAATTGAAAAAACAATTTTGTTCATATGATGGAGTTTATATGGGTTTACTTGATAAATTCTATTGTTTTTTCGGAATCTTATCAGTGACTGATGTCCGTAGCTGATATTAAATGACGGAATCAATGACGACATAAGATATCAACGATGGAATCAGCAACTGATTACCGTCGTTGATGGTAAATAATAAAAATATTTTATAATGGTTACCGATTTTTTTAATAATATAATCGTTTCCAAAAAATGACCTTCAACCATGGAATTTATGGCCTTTCTGATATCATCTCTGGCGATATAAATATTAGCAAGCGCTTGATTTTCGTCACTGAAAGTCTATAGTTATATGTTTTGGTCGTTGTTGATACTCCAAATTCTTGTAGTGTTTAGGAAAAACATGGTTTATCTCTTTCTCCACTCGTTAGAATCAGTTTACCAAAATCATCACTGATTAGTCCGTCAACACATGGGGGTGCGGCAGATTCCGACAAAATCATGTCACTGCATTGGACGATTGGCTTTCTCTTTCCATTTTTTACTCAGTGGGGTAGATGGTTTTGGATAATAGATGTCGAAAAATAGTAGATTTAAAGCCAAGCTCCCTTCGTTCACACATAAGGTGATTCCAATGATAGAATAATATTTTGCTCTACACTAGTGTGGAGGAATATCTTCCTACCCAATAATGTGGTAATTTTACATTAGACAATATATTAAAAAATCATATGTAAATCACATGATAAAATACTTGATTTATTTATTAAATATTTCATTATAAAAATCATGTGATTTACATATGATTTTTTTTAATACATGATCCAATGTGAAATTGTCACATCTATGAATAAGAGGAGATTCATCTACACTAGTGTTAAGCCAATTAAAATTCTGACCAGTATCGATTGTTCACTTTACCAATCACAGTTGACTGTAAATAACAAAAACTATTCAAAAGTTAATAAAAATAAATTTATTTATTTATCGAATTGCTTTATTATCCTACAATTTTTTTTATATAAAATTGAATTCTTAATAGTATTTTTATCGTAAAATTTATATATATATATATATATATATATAGTCTAATTTAGTTGGTTTTCGCCACTACATATTATTAGTAGCAAAATCTTATGAAGTAAAAGAATTTAACGAAGTTAATACAACGGAAATTTTGTTCCACTTTCAGTCATTTATCGAGAAGTTACGTAATTAAGGTACTTTGGATGATTTCATTAAAGTAAACATGATTTAAGAGGTCTGACTATCAATGAAATTAAGTCAAAAGGATGATTATAAAGAAAATATACATGTTTGCAAAAAAGCCTCAAATTGTCAATGTACAATTTGCAACAATGTGTTACCAGCCGCTATCCATGACTGTCATGTCTGCCATCTACATTTTAAGTTGTGCAAAGTTAAAAAATAATAATTCACATATTTTAACGTTCATAATATCTGTAATCACGATAAATACTATTCAATCGCATTTGCGATCAAGATTATAATTTAAAACCTTAAAAAACACATTGATTAGAACGCTATACAGACAGTGCTGATAATGCTTTTTGTTCTTCATGTATCTCTCTTTTCGATATAGCTCACTAACGATTTCATTAATTATGCTTTTTTTTTAAACCCTTCTCCGTCGAAATGGGAGAACATCATTCAACCATATGTATTTCTTTTAATATTTCCTTCCTTCTCAAATAATATTAATATCTACTTAATTTCTAACTTTAAAAAGAAAATTAAAAATAACACTATTTTTATCAGAATTAGGGTAATATATGGGGATAAAATTAGGCAAATTAAGATTTACTAGGAAAAAAGCCCTAGGTTAAATTCCACTGCCAACCTCGTGATGCCCTAATATTTTCTTTTCTTCTTTTTTTCGTCATGTCATAACATGAAGTACCAACACTGTTAACTTACCTTTGGTGCTTAGGCACTCCCATAAGGTAATCTTACAATCATAGGACTTCATAAATTCTCAATGTATACGGCACGAATAGTTGACACAATAGACGTACCATACTTGTATGTCCAATTATATTGTTTTTAGGAATTTATAACCACTCATATCTCATCTCGGACACGTCGATTAACGACTTTTCTGTCAAAAATAATAATAGGATATTTTATTTTCTCGATGGCTTTAAAATTAGTTACGGAATTCAAAATTTTACATATTCAATGTAGCTAATTATATGTCAAAATCAAGAAATAAAAAAAAATCAATACACACTTAAAAAGGGTTGATTTTTATGAAGCTTTTGACGCTTGCATTAAATTACTAAGTCCGACAAAGAGAGCACATTCCTTGATACTTTTTGCATGAGGGGTAAAACTAAAGGGATGTTCTTAAAAGGCTCGAAGACCGTAGTTTCATGAGTGACTTTTAATTATACCTTTTCTCATAATTTCCTCTTATTTTGTAGTATTTTCTTTTTTCATATGGGCGCGTTCAGATTTGAAGCTTTTTTCAAAAAAAAAAAATATTTTACAAATGGAAAATTTTCAATCAAAATCTAATCACGTTGTTGTAAATCTTTCGATTAATTTTTAGCCGTACTTTTCATAGGTTTTACTAATCTATTTAAGGATTTAGCTAGTTGGTTCTTAAATGCCTTTTTTTCTAAAATGAAAAATAGAATAACAAAAATAATTACCATTGTATCGCCATCGTAATGAATATTTACTGATCATAGGGTAAAGGAGGTACTTTATTTTTCCTGATACTTTTAGTTTCACCTGTTTTAGGTTTTGTGTGCAATTAATAAATGGATTAACTACCCTCATTCAAACAAAAATAAATTAGCTAGCCAAGCGTATGCTTGGAATGGACTAGTTGCTACTTGATAATTACACCTCCAAACAATAATTAATGAAGGAGATTATCTTCTTCTTTTTTTAGAATAATAAAAGAAATTATCTTTCGGATCAAAGATCTTTATCAACAAATGTTTTCTCTTATCAATACGTAATCATTGATTTAATTATATATAACAATATAATACACATGAAGAATGATAGAGTTTAGAAAATCCCATTAATTTATTTCCAAGCTATATATCCTTAGCAATTAGTTAATATCGTGATTCTCTTTTCCCTTCTCTGTATGTGTTTTTTGATTAAGTTTATTTTTTTATAAAAAAAAAAAAAAAAAAAGTTAGCATCGATCACATGCTGGAGAGGAGACGTAGGTCCAGATGGGTAGCCCAAAAATGTCTTACTCTATATTCGCCCTTTAATTTATGTCAAGATCTTGAATTATACAAGCCCTAGCTATATTATAATTATTGGATTGGTGATGTTTGGTAATGCCATAATGGCACTTAATACTTTGGAGTCTTTCACCGAAGGGAAAGCCTTTTCAATTTCACATTACCATGCAAAGCCATTGAACGAAATAAATTCCTTCCAATGATTTGTTAGATTGTGATTATCGTTTTGTAGCTTCTTAGATTTCCATTTCAATCTAATGGTTACTTTTATATTTTTCAATTTAACCTCTGCAATCCTTCATTATTAACTGTAAATTGATTTTTTTCTTTTTAAATGGCAAAGAAGAAATTTTATTAAATATCAAACAATCAATTACAAAACAAGACATCAAGAAAAATTATAAACTCCACCTATTCCCTCTTAATTCATGATTTAATTATATTTTTCTTAGTTTTCAACGTCAAATATATAGTAATTAACTCTATATTTTTAGTTGTTAAATGATCCATTACATGCCCTATTGTTCGTTCTTATTATTTGTAATCATATCTTAATTAAAATGAAGAATTTACTACCAATATTATCAACTTATCTTTGGTATTTAAGCACTCCCATAATGATGTGATCTTACAATCATATGGCTTTCTTCGTGGACACGGCACCGCTGATCAATGCAATAGGCAATATTTATATGACCAATTCGAAAATAAATAAATTCATGAATTTATAACCATTCATATATCTCATCTTGACACATCGAGAGTGACGACTTTTCTATGCAAAAATAATGATAAGGTTTCTTATCTTCTCAATAGCTCGAGAAATAGCTATGGAAATGTCAAGAGTAATTATATGAAAGTATCTATTTAATATAAAAATAAATAATCGATATATACTTAATTAATGTTTATGAAGTTCTACAGTGAAGAATCTGTGCAATTCTGTTAACATGTCATCACCGTTAATAAGTAGAGAGAATTATATTTATTCATGGAGTATAGTGGGTGGTTTTATTTTTCTAAATGTTTTTTATATGGTTAGGTTTTCTATGTATGCGAAGCCTAGCATACACCAATTAAAGGCATTACATTACATGATCGTTTGGTGTCTCTTCAACCCTAATCTGCAAATTAAGGCTCAACAGATAGAGTCTCTTTGGCTAGCATATCTATCAGCAATCCTATTAGCATCTCTACCGATATGTGTATCACAAAATTCCGTATGTTTTCTGGGTTTGGAAAAGTGCGGATTTGCCAGTACGGGAATCTTATGATATGTTGAAAATCTCTTACTATATATCTATGCTTACAGGTGCAGACCTCAAACCTTTGCATAAGACATATTGCCTCCTCATTGACTCAGCTGAATGACTAACATGCAATGCTATAGTACTCACTGTATAGTGATTTTTAATTGGATAAAATGGTAAGTTACAAGCCAATTTTCGACACTAGTAAGTGTCAATGTTTTAGACCTTGAAACTCCATTAATAATTTTGAAAATTTTCACTAGTAACGTCAATATAGATATGAGATAAAAAAAATAATGTTATCGGTGAAGTATTTTAAAATTATTAATAAAGTTTCGAACGAGTCTAAAATATTGGTTTTAAACTTGATCTAATCAAAAATTCTTCTTCAAAATGAGTTTCAATATCAACGCTTCGAGATAAAGTTTTTTCTAGAAAAATCCATTATATTAGAAGTCGCAAGTATCCTTAGTTAGCATAGCAGACAAGGAAACGTATATAGGTCCAGATGGGTAACCCTAGAATGTCTTACAATATTGTTCTTTTTTATTGTGAGTTATGGAAGTTTGAAGAGTCTTGTAGTATGCCCTAGATTTACAAATATAAATGGAATCGGTGAAGTTTGGTAAAGCCACAATGTCAGTTAATACGTTAAAAGTTTGGCAGTCCATTAACGTATCCTCCTAGATTAGGCCAACTACATGATCAGTCTCAATCCAAACCGCCATGCCCCAAACCCCACAACCCTTATCGGATTCGAATACAAAAGACTTGTCAGTTTTATCAAATTTCAGTACAACTTGTCATCTTATCATATATAATTTTGCCGACTCTTAATTGCAATTTGCAAATATCATCAATTTTTTGGATAAAGATTGGTAGACAATTAATTTACCAATCATTTAGGACAATATAAAAATGAGTCCCAATGAAAAAATACCACATATAGTACCGGACTCGTAGCTGCCTGTTATAACTCGAGCTTCCCATAAAAGTGTTGATACAAGAAACATGATGTGATAAGAGCAGATTCAGTGATAATTGTCTTAATCTTTATTAATAACATCAAGAAACTCTATTAGTAACATTAAAAGACAATAAAAGAAAACTATTTAACGTTCACGTGACGGATTTCTATTGATTTACTTGTCCGATATGCACACTCGTTGTGTAGACTTAATATTTCGAGAACACTCTTTTCATAATTATTATTCAAGTTTTGTAATTGTCAAATTGTGAAAAAAGATTTACGTTTTGATTAATTATGTATCAGTACTCATATACAATATTATATAATATTGAGGATATATTTTTTGATTAAACCAAATTTAAAACTAATGTTTTAGATCAATTTATAACTTTAGTAATAATTTTGAAAAAATTTATCAATAACGTTATTTTTTGAATTTTATATTTATACTAACGTTATTAACAAAATTCTTTTAAAATATCAATAAAATCTTGATCAAATTTATACCAAAATATTTAAACACGACTTGATAAAAAATAATTTTAATATAATAAATGGATGTGATCATTTATAATGATGATCAGTACGTACAATTTTGTATATAAGGACAAAAAACAAAGTGAAGACTTGACAGTGGGACATCATCAGTCACAGATTTCGCAATCGCAACAACATGGGAGGGTCCACTACACCGTTGGATTTAAATAAATGGGTCAAACGTTTGATTGTCTGACCAGACCATACAGGACCCTCCTGACCTTCCAGTGGACTCTCTGACTTTTTCATTTAATGTTGATCTAGTTAAGACACATATTAATTGGAACATAGCTACCTCTCTTGTTGTCGTTGTTGTTGGTGGTGATGATCGATCTACCGACCAGTTATCTCTCTCTTGCTTTTTGGCCTGAAAGTTTTGTACCTTCTTTCACAGATAGATAAATAAGCAAACAGGTATCTCGTGAATCATCCTCTGCAAATCGAGTTGACTTTCTTAAATGCATTTGAATTTATATTATCATTCTGTCCTTTCTCTCTGCATGTGACTTAAATACATTATGCATGGTTGTTGACATGCATTATTTATTATTACTATTATTATAATACCTCATCGCATATGCATGCAAAATAAATTACTTCTCATGCAAAATATTATATCTATGTTCTTATATGAACTATAATTATAAGATTAAAGCTTAAGAGATCGAAGTAATTAGTGGGTAGTAATCCCTTTTAGGTATAAGGTGGAAAATTCATTCAGCTACAAACGAAAAGATGCATGGTAGTTGTTTTGGTGGTTGTGATATTTATAAAGATGATCCATAACTATCAACTTGCAGGGGGAGTCAAAAAAAAGAAAGATTTGTTTTGAAATTAATATGCACTCGTCTTTTAATTGAAACGATGCTATATGCAAATAGTATATTAATTGATCTGAATATTATAATATAAATTTGTATTATTTCATTACTTATACAAAAATCTATAATATTACAATGGAAAAAATAATTCATATATGAATCGGACAAATAATTTACATACAAACTCACTGTAAGAATTAAACGTGAAACAATCTTGACCACTTGATCAAGATCTCATCCGCAATATGCATGTGCTATTGTTCAACTTGTAAGCTAATTTTGCTTCCATGTCTCTGCTGTACAAATATTGTTTCTTAATTAGGTCTTGGCTTTTATCCAGGTAATTTAATTTTTATTTTCTACACAAAACTGGAAATTTAAATTATTGAGAGAATGAAATGGTAGTTCTTTATAAATAAATAAAAAGAAGAAGAAATGGTAGTTAATCTAAAAAATAATGAGTTTATATTTACCTTTAAAAGCATGCTTTAAACTAGGGATAATATTTTTTGCCAATAAGGAAAAGGAAACAAGCAACAGAAGCTGCAAAAATAGAAAAGTCAGCGTGTCTGACAGACAAAACGACCATATACATACCAGTAGCGGTGGTATTTAAATATAATTTGTCTTTTTTTTTCTTTTCTTTTCTTTTTTTTTTTTTTTTGCTATTTGAAACCACAACTTAATTATGATATTTAAAATATCATGGGATTCCTGTTTGGTATTAATTTTAGGCTTAATTACAAAAGTATTTTATGATTGATTTTATTTTTAAAATATATTTTAAAGTTTTATTTGTGACAAAAAAATATATTGTAATATGTTTCTGTCAGAAATAAATGCTTTGATGTGGTTAGTTAACAGTAAGATATTTTTGCTAACAGAAATATAATATATGTTATTTTTTATTAACAGAAACGTATCACAGAATATTTTTTGTTAAAAAAATATTAAAATATTTTTTAAAAGTAAAGGAAGACACGTGGTAACTTTTAATTTTATACCACTCGGTTTATATTTTATTGAATTGTTTTCAAATGGTATATTTTGTGAAGCCTGTACCTGTAGTATAATAGTCTGGGGGCGAATTAGGGAATTATTTGGGCCTTCGAAGCCCATTCTAAATTCTATCTGGACCTGAAATTGGTTGAATATCAAAGGCCCAGCCAAAATAAAGGGTTGCCTAAACTAAATCCTCTGTTCGATTGTTACTTTTCAAGTTGGCAAAATCAAAGTCGATTCGACTCAAAAATACATCAAAATAGTATGTTACGAATCTGACTTGATTTTAATTTGAGTAATTTGAAACTCAAAATTATTTGGATTCAAAATGAGTTGAACCCGACTCGATCCGAATCGGAACGACTCAACCCAAAATGACTTGAAAATGAATTTTTTTTTATAAAAAGCAATTTGTTTCTAAAACTGTGATAACAGTTAATTTACTGGTTATCATATAAAATAAATTATAACATAATTAATTATTTATTTATTTACATGTGTTGATATGCATAGCTCAACATTCTATTAATATGAGTAATCTTATTAATCTCAAATAAAAAATCGAGAAGAACAGTTAATTTTTCATTGTTTTTTAAGTCACAATAAAATTTTATTTTTAATTGTTTTGAAAAAATATAATGGAATGAAGTGATTATATGAAATTTAATTTCCAAAATTAAGTATAAGACGTTATTAATGAGAATAACTTTATGGACCAGTTGTCTGAGATTATTTAAGACTGAATTTTGAGACTAAAAATCATAACATTCCATATTGTATTAAAATAAATAAATAAATATATTATTTAAAAAATTAAGTATTGATTTATTATTATTTAATTTTCATGTATTTGATAATGTAACTCGTTTAGTCCTATTATATAGAAATAAAATATTTTTTTAAGTAAGCATAAATATCTATTTTATTGACCCAACCCGACATGAACCAAGACCTGATATGACCCAAACTCGAAATGACACGAACTTAACCCGACTCTACTCGACTTGCGACCCGAAACTCAATATGATCCAAACCCGATTGACCCTACCCGATCCATTTGCCACCTATCCAAATTTGAGTAAAATTCTTATTAAAACAACTGAGTTAAAATCTTTTATATGCATTATTTAGTACATGCTTTAAATGCAACTTTAAAAAAAATAAAAACGTTATCTATGTTTTGCTTTAAGAGTCAGCAATCAACAGCACGCGCTACCAGTTATGCAAGGGCTTAGTTCTTGAATTTCATTTTATGAGCTTCGAAGAGAGAAAACTTGAAAAGGCAAGCAAATTCGTACTTGAATAAGATGTCAATGAGGCGTCAGGAGCAATTTTTGTCTAATTTAGTTGGAACACTACGCAAACTCGTGGTTTCATTGTTGGCTTGTCTGACGGAGAGACAAATGACTGGAAGAACTTTCAGCCAAAGCACAAGCTTGGAGGAGTGGGCTCCGTATAGGATTGGATTCGCACTATATGGTTTAAGCTCGATCTCCTTCTACCGCCTATGCGATGCTGTTGAGGTGCCTTGGTTGCCTGAGACTGCTTCAGTTGGCATAAGAACATCAAAAAGTTTGGACTAGTAATTTTGCAATTTCATAAATTTATTCAAACATTTACAAACCTGAATTTACAATTTCATCTTTCTCTAGTGTATTTCAAGTTCACAAGTTTCTAAAACTTGAATAAATTCATTATTTTGAATGTTCCTGCCCAAAATCTAAATGAGACTTAACTAGTTTTTTCGAACTATTAGACAAACAACATGCAACATAAAAATTCCACAAACTATATCCATGTTGCAAAAACGAATTAGGAGCAAATGACCCTAAGAAAGTTAACTTCACTCTAAATTTCGAAATGAGGCAGCAAAAAAGGTCTCTATGATACCAGTCTCTAGCCACTAATTTCAACCAGTCAAAATCTAGCATCTGTAGTTCTGTACATTAACCTTTCAAACATCATTCAAATAAAGTTCTATGTGTGCACATCCTCCAACAAGTCTTCCCACGACATTATAAACCATATACCAAAGGTCTTGGGAGAAAACCATCACTTCCACCACCAAAACTGTCGAAACAAATAAATTTTCCTCATTCGAACATTGTATGTCATGAAAGCTCTAGCTTTGACAGGTTCAGCATTCAGATACTCAAAAGCATACATCTGTTTGGCCTCTTCCAAGCCATCAATCTCCATCACAGCTTGTAAGAGTTCCGAGGCATTTGTCAAAGCTTTACTTCGCTCCACTGCATCAGCCAAGCGACGAATGCTAGATGCCACTGCCAACATTGCCTCCTCAAGAGCATCCGAGCCACGAGGTCTTTTTGGAAGTTGTCTGACAGGCTGGACAGCAGGAGCTTCTTGACTACCATCTTGCATATACTCTTGTTGTCCAGTATATGAGTCTGTTCCATCAGTATCACTTGCACCTTCTGAACTTGGTGAAAGAAATGAAGCAGAATCTTCTTCGCAATTCTTCATCTCAGGGGGATGGCTTCCATCCTTCATCTTAGCCCAACGGCTTGGGGCTTGATAGTTACCACACACAATTTTTAATTCATCATACATCTCAATCTGCTTTCCTCGAAAAGCTTTCGCATCAGGGTGTGCCTATTCCAATTAATTTGAAGTTCATCAACATGATATTCTGAGAACATTTGGTAAAAAATTACGAAAGGAAGGAAAAACCTTACAGCAATATATCTCTTCCAAAGATCTTCATTGTCACATTCAATCATCTTAGTATTTGGATTCCACCTGAAACCCTCTTGGTTTAGCATATCCCTCATCACCTTGTACCTTTTCTTGATTGTCTTAAGACGATTAACGACTTTTTGATTGTTCAAGTTTAAATTAAAACGAGAATTCACAGCAATGCAAGCAGCAGTATATGCCATTTCATTAAAGCATTTGTCAATTTTATACCCCTTTTTCGCCTGAATAGCAAGAGCTTCAATTAGACACTTGTCCATTGCAATTGACCAAACAACATTCCTTCCTTTATGCTTCATCTCCCTTCTCTGTCCTTGCAACTCATGATCCATTCCTAATTCAGTAAAGAGCAGATAAAATATTGTAATATACTCAGGCATGATTCAGCAAATGTTGTATAGAAAATGAACCGTGACATCAATGTGAAGACTGTTATACTAATGTAGTCAAACGCAAATAACCACAGTGGTGGCAGACAGAAACATGGGATAATGACAAGCCACAAGAAATCAAAGCACAGAGCATCTCTTTGCATACCATGTCTAGCATAGTTATCATGACGCCAAAAAGATAAAAGTGTAGGCCTTGCTTAGGCAATCAAGTTTATAGAAAAAACTGGAAACTTAAGTAAACGCACAAGTTAATGCTTATTTGAGCAAGGAAACAGAAATTGAAAATTTTCTGCAATATTATACATCTTATTGGAGCCACTCTTACCACAAGAACTCACATTGTAATGTTGGAAAGAAAGCCCCTCCATATCTGGCATCTATCAACATAGTAACTCTCTAATATCCAACCCTGATCAATATCAGCAGGGAGAATCATAACTCTTCAATCAACATAGTCCAACTCTATATTAAGCAACATTGAACAATTCATAGGGAGAAATTAAGTCTTTTATGCCCCTAAAATGAGAGTTGAATGCAGCTTTCATAGTCTGGAATTATCTGAAATGTGTAGGATCACTGAAAATTAAGGTTGCGTTTGGTTTCAGAAAACAACGGTTTTCTATATTTTCATAAAAAAAAAAAAAGAACAAAAATACGTTTGCTGATTAACAATAGAAGATGATTTCTAGATAATGGAAATGAAAAGGAGCCCAATTTTGAAAACAAAGAAAAAAAATGTTTCCATTGTTTTTTATAGAACCTTAGAAAACAACAAAAACATGTGTCTTCAACTTTTTACTTGGTTCCATCAACGTACCACAAAGGATGCCCGGGGTTGAGTCACTACTAACCGAAATAAGAGGAATTAAAGTTTTAAAGGCTAGACTTAAAAGCTCTTCTTTTAAAATTTCTTAATTATCTTTTTTTCTTTCTCTTCCTCGTTAACAACGATTCTACAAAACAGATCATGTCCTAACCTAGGTGACCAGTTCGTACAGCGAATGCGAGAGCGGGAGCGGGAGCGGGAGCGGGAGCGGGAGCGGGAGCAAAAGCGTGATCTTTCAAAATTTTACTTAATGAGAGCGTTTATATTATTTTCATTTTATATTATATAAATACTTATAAAACACGTGCAAATATTTAAATAAATGTAAAAAATTAAATTAATTATTTATATGTTCATAAAAATAATCAAACCATTAATTCCTCTGAAGGATTTAAGTTTGGTAAATTCTAAATTTCGAGACTATTTGGAATTATATATCTTATATTCATTATATATATGTAGATATATTAGTGTAAAGGTAATAAACTATCAAGACTCTATCCCTAATATTTCCACATAAAGAGGAGAATTTTACTACTAAACAAAACATTGGTGACAACTATTAAATAGATAAATTGATTTTCGATGAGCATGTTTAAATATAGTTGACAGCTTTTGGTTATCAAAGACAAAGATGTAAGTCAGACAAATTGGTTGAGGAGGTCTTACCCATGCCCAGAGGATGTGGATTCGCACCGTCATCAAGCACCTTTTGCAGTAGCTATTAATTTTCCAGTGGAAAGAACGCGCCATGCGGCACAATTTTGACCACAACTCACCAGTAGCGGATTTGCCCCAAAAAATTCTCAGATTGAGCCCAATAAAAGTGTGAATTTGCAAAGCAATCACTCTAAACTCGTGAATCCACAAATTCTGACAAATTTGTCACCCTAAATTGATGAATTATGGCACCTAGGTCCTAACACAATCTTCATCTTCCTCAACAAATCCTCAGTAAGCTCTTTCCTTCTCCGTCTCTCTCTCTTTTCTTTCCCTGTTCTTTGTCAGTCTTTCTCCCAGACAAATCACTTTTTTTCTTCATTGAATAAATTTGTACCAATTGACAACATCAAACCAGGGAATTGGTAATTCGAAGCATTCACAGTGGATCTACGGTTGGCCACCATGTATTCGTGGTGGAACGAAGTTTGGCATCTTTTTAAAGCATGAATTTTGGCAAGTGAATGTAAAAGGATGACTGAAGGAGCATTGGAGAAGGAGAAGAAACAGCAAAGAACTGAAGATGAAGGAAAGAGATAAAGAATAAGAAAGGAAAAAAAAGGAAACAAGGAACCACACCTGATCATCCGTGATGATGACTTATGATGGCTGCCTACTTCAATTATTGAGCATTTTTTTTCACTTGGCAGCCCGATTTCCATATTTGGCCTCTTTTTGGGCTACATTGCATTAGGCTATTATAGTCTTGGTCATGATGGAAAATAATTTATGAACTATTGTCTTAATTTAAGGTCATTGTCACGATTTTCTCCAAACATAGAACAGTTACCAAATGAATTTTCACTGTTTTAGTTTCATACAACAGTTTTTGTTTGCATACAGCAAACGTGTTTTCAAAAAACCAAAAAAAAAATGAAAACTGTTTTCATTCTTTGAAAATAGGAAATAAAAATTGAAAACATTTTCTAAAACCAAACGCACCCTAATACTTTGTGTTCCCTTCTTTAACATCCATCTCTTTCTTTCGGAAAAGAGATCCTCCTCCCTCTTCAATTTAATTGGATAAATTGTTGCTTCCCATAAAAAAAGAAAATTACTTAAAATCCAAACTCAAAGTTCCCTCAAGATGAAGTTCTTGATCTTTGGCACTCTTATTGTGAATGCCATGATCAATGCTTCAAGGATGCTATCCTTTGACAGAAGAAAAAAAAGTAATCATTATTATGGATTTTTAGGCAAGCATAAGTGAATTTTTAGGCGTCTCACTGATGCAACAGCCATGTTGTTTACCACTTTGGAAAACAGAACTGGCCAAGAGAACGGCTGAACTTTTTGGAAATAAAACCGAACAATTGCAAAAAGAATGGTATGCATCCACTAGAGGCTTAACCAGCCACATAAATAAACAAAGAATATCAAGCAACTTTTCTAGTGTATCGAGAAGCATCTTAGAGGCGCTGGACTTGGAGCCTCGGTGCGCCTCGCACCTGAGGCGCTTTTAACAATTATTACAGTAATCAATCAGTAACACAACTTAGAAATTTAAAAAGAAGAAAGGGAAATTAGTAGAATTTGATAGAGATGAGATAAGTGCGTATAGAATAATAGAAGCAAGGAAGAAGGAACAACCCTAGGCAAGCAAGCCTCAATCGAAGGTTAAAGCTGTAAATTCTCAATATTATGCCATCTCTCCTTAATAGAGAATTACAACTCTTTTATAGACTCACCCTAAAAGACATTAAATTCTAGCCTAACCCTTTATCAAAACCCTAATTAAAACATTTGAAAAAGAGCAAAATGACCTAATAAGTTCACTGCTACAGTATCATGAACTGTACCTGTGTGAACAGTAGCTTTACTAATAACCCTAGGAACACAATAACCTGAAATTTTTGGAAATTATAAAATCAAAGATTCGCTCCTGTTGTTAAAATAACCTTAACACTTGACCAAAAAAACCCTAAGGCTACTAAGCTTAGCCTTCAATAGATTCCACATCATTATTATAAATTTTATAATCAAGTTCCCTTACTTTTTAAGTACCACAAAGTGAAGTAATTACAACTAGGCAGTCTACTTGAAGTGTCGTGGGCATACAAGTAGGCGGCTATGATAACTTATAAGCAAGTTAGAGCAAAGTTGCCAAATCGAGATTCGAACGTGAATCGAGAATCGAATAGAAAATCATAAGATTCGGTAAAGTTTCAAAATAAATTGTAAATGACATGTAATATATGTAGAAAAAATAAAATAATATGAAAAAACAAAATATAATGTGTTATAAACTAATCTAAAGATGATCATGTAGCTTTATTGAATAAGCGCACTATATGATATATCTATATCATATAAATAAGCGTTTTATGATGGTATGATATATATTTTGTTGGAATATGAAATTTTAGTTATTATATAAATATATTGGTCTAATATATATATATGTATATATATATATATATGTGCGCGTGTGCATGTGTGCGCGCGTGTGTATGAAAAGAATGTTTAAAATTTGTATAAATACTCACCTAACATCTTTAATGTAATAATACTCACTTTGAATGCTAAAATCTTCATTCCTAATATGCTTCCAGATAAACTATTATTGATTGAAATCAAATATCTAAAATGCTTTATGGGATTGTTTGTTTCTCTACAAAAAGTCTTAGAACCTTAAATTTCTTAAATGAAATAAGAAAACTAATTAATTCTGTTTATTTTAACCCTAAACATCTTGAGTCTTAAACTACTTTTCTAAAATTATTTAGAAGAAAAAAAATAGGTTTTATGAATCGGGCGAATCATATGATTCTATCCGATTATACGATTCATCACTGAATCAGTAGATTCAACATCAATTCGAGATGAATTCGATTCAGCATATCAATTTGAGTCATTTAGGGTCTAAACTAAATTGAATCATAAGATTCGAATGGGGAATCATAAGATTTTAACAATTATGGTTTATCAAGTACCTCAAGGTGAAGTAATTACAAGTGAGCGGTCTATGTTAAGTAATCTACGTTACTTCCTCCTTCCCATTTTGATTGTCCATATTTCTATTTTGAAATGTCCCAAAATATTGTCCATTTTGAACAATTAATGCATTGAAAATTTTTAACTTTCTTAATTTGCCCTTATAATTAAAAACATTTTACACTACTTTAAAATGAAAAGATCACCAAGATTCAATAAAGGGTAAGTTTGGTATTACAACAGTGTTTTATTGGGGAACAATATATTTAATGATGTTCCCTTAAAAAGTTGGAAGTCCAAAAATGGACAAACTAAATGGGACGGAGGGAGTATATATTAAAAGAAGTGTGTCGTACATGGCATTTACTTACAATTTCATTCTTTCAAGATACTTTTAAATATTGTATAGATTTGAATTTGAATTGCTACTTTTGGAGGATTAATAAGGTAAGTTGATTATCTAATATTTGAATTGCTACATTCTCATTAATACGATTTTTTTGGTGCCAATTTTTTATTTACATTTCAGCAATGTCTTTAACATCTTAAAATTAAACATAGATTCAGCAATTTGATAGAAACCACCACCTTCCTACAAATTAGCAGTTAAAAGAAATTCCCTTAAAAGAAAACGTATGTACATTAAGCCTATAAATTAGCAATTATGGAAATTCCTTGTTCAATGCAATCACCGAAATTAAGGCTATAGTATATAGTATTGATTTAGTCTTGCCTACATATATGCTGGATATTTTGTAAGGAGAACCTAATGACTTTTTCTTTTCCCTTTCTGGATCCATCAGCCTTCCCTCCTAACAGAGTGTTGACAAGATAGTATTGTAATTTTCCAGTAAAATAATGTCAACCTAAAAAGTTTTTCTTTTTTTGTCTTTCAACACTTAGTTTAACTTTTTGATTTGAAATCACCTTTCCTTTTAATGATTTAAATTTTCACTTAAGTATAAATACAACTTGATTAAAAGAAAATTACTCACCGTGGTGAACTTGTGATTATATTCATAATACTTGCTCTTTGGTACTAGTGTACTACATAATCACAAGTATCCATTGTTTGTTATTTTCAACTTTTTTTAAAGGTCTCATTAATTTCAACGTCGATAGTTAGAGATAAAAGTAAGGATATCTTTTTTGTGTCTCATGTTTCTTCTTTGATAACTCAACTTTTATGAGAAGTGGTACGATATTCATCACATTCTATTATTGTTGTAGAATTTTAATGTTTTTGGTGAGATTTTCTGCTTCTAATTTCTACACGTATTCATTTCACTTATAATTGCATGTGTATCTTATTGATAGATATTCAATAACTACTGTTACATTTCATTTCAAAGCAATCAAGCCACAATTTTCAAAGGCAATAAAAGTTTTTGAATTTTAAGACAAGATTACGCTAAATAATTTTCAAAAAAAATATTAGTGGAGGATACTTTGATCTCTAATGGAAAAAACTGGTAAATGGTTAAGGTATTTATGCATTTTAATTAAATTTTTCTCTTACCAGAAAACCCTACTTTTTTTTATAAATGAAAATTGTATTAAAAAAGCACCAAGAAAGTGCAACTCTAAATCAAAGGTTATTCACAAGAGAGGAAATTTACAAAATCCAAACGGGCAATGCTGTTTACAAAAAAATTTCCTTTAACCCAAAAATTAAGGGTGTTGAGCCAACTACCTCTAATAGAGTCAAAAGATTTCTCACTACCCACGACTGCTCTACAATTCCTCTCATTCAACACAAAACAAAAACTTGAGTGTGGAATCAACAAAAAAGCTTTCTTAACCTCATTCGATGCCCGCACACCACTCTAAGCCCAAACTTCATCTTTAACGGATCCCACTACGACCCAAGAAATCCCCAAAATACTATAAGCAATCTCCCACAAATTCCTAGCCAATGGCATTCCACCAAAAGATGAAACACAGACTCAGCGAAACATTTTCAAATATAACATCTATTAACCAAAACTTTTCTCATACTTTGTAAGTTATCTAACGTAAGAATTTCCACCCAAGAGGCCTCCAAAAAAAAAAAAAAACTTTCTTAGGGCACAAGAACCCCAAATAACTTTCCACGGAGTGGCTGGCCAAAATATCCCCTTTGAAGAATCTCATAATTAGATTTCACCTCAAATCCTTTCTTCGGGCTAGGTCTCCATCTAACCGAGTCCTCCCTACTCCCCTCCACCCTAATGCTATATAAGGTCCTCAAGAACCTCTCGACCATCTCAACTTCCCAGTTATGTAAATTCCGAATAGAAGGCACATCCCATAAAATCCCATCATTAGTGACCAAAATACAAGAGCTAACCATAGCTTCTTTATTTCTCACAATATTAAAGATGTCCGAAAATTGATATTTCAAAGGGGTGTTCCCCACCCATGTATCATGCCAAAGTCGAGTTCTTTCCCAATTTCCCACCACCACCGATACCCATGGAGCAAAATCCCCTCACCCTTTTCAAATCCACTCCAACATCCACCCATTAGAATCCATCCTGAATTTACCTAATATCACTTTCCTCCAAAGATGTTCCCTCTCTACAAGAAACCGCCATAATCATTTTCCAAGAAGTGCTTTATTAAAAACCGAGAGAGATTTCAGGCCGATCCCCCATTTTCCATTGGTTACTTGACCACCCCCCCCACCTCACCAAATGATACTTGTAATCATCTCCAGTGTTTCCCCCAAGGAATCTACTTTGAATATTCTCCAACCTATTAGCCACCGAACTCGGAATAGGAAAAAGAGACGTGAAGTACATTGAAGACTAGCAAGACTTAATAAGAGTAAGCCTTCCTCCTTTAGATAAATAATGGTTCTTCCATCCGGCTAACCGTTTCTCAAACCTTTCCATAATGGGGTTCCAAACGCTGCCATTTTTGAATTTAGCTCCAAGAGGGAGGCCAAGGTAAGTGATGCGAAGCAACCCCACATTGCATCCGAACAAATTTGCAAGCAAAAGACCATTACTATTCTCCCCAACAGGAATAAGATCACTCTTACCAAGATTAACCTTTAGCCCCAAGACCGCCTCAAAACAAAAGAAGACATATTAGAGGTGCAACAATTAGATAGGATTCACCACCAAAAAAAAAAATATGTCATCGGCAAAAATGTGGGATACATTTACATTACTCCCAATTTTGAAATCACTCAACCGCCCCCCTCAACCGCTTTCATTAACATCGTGCTAAAAACCTCCATCACCAATGTATGAACAAAAAAGCGAACAACAAATCCCCTTGTCTAAGGCCCCTCGAAGCTATAAAGAAATCGAAAGGGCATCATTAACAAGGATGGAAAAGGATGACGAAGAAATGCACTTAAAAATCCACTTACACCATTTCTCCCCTAAGCCCATTCTTTTCAAAAGGTAGATAACGAAACTCCAATAAAAGTGGTCATAAGCTTTCTCCATATCAAGCTTACAAATCACCCTTCCCCTCCTTCTACCTTCTAAATGTGCACCCACTACTTCATTAGCAATCAAAACGGCATCCAGAATTTTCCTTCCTTCAACAAAGTCATTTTGGTGAGGGATCACCACTTTATGCAAAACTGACTTCAATCTAGAAGTTACAACCTTCAACAAATGCTGGTAGATGCATCTCACAAGACTAATACGTCGAAAGTCTTTAACATTTGACGCCTATATCTTGTTTGAAATAAGGACAATGAAAGTGGCATTTAGACTCCCCAAAAGAATGGACCTCCTAAAAAACGAAGGATATCCCCCTTTATCACCTTCCAATTGTGAATCATGAAAACCATTGTGAAACCATCGAGACCCGGAGCTTTATCACCATTACAATCCCGAAGAGCAACAAAGATTTTTCCACCTCAAAAAGGCGCTCAAGCCATGTAGCTTTCATCTCATTGATTCTCGAAAAGACAAGGCCATCCAAATTCGGTCTACTATCACAAATTCCTAAAAGTTTCTAGTAGAAATCACAAATTTCCTCTTTCATACCCCCTCCTCTTAAAACAAAGTACTATCAACCTCAATAGAGCTAATGAATTTACGCCTACTATGAGCATTGGCCATTTGATGAAAGAACTTAGTATTTTTGTCCCCCTCCCGAAGCCACACTTATCTTGATTTTTGGCGCCAAGATATTTCTTCAATGGAAATAAGCTTTGCAAGCTTTTTCTTAGCCCATACCCTCCTAACTTTATCACCTTCCAAAAGCCCCATAACAATCTCTTTCTCATCAAACTCACATATCTCACCAATCAGCACATTCAAAGCAGAGATAATTAATATTTCCTAAAGAATCCTTGTTCTATCTTTTCAACTCCTCCTTTTAAGTTCTTAATCTTTGAAGCTATCACAAAACTAGCATAGCCACTTACATCAGAGCCCTCCCACCAACCTCTAACTAGACCCCGGAAACCCTCCACTTTAAGTCACATGTTCTCAAACCGAAAAGGAGTCGGACCCCAATGCATACGTCCCATTTCAAGAAGAATGAGCTGATGGTCCAAAGTGGGACGAGGCAAAAGCTTTTGAATCAAACTAGGAAACAGAGATTCCCAACTTACAGACACAAGAAAACAATAAATCCGTGAAAGAGATGGCAACTCTCTAAAACTCAACCAAGTAAAAGAACCTCCTGATAATGGCAAGTCAATAAGGTCATGTCCCTTAACAAACTCCAAAAATTCCCTCATCGAACTAGTCCCTAGAGAGCTTCCGGTTCTCTCATGTGGGTAGAGAACCACAATGAAATCACCTCTTGCCACTCAAGGTAAATGCCACCTCCTCCCCATCTCTGACAACTCCTCCCAATCATCATAAACTCTTAACACATTTCTTTAGTTAATTTTTTATTCTTTGTGATTTTCTAACGGGAGGATAAAAAAAACATACCTTCAATGATTCTCTTTTTTCCCTTCATTTTCTATTTTTTGTCATCCAAGATAGTCAGAAGCAATTTTGAAGATCAATGGACAATAATTATTAAATATTGAGTATGTTTGAGCTTTCATTTATATTTTCCAAACTTTATTGAATTGAATGCAATTGTGGGTATTTTTCTTTTTTTTTTTCTTCGTTTCTTTAATAATTGTTCTTATTTTTAATTGATGTTAATTTATGATAATTATATTAATTAAATATGCTATATATGTAAACTTTTAGTTGTTTTTATTGGATTTTCATTTTCTAATTTGCTTAATTACCTACTTAATTACTAATTAGTCTTTGACCTTATATTTTAACATTTTTAGGTGTATAAGTTTTTAACAACTAACATTGTAATAATATTTTCTTTCATAAAAGTCAATTTTATGTTATTTTTTCACGTGTATAGCACGGGTTCTATGCTAGTTACAAGCTACAACCAAAAAGCCTACAAGTATGTAGTTATACGTAAAGGTGGAAAACGGATCGGGTCAATCGGGTTCGGTTCGGTTCGGGTTTGGGTCATGTTGAGTCTCGGGTTTTTCAGGTCAGATCACTCCGGGTCACATCAATCTCAGGTCGTATCGGGTCTCGGGTCTTGGGTCGGGTCGGGTCGGATTCGAGTCATTCCGAGCTCTTGTCGTATCGGGTCGGGTCAACAAAATATATATTTATGCTTAATTAAAAAATATTTTATTTGCACATAATACGACTAAAAGAGTTACAATGTCAAATACTTGAAAATTAATTAATAATAAATCAATACTTAATTTTTTAAATAATATATTTAATTTTTTAACACAATATGCAATGTTATGATTCTTAATCCCAAAATTCAGTCTTAAATGATCTCAGACAACTTATCTACAAAGTTATTCTCACTAGTAACGTCTTATACCAAATTTTGGAGATTAAATTTCATATAATCACTTCATTCTATTATATTTTTTCAAGACAATTAAAAATAAAATTTTATTGTGACTTGAAGAACAATGAAAAATTTATTATTCTTCTCAATTTTTTATTTGAAATTAATGAGATTACTCATATTAATAGACTGTTGCACCATGCATATCAACACATGTAAATCAATAATTAATTAATTGTTATATAATTTATTTTATTTGACAACTAGTAAATTAACTATTATCCTAGCTTTAGAAAGAAAATTGTTTTTTATAAAAAAATATATATATTTTCAAGTCATTTTGGGTCGGGTCGTTTCGAGTTTCGGGTAACTCAGGTTGGGGTCGGGTCGGGTCGTGTTCAAGTCATATAATTTTGATGTATTTTCATGTCAGGTCTGGACCGGGTCATGTCGGGTGTAGACTGGGTTAGGTCGGGTCTGGACCGGGTCGGGTCAGATTTTGCCACCTCTAGTTACAAGTAGGCAGCTACGATAATATAAGCAAATTCGTTAAAACTTTAAAATTTTTCTTAATGATTTCATGCATCAGATGAATTCAAGTGATAGGCTTATATCAATTATATAATACAAAAATAACATATGAAACACCTTTCCAATTAGATTATATTACATGATCATTCAAAGATTAGACTATAACACACATACTTCCTTTTTCAACTATATTTGCTCGACATATAGCATTAAATATCATTTACAATTAACTTTTGAGAATTTGTAGAAATCTTACGAGTCTCAATTCACAAAATTAAGATTTTGATTCACGATCGAATCTCATTTTGACAACCATGCACACGATGTATTAGAAGCACACCTCCAGAAATAAGGAAGGAAGAATTAATGACAAAAATAAAAAAATAAAAAATCTACTATGACCTAAACACAAATAAATCAAGATATTATTAAAAGAAGCATGAAGAGGAAGAACAGATGACGTAGTACCTTTTAGAATTCAACACTTATAATTAATTTCATTAGATTCATCTTAAAGAACCGCTTGGTAAAAGAAAGTTTTGGTAAAAACTTGTCTTCCCTTCCTCCTTTTTTCTAAGTTTAATGGAATCATGTAAAATTATCGTTCATTACAAGCAAGAAGATTTGTTTCCAAATGAGTTAGGATGAAATAGTGGGGGGGGGGGGGGGAGAGAGAGAGAGAGAGAGAGAGGGGGGAGAGAACAAATTAAAGGGAAAAACCCAAGAATCATATTGGGAGTTTCACCTCAAAATTGATTACGCAAGTCAAGCTGGTCCTTTATCATCAAACATAACCAAAATCAAGGTTTGAGCATTTAGGCTTTACTTAATTGGGTGAATAGTCTTATTTGATTCAATTCATACGATGCACCAGGATGACTCGGTACCAATTCGGGATGAACTTTGATTCTGCATACCAATTCGAATTGTTTAGGGATTGAATTGAATCGTATAATTATAATCATGTCTACAAAGGGTAAAGACCTCGTATAGCTTCAATTAATCCAATGTATGAAATATTAAGAACAAAAAGTTTTAACAAACTTGCTTATATTATCATAGCCGCCTACTTGTAACTGCATGCTTGTAGGTTGCTTAGCTGTAAACTTGTAATTAGTTCAGATAGGCTACTCACTTGTAATTAATTCACCTTGAGGTGCTTCAAGGTTGCTTATAAGTTATAAGGTAACATAGTCACCTACTTGTAGGCCCACAGTATTTCAAGTATCCTGCTTACTTGTAATTACTTCACTTTGAGGTACTTCAAAAGTAAGAGAACTTAATTATAATAGTAACGATGGGAGACTAAAAATGCCTATGTTCTATATCTGACAGAATTCTCATCAGAGACTAACTAATATTAGGAATCTGATTTCAAGAAAACAAGCATGAAACAGAATCTACCTAAAGGATTAAACAATTATCATGACCCCGATTGCAAAGGGTAAAAACGATGGAGCAGATCAAGGAAGATCAAATTACCAGTGCTTGAGTGGAGTATTCAAACAATCTGGAACCAACACAACAGCAATGCTCCATATTCAACCAATGAACCAGCAGCTAGAACTTCACAGATTATACTGAATAGTTCATCTAAGGATCAAAATATTCATCCTTAATCGTACATTTTATACAACCCCATTTTATCTTAAGTTGAAACCAAAATTCATCAAAGCTTAATAACCAAAGAACAGCAGTTGAAATTATCATTCCAAGTTCAATAATCATGAATCTTCCAAGCATTAAAGAAATAACCACATTTTAACAACCAATTCGCAATGTTATATTGCATTGCAATCAATCATACACTGAACATCAATTGTCTACTATCTTCAAGGTGAAACAAATATATTTCTAAAAATAATAGATATTTTCTGTAGTTTTTTGCTGGTAAACAGAAGAGGACCGAATCTTACCTGTTTGAAATTGCTACACAATTTAGAATTGCTTCATCCTATCGGCTTCTTGAAATCTGGATGTGGTGTATCAGCTCTTTATGTCGACAATCTCTGTTAGAAGCACTAAACCTTGAAGAGTCGTCAATTTCCCCAGATAAAACTAAGAGATTTTCCGATTACAAAAAACTCCTTATCTTTCACCTTCTTTGTCGATTTTTATATTTCTTCCTCTCCAGAAGTTTCTCACTCCTCTTTCTCTTCGTCACTCCTCCCTCGTTCTTGAGTGATTCTCTGGTGGTTATAGTTAGTTACGGTAATTGTTCAGGTTGTTACGACGGCTTGTAGAAATTATGGACGCTGTTAGGGTGAAGGAGAACACAGATTGAGAGGAGGAGACAAACGAGAGGGCGGCTCTGTAAGAAGAAAATGATTGGAGCCCCATTTAATTAGCTGTGATAAGGATTTTATCTAGCAGGTTAAACAGGTTAGATTTGTCATGGATCCGAATACTTGATCTTGTTTGGGCTTTTTTTTAAGGGTTTATTTCGAAATTTCCCCTGACCCGTGTTGCATACAATCCCCTGAACTTTAAAAATAATCAATTTAACACTTGATGTTCAAAAAACCTTACAATTTCTAACATCCATCCAATTTCGAGGGAGATCACATAGAGCTCACATTGTTGACCCTTGAGTCAAACAATATTTGATTTTAAGGATAACAAAATATTATTATCGTGTTTAACTTGTGTGTTTCTTGTATAAAAACACTATACCATGTTATTAGCATGCTTTAATTCTCCAAATTCAATCAAAAAGAAACACGAAAAGTGGATTAATTAGCAAAAAGATGAATCAAGAAGAAGGAATAAGATTTGAAGTTATATGTATTAAGATATACTATGAGGATGTTTGGAACCCTTGGATTTAAACCTGCTTAAAGTGAGTTCCCAAATCTGACCTATGTAATTCTTCCTCTCAAGCTGTAATTTAAGCCATTGCTAAAAATATTTTGAAAATATCTTTTTAACTCCAAACATTTTTATGTTTGATCAAAGTTTATTTGGACTATTTTTTACCTTTTAATCAAATCAAAACCTCTTTGCAAATAAACTACTATCATCTTTGAGTAGCCAACTACTAATCTTCAGTAGTTAATAAGTTTTCTTCGAATGGATTACTCTCTATCAATCAATAGCGAACTTATTCTCATAGTAGCCAATTATTATTCTTCAGTATTAGATAAGATTACTATATCGAAATCAATTTGTATTAGTCAACTACTCTCCATTAGTAGTTGACTACTATATGCCTTGAAAAAATTGTTAAAGAGAAATTTGGACATAAATAATTCCAAGTCGATCGGAGATTATGCCTAATCGGCTGAACATGCAACTTAAATTTAAACCACTATGACACGTTAGTTAAGTTAATTGGACTGAAGTCACATCCGACCAGACAGGTGCCCATTGGTCATATTTTGTTTTAATTATGAAGATTCAATTTAATTAAAACTTGATTATTTCCTAACTTATTTTCAACTACTCTGTGTGTATGTGTGTGTGTATGTGTGTGTGTGTGTGAAGATCCTCTCCAATAACTACGAAATTTTTTTCCCAATGGCACCATTGGATGAATACCACATCAAGATAAATGAGTTTCAAAATCAGGCCAAAACATTCTAAAAATCTTAGCTTTGCTCTTAATCATATTCAGCTTTAAATTGAACCGTTGCTAAAGATAAGAGCTAATGAGAGAAAATAGTTTAGCTGTATTTGAGAATTCTATCTTTTTGTTATTCTATCTTCTTCAATTTCTTGTAAGAGAGTTGGTTTAACTCTTGAGTGAAATTGTGAGAACTCAGTTCTTGTAAAAGAGAGTTTGTGTAACTCTTATATGAGTTCGTGAGGACGCATTGAGTATTTCGGGTTGAAGTACCTGGGTAAAAAAAGGTCTAGTGAAAAATACTTATTGTAAACGCTCGTGAAGTTGCTTGCTAGATTGGTTCAAGTGGTTAAGTGAAGAAATTCTTAAGGGGGAGCTTTGAAGAGTGGATTAAACACGAGATTGTGATCAAACAAGTATAAATTTGTTTACACACTTCTTTTTGTGCTCTCTTTAAATTACTGTAATTTATTTATTGTTTTTAATTGAATAAATTAGTGTGATTCATTGCCTTGCAAACTATTGATTATATTGTTTTTGTTGAAAATTGCTTCAAAATTTCTCATATTTCTCCATATCTCAACTTTATGGCATTATCATATTTCTCCTCCAAATCCTTGGCATTTCCTTTACTTTGTAGTTGACCTGCAATTTTAATTTTGATTTTGAAATCAAAGAACGTATGAAGTAAATGCTGGAAGAAACATGTGAAGTAAATGTCAGTTATAATCAGCATTGATCCTTGTAAAACCTTATTTCTTAGTCTTTCCTTTAGAGAATTCATCTTTCCATATATACTTAGTTTAGCATGCACAATATACATGAATAGAAGATTAAATATGATGGTCGTTTTTGTAAGGTAAAATATATATCATAAATTATAGAGTGGTGTAAGATATATTTTTCTTATAGAAAATGTCATTTGATCATTCTAAGTTTCCAACAAAGCCACAGGAAATACACTTACTTCATTGGCACTTTGAGCTTCCATAATTTCAGCTAACGCCCCAAAGCCGAGAATTGATCGTCACCTATCATCAAGCGATACATCGAATTCTCAAAAAAGCTACTATTATTAGTTAGCGCCTAAACTAACTTATCATCAGATGCATGAATTCTAGGTAGAGGATAACCCAGAACTTGATCCACTAAACTAGGAAAATGTTTAGCTTCAACAAGCTCACGATCCACCATGCCCCTTGTGGAAAAAAACTACACTCCACTGCTTCATTATCATCCATTGTTGCCACTGAAGAATCCTAATCATATAGTGCACCTTCTGGAAACCACTTATCAATCCAAAAACGAACCTTGTTGCCTCTCCTAATTCACCAAATCAGCCTTTCACGCATGGCCTAAGATGCTTTAAGAATACTTCTCCAAGTATAAGAACTAGCTCTAGGAAAATATGAAGGAATATTCAACTCTTTTTCTCATATTTGGCTATAAGAACTTGAACCTAAAGACTACTCGGCTCAATGATAAACTGTCAAGAAAGCTTAGCAAGCATCGTAATATTTTGGAGTCTCATGCAGACTATGTATGTAGATACCCAATTTCATTCTAACTATTAAAACAAACCACTTGTAGAGTTCGATGATGAAAACTGATCTCGGAATGCCAAAAATAAATGATTAAATGTAGGAAGTTGAATTTTGAAAAGAATTGGTTTAGATAGCTTCAAAATGCACCAAAAAACAAGCAAAAAAAATACCAAAATGTACAAAAACGTAGAAAGTCAAAACCAAGACATAGAAGGATTGCCCCAATTGGTCGGGTTTGAGACCCAGCCAATCGCATTGACTCCCAATTTGCCCAATTTTGTATTTTCTTGTTTTGTGTGTCCTAGGGTGAGAAACAGTTATATTTCATTTAGAATTAGTTTTTCTACTCTTACACAACAACTTGAGGCCTAAGTCGAGCACTCTAGAGGCAAGCTAGCTCTCTGCAAACACAAATTACCCTCCCAAAATTCCCAACAATTTTCTCCTTCCATAAACCCTAAAAATCACTCATTAAAATCCCACAACATCCCATAAGCACTTTTCTTCTATAAACCCTAGCCTTCATCAATCCCAAAAACATAAACCCTAAATTCTCCTACACCAATTCTCAAATCAAAGTCAGCTTTCTACGTGCGTTCATCCATAGATGTGCAAACAACTATAATTTGAGAAGGATCCACACCACACGTGGAAATTCACCCGTTCTTGGATTAATTCTTCAATGTTAATCCCTCTTCCACTCTTGGAGAGACCGAATCGTAAAAGGTAAAAAAAATTACTCCTAGTAATTTAATTTTCTTATAAAATGTAACGATGGATTATTTGAACTACCATAGATCAATATGTATGCATATAAATTTATTTTATTGTTTGCATCTTCATACATCATATTGGAATATATTCTAGGTTTCCATCTAAATTTTGCATGTCATGTAGATTAGGGTTTTGTATTCAAACATAATTAAATAAATTAATATGTCATCTAGATAATATTTTAGGATTGTTTTGCATAATAATATGTCATTTAAATTAGGGTTTTGCATGATTTTCTATTATTAAAGGACGTATCAACCAAAGACAAAAGTTTTATGAAAATTTGAGTCAAACCAAAAATAGCACCAGTGGAGTCGGTTGACTCCTCACTAGGGCCGACCAACCCTAGCCCATGACCGGTAGGGTTCTGTTTGCACCTGGTCGACTGACCTGACATCAAATTTTCTATATTTTGTGTTTTTGATCATTTTTAGTTTCATTGTTTATTCCCTACCATGCTAACGTGTTTTATTCTGTTTTAGGTGGCTCTAAATATATCATACTCAGTATTTATATGAATTTGATGATTAAATTGCTCACATAGACATTAGGTGATTAAATTCTTCATATTCATGCTGGGTGGTTAAATTATTGGATTGATATAACTATTGGATTGATATAACTATTAGATGCTATAACTGTTTTGTGAGTGTGTAGTAAATATAATTCTTATTAATCATTAAATATTTTCTCAAGAACACGAGGGTTAAGTTTTGACCTAGGCAAGAGGGAAAACCCTAAATCCTTCTCCTTTCATACCCCAATCGCTTACCCTGAATCTCTATCGCAAACCAATGATAAGAGATTTTAGCCCTCTTTAAGGTCAAATGACGACTCTAATTTACCTGTCACCTATGCTTTGTGCTTAGATGACATGTTATTTTGAAAAATGTCCCTTAATGAGGCCTAACACCATATAACAATGAAACAATTGTTGGAAGTCTAATACTTAAAAATGCACATATCATGGGGTTCTCTTTACTAGTCATAAAGGGTTATGTTAGATCTTGTATGTGTTAAACATTCCATATGCCAACCCACTTTGATCAGCACCATCACTTATTCATTCTTTCCCAAAGAGAATTGCTTTGGGTATTAATCTCAAAGCTATGGGGTATTAGCAAAAAGATGCGGTAACTACAATGTAGTCAAGGGAAATCTAAACTATGAATAAGACAAAGAAGGTAACTATCATTTTTCAGAATAAGAAGGTGCAATTGTTTGCCAAATTTCAAAAAAGGTAAATATATTTTTCCCTTAAATTAACTTCATCCAATTAATGTTTTCATTGGCCTTTTCTGGGCGCGCCCAGAGGTGGGGCGTAGACAAAACGCTTCAAGGTGTAAAATTTTTACACTCCAAGACACAAATTTTTAAGCGTTTCTTTTATTGAGAATACACTTTTTGCTATTGGGCGTATGTATTTTGCTCAAGGACGCACTTTTTACACCTTAGTGATCCGTTGAAATTTTTTTGAAAGCCTTACAAATCATAAAAAAAATTGCAAGTCAAAGGCTCAAATCTATGCCGAAATGAGTAGGAATATAAATCATAACCGTTGAGTTAGTTTTTTTTTTATTGTGATATCATTGCACTTCATAATTATATGTTATCCAGTTTAATAATAACTACAAATCATTTAATTAATCACTTACAAATTAGAATAATATAAAAATAAAAAATTATATGTAATTTATATGTTAATATTTATAAAATTATAATTATAATTTATATCCTCTAAAGAGTTAGTAAAAGTATTAAAATTTATTGATAATTAATTTATTTAAAATCTTAATTATTATTTAATTATTTTATATTATTTTAATTAATTACTTATTATTATTTTATTAAAATTTCGAAATACCTTAAAACTTACACATGGTTTCATTAAAGCAAAATAGTCGTCCAACATCTTCACATTTGAAAAACACTTCATCCTACTTCCTTTTTGAGCCAAACATCCGGTACATTGGAAACTCATTTCGTCTTTCCAAACAAAGATATGTGTCATGGCCAATAAAAGCCGGTCTCCTCGGCAACAATCGGACATACAACAAGTTGATAAAGGAGCAATGGTGGCTCTAGATGAGAAGAATTGCTAGCAATTCTTGAGTTGTTTATCATATCTGGCTCGGGAGAAGAGTCGTGGCCTGTGGGCCTTTCGTTAGATGAAGGGGAAATCATTTTAACAAAAGTTACGCTCAAATGCTTGCCTGGTATATTTTTCCAATAATCGGTTTATAATGTTCAAAACAGAAGACAAAAAAATGGAAAAGAGAATGTAAGAAATCTGTTTGAAATTCAATTATTTTTATTTAGATTTAGTTTAAAAAGTTTGGACTAGTGATTTTGCAATTCCATGAATTCATTCAAACATTAAAAACATGTGAATTTAAAATATCATCTTCTCTTTCTCTCATGTATTTCAAATTCACAAATTTTAAAACATGAATAAATTCATGAATTTTAAAACTCAGGCAAAAAATCTAACTTGATTATTAAGCTTTTTTGAACTATTTTGACAAACAAAATGCAACATAAAAATTCCACAAACTATATTCAAGTTGCAAAACAAAGAGCACATGACCCTTTAAGAAAGTTAAAAAGCAAAAGAAGTGATGATCTTACATCTACAGACCACTCTCTAGCCACTAATTTCACCTAGTGAACATCTAACGTCTGAACATTGGCCTTCAAACGTCAATCAAACAAAGTTCAGAGTGTACACATCATCCAAAAAGTCTTCCCACAACACAGTAAACTATACACCAAAGTTCTTTAGAGCCAAACATCACTTCCACCACCAAAACTATCGAAACAAATAAATTTTCCTCATTCAAACATTGTACGTCATGAAAACTCTAGCTTTGACAGGGTCTGCATTCAGATACTTAAAAGCGTACATCTGTTTGGCCTCTTCCAGGCCATCAATCTACATCACAGCCTGTAAGAGTTCTGAGGCATTAATCGAGACTCTACTTTGCCCCATTGCATCAGCCAAGTGACGAATCCTAGATGCCACTGCCAACATTGCGTCCTGAAGAGCATCCGAGCCACGATGTCTCTTTGGAAGTTGTCCGGCAGGCTGGATAGGAGCTTCTTGACTACCATCTTGCATATACTCTTCTGGTCCAGTATATGACTCTGTTCCATCTGTATCACTTAGGTCTTCTGAACTTTGTAAAAAGGAATGAAGCAGAATCTTCTTCGCAATTCTTAATCTCAGTGAGATGGCTTCCATCCTTCATCTTAGCCCAATGACTTGGGGCTTGATAGTTACCACAAACGATTTTTAGTTCTTTGTACATCTCAATCTGCTTTCCTCGAAATGCTCTTGCATCAGGGTGTGCCTATTCCAATTAATTTGAAGCTCATCAACATACTATTCTGAGAAAATTTGGTAAAAGATCACAAAGGGAAGGAAAAACCTTACAGCAATATATCTCTTCCAAAGATATTCATCATCACATTCGATCATCTTTGCATTTGGATTCCATCTGAATCTGTCTTGACTTAGCATATCCCTCATTAACTTGTATCTTTTCTTGATTGTCTTAAGATGATTAACGACTTTTTGGTTGTTCAAGTTTAAATTAAAATGAGAATTCACAGCATTGCAAGCAGCAGTATATGCCATTTCATTAAAACATTTGTCAATTTTATTCCCATTTTCCTCCTGAATAGCAAGAGCTTCAATTAGACACTTGTCCATTGCAATTGACCAAACAACGTTCCTTCCTTTATGCTTCATCTCCCTTCTCTGTCTTTGCAACTAATACTGGTCCATTCCTAATTCATTACAGAACAGATAACTATTGTCATATGTTCAGGCATGATTCAGCAGACTGTTGTATAGAAAATGAACCATGATCATCAATGTGAAGATGTGGTAAGATGCAAATAACCACAGCAGTGACAAACAGGAACATGGCATAATAACAAGCCGCAAGAAATCAAAGCACAGAACATCTCTTGGCATGCCATTGCTAGCATAGCTATCACGACGCCAAAAAGAGAAAAGTTGAGGCCCTGCTTAGGCAATAAAATTTTGAAAAAAAAACTGGAAAATTAGGTAAAGGCACTATTAATGCTAATTTGAATAAATACACAGAAACATTCAAGTTTCTATTCCTATATTCATATTTTTGTTAGTAAATAAAAAAACATTTTAAACAGAAATTTAGAATCTTCTTCAGTATCATACATTTTATTGGAGCCACTCTTACCACAAGAATTCACTTTGTAAGGTGGGAAAGAAGATCCTCCATATCTGGCATCTATCAACATAGTAACTCTCTAATATTCAACTCTGATCAATATCAGCAGGGAGAATCATAACTTCTCAATCAACATAATCTAACTCTATAATAAGCAACATTGATCAACATCACCAGGGAGAAATTATGTCTTTAATGCCCCTAAAATGAGAGTTGAACACAGCTTTTACAGTCTGGAATTATATATGAAATGTGTCCTTTGCAGGATCACTGAAAATTAATACTTTTTGTTTCCTTCTTTAACATCCATCTCTTCCTCTTGGAAAACAGATCCTGCTCCCTCTTCAATTTAATTGGAAAATTTTTTGTTTCCCATTAAAAAAGAAAATCTAGTAAAATCCAAACTCAAAGCTCACTAAGATGAATTTCTTGATCTTGGCATTCTTATTGTGAATTATCAATGCTTTAAAGACACTATCCTTTGACAGAAAAAAGTAACCGTCATTATGGATTTTTAGGCGAGCATAAGTGAATTTTTAGGTGTCTTACTGATGCAACAGCCATATTATTTACCACTTTGGAAAACAGAACTGGCCAAGAGAATGGCTGAACTTTTCGGCAATTGAACCGAAACAACTGCAAAAAAGGTCATGCATCCACTAGAGGCTTAGCCAGCCACAAAAAGGAACAAAGAATATCAAGCAGCATCCAGTAGCATCTTAATTCTATCCAGAACTCAATTCATCATGACAAATGAACAAGTTACTTTGGGTTTTGTTAGCTTATGGTCTCACCTTGAAAGGCCAAAATTTTAAGAAATCTCTGTACCCGATGCTTCATGCTTTTCAAGTAAACTATTTGATTTAATCGAACATATGATCACTTTATGGTGTTCTATGAATTTTCAAGAAGTTCAAGAACCCTAATATTCCTTAACAACTCAAATGATGGAGGAAAATTAATGGATTATGTTCATTTTGACTGTAAACATATTGGATCTTAAACGCTTTTTCTATTAAACTTAAGAAAATTTTGGCTTTACTTAATCCGGCGAATCGAACAATTCGGTCAATTCAGTACTGATTCAGGATGCTTCAGTTTTTCTACCTATTTGAATTGTTTAGGGCTTAAATTGAATCGATTCGTATGACTCGAACCGCGAATGATATGATTTTGATAACAATGACCATGTCTACAAAGGGCTAAGCCCTCTTATCACTTCAATTCATCCAACGTATGAAATCATTAGGAATAAAAAGTTTTGGAAAACTTGCTTATATTATCATAACCGCAACTTGTAACTGCATGCTTGTAGGATGCTTAGCTGAAAACTTATAATTACTTCACATAAGCTGTGCTCATTTGTAATTGCTTCACCTTAAGGTACTTCAAACTTGCTTATAAGTTACAGTATAAGTTATCATAGCTGCCTACTTGTAGGCCCACAATATTTCAAATAGGCTGCTTATTTGTAATTCTTCACTTTAAGGTACTTTAAAAGTAAGAAAACTTAATTATAATAATAATGATGGCAGACTAAAAAAGCCTATGTTCTACATCTGACAGAATTCTCATCGGAGACTAACGAATATTAAGAATCCAAATTCAAGAAAAACAAGTATGAAACACTCTACCTAAAGGATTAAACTAGAGCTTACCTAAATGTTATAAGTTATCATAACCGAAGAAGAAGAAGAAGATCAAATTACAAAAAAATCTGGATCCAACACAATTGCAATGCTCCTTATTCAATCAATGAACCATCGACTACTTCACAGTTTATACTAACTAGTTCATATAAGGATCAAAATATCCATCCTTAATCAAACAGATTATAGTTTATACAACCCCATTTTATCTTAAGTTGAAGCCAAAAATCATCGAAGATTAATAACCAAAGAACAGCAATTGAAATTATCATTCCAAGTTCAATAATCATACTCTGAACGTACATTGTCTACTATCTTCAAGGTGGAAGTGAAAGTGAAACAGATATATTTCTAAAAATAATACTCGTAGATATTTTCTGTTTTTTTTTTTGTAAATCTATAAACATAAAACGCATCATTTTTACATCGGAGAAGTCAGAGATAGCAACAAGAACTGGCCAACCAACTGGAAAAAACAGAGATAGAAGAGGACCGAATCTTACCTGTTTGACGTTGCTTCACTATTTTAGAATTGCTTCATCCTATCAGCTCCTTGAAATCTGGATATGTAGTCTCAGCTCTTTACGTCGATAATCTTCGTTAGAAGCACTAAACCTTCAAGAGTCATCATTTTTCCAGATAAAACTAAGTGATTCTCCGGGAATAAAAAAAACTACAGAAAACTCCCCATCCTTCTCCTTCTTTTTCGATTTTTATTTCTTCCTCTCCAGAAGTTTCTCACGTTATGGTTATAATGATGAGTTGCGGGAATTATGAAGACAGTTAGGGTGACGGAGGATACCGAGAAGGGCAGGAGGATCGAAACGAGAGGGCGGCTCTGTAGGAAACAAAGGATTGGAGCCCCATTTTATTAACTAGATAATGAGCTTATATAGCGGGTTAAATGGGTCAGGTTTGGCATGGGTCGGAATTTGGATCTTGTTTAGTTTAGTTTCTTTTTTTTTTTTTTTTTTTTTTTTTTTTTTCTGGCAAAGTATCTTGCTTAGTTGTTTCTGCCCTTTTTCTTCTTTTCTGGGTTATAAAAATATTCAAGAGCCAAATTTGGTCTTGTTTACTTAATTCCACAAAAATAATTGGACTTAATTTTCAGGCTTTCTATGTAAGCCCATTAGGGGCTCTACACCTAGGACTGTAAATCAACTCAAGCATTTTGTGCTCGACTAGAGATTGACTAGATTTTTAGCTCGCTCAAACTAAAATTTTACTCGTAAAATTCTTGTGCCAAGCTTGAACAGTGTGACCCGACCCAATAAAGCTCGAGTATTTTAGGTTTTTTATTTTTCAAGTCGAGCACTCAATAAAGCTCTATTTAGATCCATATTTATATATTGGTATACATATATAGAACTTATCATACAAATTTTGCAATATAGAAAATAAAAATCAACTTTACCTCATGGGAAAAACTTCATAAAAATTACTTAAATCGAAAAACTACAATATATATATATATATACATATTGTCCACTTTTTATAATTAATAAGTAACTTTTTCAATGATACATTTATCATATTTAATTTACACAACAAACAAGTATTAAAGCGTATATATTCAGCTTGTATAAATGTATTAGCATCATTTGTTAAATTAAATCATATATGGATAAATTTTAATTCAAGTGTGAATTGGAGAACGATTAAACTTGAGCTCGAGTATAGGCTCATTTGCTCAAAAAACTCATGAAAATTGGAGCAATACTTTATAGTTCGACTTGAGCTCAATCTTAGTTTTAGATCGTATTTAAATATTTTAAATCAAGTTTGAGCATGGAGTCGCTCGACTCAAGTCATTTACCACCTAATCCATATTGGGTTTTAACTCTTATCACTTTTAAAGGGCTTCGAGTCCTATATTGTTGGACTAATGTCTTTACTTTGATGACTTGAGTTTGATTAAATGCCAAGTCCTATTTTGGAGGTTCATTGTTCCTTGGACCGGTTAGGTTCCACCAAGTAAAGGTGATTATGGACTTGTGGTTTAGGGATGTTAATTAAACGTTTCAAACTAATTAACCAATAATTTTGAATCGTTTTTTCAAAAACAGTTTGGTTAAAATGATATCTATGACACATCGGTTAACTAAACAATGTTTGTTATTAATCGGTCGGATAACCAAAATAAATCTTTAACCATCGTGACCGTTTAATCAATTAAGATTTTAAATTAATTTTAATAATATATATACACACTACCCTAACCCTAGATTTAAAATCAGATAATTTCTCTTATCTCTCTTTCTCATAAGCTCCACATTTGATCTAAGCCAAAAGGCTGAGAAAGTTGTTTTTTTTTTTATAAAAGACTGTGAAAACCAATGAAACATAAAAAAACAAGATTTTCAGTTAATCGCGGTTAACTGATTACGGAATGACCCGAAATTGATTGGTCAATGTTGGTAGAGTTTGGTTTAATCAGTCGAAATAGTTAAAAAAAATTGTATCAAAAAAGTAGGTTAAAATTTTTAACAGAACTGTTTCGACTGTTTGATTGTTTTCACTCTGTTATTGTGGCCTAAAATCTTGGTTTGATCCGACTCTTAAATTTTGTGAGCTTAAACAAAAAGATAGGCTCAAAAAAAAAAAATATCGGGCCATGTTTGAAATTATGTGAAAAAACTCAAATATGATATTTACTATATTGCATTATATTTTTATATATATAAAATAATACTTAATACTAATATAATAATGAAACTATTTGTATAAATATATAAATTTAATTAATTTATGCCTTTTAAATAAAATATTACAAAATGTATTTATTTTAATAGTAAATAATTAAACTACTTTTTTTATAAAAAAAAATTACCAAACTAATAGACGACCTTGAGAAATGAAAATAAAACCGAGTCTGAAATAGGCCCATCTTGATGTAGCCCTTGGACATAGATCTAAACCTACTAGCCTAACCCTAACCCTAACCCAAACCCAAACCCAATTCTACCCGAGGCTTGATTACCTTTGCCACCAAGGTACCACTTTCGCTTAAAAATTCTGAATGGCATGATCTAGTATCATATTAATAGGATAAAATTCAAGCACAATGTACTTACAAAAATCGAAAAAGAAATCTTTCCATGTATTATGCACATGAATATTTAATCTAATGAAATTTGACTTAGTTCGGACAAAAAAGGGCTACGCCCATCATTTTATGTTTCTTGTATTTTGTTTTGAGTTATGGTTCATTGGTATACTTAAAAATTATTCCAGACTCGAGGTCTGTTGTCATGCCACTCTCGTAATCTATTTTAATTTGGGTATGAGTTGAAGTTTTAAAGGTCCATTGTATCATTGCTCTTTCGACTGCCATAAGGCTTTTATTTTCCTCCCTTTTATCTGTAATATTTTTTCAGATACAAAATTTCCAAAGTAGGCAAGAGAGTAATCTTTAGAAATGAAAGCTGTGATCACATTCTTCGTATCACTCTCCACGATGATATACCTAAAGCCAGCATCCCATGCGAAACGAATCACCTTCATTACTATCTTAGGCTCCACCATGTAGACCTCACCGAGCAGCAAGTAAGAAGCAACCATGGACCCCAAAATTTGCTCTATTTTATCTTTTAACATAGCTCCAACACCCATTAAACTGACCTCCTTGGAAACTGTGTCACATTTACAATGGAGGCCACCATAGAACACGCGACAGTTGCCCACCACCTGCAACACGCAGCACCCGATTTGGCGACACTAAATCCTACAGAAACGTAGCGGCACCTGCTATAACCTCATCAGCAGCAACTCGTTTGCCTTCAAAACAAACATGTTCCAGTTCAACCATAGACACCATAACAGCACTGCCACTATCGCATTTTTATCACCGTCGAGCTTATTAAAAATACCTCTAAACCACTCAAGAAGGCTACAACCCCTATATTCACAAATCAAATCGTAAAATGGGCTTGCTTGCCAAACATCCATTGCAACATTGCTATCACTCATAATATGATGAACGTTTTCCGCCCCTCCCAAACATAGCTTACACATATCTGAATTCACGACATTTCGACGATGGAGATTTTCCAAAGTAGGAAGGTCATTTCTACTAGCATACCACATAAGTGTTCTCACTTGATTCGAATGGCAACCGCTAAATCTCCCTCCAAATGGACTTACAAGGACGAGAACAAGAGTCAAAACCACCCATTTTAATCAATTCCTCAACTCTCAAGTAGTAATCACTTAATTGAATAACTACCATTAGTCGCATAGTACAAACCAGTGATTTTAAAAACGGGCCTGGGGTGCGCGCCCTGGGGCAGAAAATTGGGCCAAAAAGTTTAGGGGTGTATTTGACTTACAAGGACGAGAACAAGAGTCAAAACCACTCACTTAATTGAATAAATACCATTAGTCGCATGGTACAAACCAGTGTTTTTAAAAACAAGCCTGGGTGCGCGCCCTAGGGGCGAAATCGAGCTAAAAAGTTTTGTTTTAATAATAAATCCTTTTAAATATTCTTCTTTAAGGCTCAAACCCATGACCTAAAGTGTCCTAAATCTTAACCATTGAGATAACACTCTTGTTGTGACATTTTTATACTTCATAAATATATAATACATATTATCTATCTTAATAATATTATAAACTATTTAATTAATCACTTACAAATTACAATAATATAGAAATATAAGTTATACTTCATATAATTTATATATTAATATTTATAAAATTATAATTATCACACTATAGAGAGTTAGTAAAGCATTAAACTTTGATAAAAATTAATTAAAATTAAAATTATTTTATTATTCTAATTAATTAATTAATATTATTTTATAAAAATTTCGAAACGCCCCAAAAGATTCAAAAGACATACCCAGATTTTTAGTCTTTCAGGTCAGAATTTTAAATTTTCAACATTTTGATTGGACGTCATTACAAATGGAACCACTATGTTGGAGGACCATAGTGTAAATTGATAAATACATATGCAACAAACGATAG
The DNA here is from genome assembly GCA_023935145.1 of Bretschneidera sinensis. Lineage (NCBI taxonomy): Eukaryota > Viridiplantae > Streptophyta > Magnoliopsida > Brassicales > Akaniaceae > Bretschneidera > Bretschneidera sinensis. Next base: position 87,885,771 of record CM043701.1, read on the forward strand.
TGTACGTCTAATATCATATGTAATTAAAATTTTCATCAAATTGTTTGATATTTGTGTAAAAATATTTTGATAAATATTCATTCATAGGTCTTAAGTTAGTAAAGTTTATTGATAATTAATTAATTTATATTATTTAAATTTTTTAGTATTTTTATAATTTAATTAATATTATTTTGTTCAAAACGCCCCAACGTTTCAAAAGGTTTACGGTTCAACACCTCGGGGCTTACGCCTCACCTCTTTGAGACAAAACACTTCGCGCAATGCCCTCGCCTCTAAAAACACTGGTACAAACCAATCGATCACAAGAAAGATTCGAAAGAGTCTTAAGAATCAACTATGCCTCGTGGGCAATAAAGATCTCTTTCACGACATTCTTCTTCCACCACCATCTATCTACATCAATTAAATCTGACACCATCGATTAATTAGCACTCTCCACTTTTGAGGATACAACCTAAATTGTACTAGGCATAGGTAACCAACTATCATCCCAAATATGCATTAAACTCCTATCTCCTATATGCCAATGTAATCCTAATTTTAGAACCCACCACACCTCCCAAATGCTCCACGGAAAGGAGGGAGAATGACCAAGCGGAGCCTCCAAAAAGTGCTAGAGGGTTAATGTTTAGCTTTAAACACTTTAAAATGAAGAGATTCAGGGTTAATTATAAGATGCTATCCTTGTTTCGACAAAATTGAAACATTGGAAATCATGAAACCCCAAACCTCCAACATCCTTAGATTTACATATCTCCTCCCACCTCAATCAGTAGATTTTATGCTCGTCTTTTTTCTGACCCTATTAAAACCGCCTCATCAGTTTTTGGATATCGTCACAAATAGAAACTGGCAATCTAAAACACCCCATAGCATAGATCGAAATAGCATGAACTACTAATTTAAGCAAAACTTCCCGACTCGTTCGAGAAAGTAATTTCTCTTTCCAACCCTTCACCTTCTTCCAAACCCTCTTAGTTAATGATTGAAAAATCTGTATTTTGGACTTTCTAATCAAAGAAGGAAGACCAAGATAATTGTCTTTCAGTTAACTATTCTGAACCATATTAATTTTCTACCTTGAAGCATTCTCATAGATATTCAGAATTTCAAGTAGATTAGAAGCTTCATCCGCCGAGGCATTAGTAAACAACAAACTGTCATTTGCAAAAGACGAAGAAAGATGTGAGATTCGAGGATCACCCCTACAAATAGATAAACCATACATCCTACCCACCCTCTTTGCTTGCCTTAACATAGCAAATAGGCCTTCCACACACAAAATAAACAAAAAATGTGACAAAAAATCCCTTTTTTGGAGGTCTCAACAAGGAGAAATAAAGCCCCATTTTCACCATTAATCAAAATTGAATGTGCAGTGAACGAGATACAACTCATGATAAGCTGAATATATCGATCATGAAAGCCCAATTTTGATATAATGGCCTAAACAAACTCAAATTTGACTTTATCATAGGCCTAAACAAGTTTTATAGCTATATGACCAAGATACCCAGACCGTTTGTTCTTAAGAAAATGAATACACTCAAAAACCAGTAGCATATTATGCGTTATCAACCGATTAGACACAAACACACTTTGATTAACCAAAATAATACCAGATAACATCAGTTTCAAAATATTTGCTAATATTTTCGAGATTAACTTGTACACCACATTACAAAGGCTAATAGGACGGTACTCCAAAATAGACTTCAGGGATTTAGTTTTTGGAATTAAAACAATGTGAGTATAATTAATGACTTTAGGTAGAACACTCGTATTAAAAAAAAAAAAAAGAAACCCTTAACAGTTGCAATAACATCTAACTAGCAATATGCCAAAATGATTGAAAAAATAAAACAAGCATATCATCAGGTTTCGACACTTTTGACCGACACTTTTGAAACAAAGCTGTTCGAATCTCCTTTTAAGACATCTCTTAGATCAAACTCTGATCCATTGCCAAGGTAATAAAGTAATCAACATGTCCACAGCCATCTCTAAATTTTGAACTCCATCCGAATTGAATATATTGGTAAAGTAGTTCAGAATTTCATATTCAATCTCCTCATTGTCTTCAATAAACTCCCCTTGAGTACTCCTCAAACTATGAATCTAGTTTCTACTCTTTCTCCCCAAAGCTTTAGCATGGAAAAAAGCAGTATTACAATCACCACTTTTTAACCATAGCTTGGGATCTTTGATCCCACATCATTTACAGTCCGTGCCTCCACCTTGGCCACCGCCAAACCCCCACACGACTTAAGCCTCACCAAATGAGCCTTCAACTCAATGACCGTTAGACATTTTCAAAACTTTTCCTACTCTAATCGCTTAAATTATCCCCACACATCTTGATCTTCTCAAAGACATCAGGTACCTTCCCTTTAACCTCCTAAGCCTCATCCACAACCTTCTTGCATCTATCATCTTGCAACCACATCACTTCAAACCGAAAAGGTTTTGGACCAGCCCTTCTCTTCACCTCTCGCCTCTTTAGCTCCAAAAATAATAAAGAGTAATCAGAATTTGTTAGCAAAATATCTTGAACCCAAGCTATAAGAAACTATCCTATCCAACTAGAATTAGCAACCACCCGATCTAATCGCTTTTCCACAAAAACAAACCCCCTCTACCATTCCCCCAAGTGGAATAATGCCCTATAAACCCCAAATCTCTCAACCCCCACACACATATAGAACCTCTCTAAAATCTTTCATTTTCCATTTAGCTTGGGTTCGATAACCATTCTTCTCAAGAAACCCTATTAATTCCTTGAAGCCCCCAACTACCCACCTATAGGAGGTGAAATAAGCTATAAAGATAGCGTAATAATTCCCATGAAAGTCATCTCTTAAGCATCAAATGATTTCCATATAAACGCATAACATCACTGTGGAAGTGAAAGGTAGTTTTAAAAGAGAATGCTAACTTACAACATCTTTTTTTGTAAGTTAGCATTGTACACCAATTATTTTAAACCAAATATGTCCGTGCCAAATCATTGAAGTAACGACATTTTAGTAAATTTTTTCCTTATACTAAATACTCTTTTTCTTTCTTTCTCTCTCCTTGAGCTTCCATTGTCTTCTCTCAAATTCCCTTTCTCTCTACAATCAGTTGAGCTCAAGCTACCAATTAAGCATCTTCACACGATCTGATTATGAAGTTCAAATTTATAGATTTTTTTTATGGAGTTAAACCTTTTGGATTCTTTTGTTCAATATTTTCTACCAAATTTGCTACCAAGAACCTAATAGATTTTTGCTACTAAGAATCTAACAAAGTGACGCCAAGAAATGATTTGTCGCATATCATCTCATTCAACCATGAAATTAGATAAAAATTACAAGATTGTTTTTATTTTGTACTCATGTATGCATTTGCAGAGATTCTCCCAATTTGCAAATTGCAAATGTAGAAAATAATGGAACATCCACTGCTGATCTTTGTTCTCTATGCGATACCCAAGCAGAATCGATGGAACGATTTCTTCTCATACTATATCACAAGATTTATGGCTGAAATCAAGGGGGTGATAAAAAACTATCCATCTCAACTTCATAAGAATTTGTTGCAGAGTAATGGAATGGTGGAACTTAGTAGTAGATTCATGAGAGAGAGATAGAGATGAGGAGATGATGTGAAAACTATTAATTTGCCTTTTTATCCCATCTTGTTTAGATTAAATCTATGATAGATAATTAAGTCCAAGATAATTGGTGTACAATACTAACTTACAACTAAGGTGTTGGAAGTTAGCAGTCTCATAAATAAAATGATAAATTCAATTATCACTATCCTACAATTACTTGGAAACAAATCCTCCTAATTAAATTATGCTTACTTCTTCACTATAGGACCGTAGTCACTTAAATGAACACACACACACACACACGTACGCACACACGCACATGCACACGCGTGCACGCACACACATATGTTAAAAAGAGTAGTATTTCAATTGTGGTTGTGCCACATTGGCGACCACATTAATTAGTAAAACAATTAAATGTTTACAAATGATTTATTAGGGTTAGATCATTGCTTCATAAATAATATTATATTTATTAAACAAGTTTACCCTTCTTTTTTATAACATGTATTAATGGTTGTAGCAAGATAATTGAATCTCAACTCAAAAAATATTGTATAACACTCTATTTTATATTCTCTAACAGAATTGTTCATCCACCAGTTCATTTTAAATATTAAAAGTTAGCTTTTAAGTTTTTCTTTTTAAATTAAAAAAGTTGTGTTTTAGTTATTTCATACTATTGTTTTTAAAAATAATTATTTTATGATATTAATTTACTACAAAGTCTTATTTTTCATATATCCAAATCATCCAATACTATTCTATTTAATTGGACAAAAAAATGATGATATTTTGAGTTTTTCCATATATTTATCAACATATTTATCTGGGATGAAGATTTAGGTGTGAAGAATTTTAGTACATGAAAGTAAAAATCAAGTGTAATATATTTTGATGTTGTTATTGTTGTTATTCTTGAATTGTCTTTGTTGTTTTTGTGATTGGTACATCGTTTGAAAAAGTTTAAATTTCAAAAGCCAAAACTTGATGATTCAAGTAAATTCACAGAGAAATTTATTCAAGTTGCAATTTTTTGATAGTCTTGCCAAACTTTGAATGAACTTGAAGTTTTAATAGGTTGTTTTGGAATTTTAAATTTTGTTGTCTACTTGGCTTTAAATAGATTTGTGTATATTCAAATATCATGCTTTAATGCACGATGTCTTAAGTTATTTGAATTCTACCAACTTAACGTATATAAATTGTTTCCAAAATGAAGCATACTCTCTCATATTGATTTTAAAATAAAATTATTAAAAAATTATTTTAAAAAAATGTAACACATGCAATGTGGTATTGTAGGGCTAATTGTTTATAATAAATAAGGTAAGTCACAGCATGAATATTTTGTTTAAACATAACAAAGGCATTCCTCATTTCTCTTAAAATGGAGGAATAAATAAAAGAATTAACTACTTAGCAAGGCGATTATGTTTGGTTTGCTTATTTTTAACTTTAAAATTATAATTAAGTGCTCTTATTAATGATGTTTTAAACTGATTTAGTGTTTGGATTACTAAGTAGTTAAAATGCTGCTTAATGTGTTGCTTATTTTGAAACAATCTAAAATACAGTCATTGTTCCAATTTAAAAGAGGTATCATATAAGTGATGCCGACTTTGTGACGGGTGTTGTGGGCGTGCTTTGCTTCCCCACACATAACAGACTTTCTCGTACTTGAACATAGTTTACTGGCTTAATTGATTTTGTTTAGTATTAAAATAGATATTTAATATTGGGATACCAATTCACCTAAAGGTATCCATTCTACCTCAAAAAGGTTGATGGTGATTCTTGCACTTTTTGTTTTCAAAATGATAATGCATTCAAACTTTCTTTAAAAGGTTGGTGGCTTGGTGGTGTTGATTGGTATCCATTGCCCCCGTTGAGTGACATCTCGAATATCTTTCTTTTTTTGATCTAAACCAATTGGTTTTGACTTCTTTAGCTCCCGCTTGCATCAAATTTGTAAAAGAGAAAGGCCGTGTTTTGTTGTGATGAGCAAATTCTAGATCAACTTCTTCGATCAAAATATGTCAATTGCAAAGACTTGGATGCCACTCAACACAATGTTGCTATCAAATACCGAGTATAAGCTCCATGACTAGTAGTGAAGATAGGAGGATGAGGCAATTGTTTTAATCTATGATGGAGCCTGGAAGGATATTAAAGAATGGATGTGTGTTGGAGTTGTGGCCAGATAACCTTGGCATTCATACGAAGATTGCAGAGTAGATCAAGACAGCCTCCTGATAAGTTTTGAAGACAAAATGGCAAAAAGAAAGTCTCTTTGTTGGACTGTTTCTTTCCAACGCACCCAAAAGGTTAAGAGACCAAAGCTAGGCATTAATGTTTTCTTTTGAGTGTTGCCTCCTTTTTTACTGTTGAGGTAAAATCCACAAACTCAAAATTTAGGCAAAAAACACAATCACAACAATTAAATAGGAAAACCTAACAAAGAGTAAGAACACCAATAATTAATGTGGCTCGACAACCTCTTTGCTTACATCCACCAACAACTCTACTATTTTATTAATATTCAACTACAACTTTAGGAAGAGCAAAGTTGTCAAACTGTCACCCCAAAGTCACAATACAACAAAAGCTCTTAACCTAACTCTAGTTGTAAGTTCCCTCTCTACTTGACAACCCAAAACCCCACTGCACCCAAACCTCTCATCCTAGCTCTAGTAGTAAACCCCTCTAGTTTACAATGTATATAGAATTATGAGTATGCGTCAAACTTTCTCTGGGACCCCTTTTATATAGAGGATATTTTCATAATATTATTAGGAAAAAAACAACATCATGGTAGATTACTACTACTTGTACAATCAACAATCTAAAAAGAAATTACTACATTCTTACTAGAACAAGCAACTACAAAATAGGAAACAACTTTTTCCAAACCAATTAGAAGTCTTCTTTATGAGGAATAGGGCCAAAATCCTAACAAATCTCAACTTTGGCTCAAATTCTCCACCTCATCATCAAATTGGTTAGTGCGATCGTTATTTTTGGTATCCCCATCTCTTCCGCTCACTATTCGAAGCAATCATCATCTCATTCAACACGTATAAGCTTTCTTCATTCACGATATCTATCATCACTACCTTTGAAGCATCAAGAACTTGCATCTCATCATCCTCATTAGCCTTTCTATTATCATTCTGCTTCATTTTACTCAACTCCTCCAAGTCCTTCACTATGGCCTTGCTTTGCAATTGCATATATTCTTCTTCCTTATTGTAGATGCACTCTTTATTTGAAAAATCTAGAGACTTTGATATTGATCTTTCCTCCATCTTCCTTGAAGTGCTCCACTTGCTTACTTTGTCTGGCTCTTCTCTTGATATAATCACGAACAATTCTTCAACCTTGAACACAATTGGTCTCTTCAACTTATCTCTCTCTGGAGGTACCACAGAAACCTCCCTATCCATCCAAACTTCCTTGCCCACCATTAACATCGTGACTATGTCATCTCCTTCTGGTTGCAAGCATTTCATCTCTATCAATATATTACTCAAAAAATTAGTGATAATGAAATCGAAAAAGCTGATATTCATCATACCTTCTTCCATTTTCAATTCATCAAATAGCTCAATAGTAATTATGCATACCTTTTGAATTTTTTCCATCCAAACCACAGCTGTGATACCACTGTTGGGATTTTACCTCTAAAATCTATCTGCTCAAAAGTTAGACAAAAAACAATATCATAACAATTAAATAGGCAAAACAAATAAAGAGTAAGAACACCAATAATTAATATGGTTCAGCAACCTCTTTACCTACACCCACCAACAACTCCACTATTTTATTAATCTTCAACTACAACTTTAGGAAGAGCAAAATTGTCAAACTCTCGCCCCAAAGTCACATTACAACAAAAGCTCTTAACCTAGCTCTAGTTGTAAGTGCCCTCTCTACTTGACAACCCAAAACCCCAATATACCCAAACCTCTTATCCTAGCTCTAGTAGTAAACCCCTCTAGTTTATAATGTATATGGAATTATGAGTGTGCCTCAAACTTTCTCTAGGACACTCTTTATATAGAGGATATTTTTCTAATACTATTAGGAAAAAAACAACAACATCATAGTATATTACTATTACTTGTAAAATCAACAATCTAATAGGAAATTACTACTATTCCTACTAGAACAAGCAACTACAAAATAGGAAACAATTTTCTCAAACGAATTAGAAGTCTTCTTTGTGGGGAATTGAGCCAAAATCCTAACATTTACTGTGTAATTAAATTATATGATAGGCCAAGCCAGCTACTCTAGAATACTTGAACATAAGGTATAATGTACAAGAAGCTAATTTTGTTCAAGGGTTTTCTTATTGATTACCAAAAAGAGAAACCTATTATACATATAAGATAAAGATAATGGCTCTTCCTTAAGAAAAAGACCGAACCAAAAAAATCTTCCTCAAAAGATGACAACTACAAAAAAATCTTGCAATCATCTGATTCTGCCCCCATCCTTTAAGAACCATGCAAAGTAAGGCTGAATTTGAGAATGATCCTAGGTTAAGGGCATCAACAACTTTAGAATCAAGATTGTGCTTTAACAATCTACCTTGAAAAGAAGTTGATCAGGAAAGGGAAACAGAGCTATCAATTACATTAGGCATCAAGACGCAAAAGTCAATTTCTTATAAGCAATCAACCATAGAAAAGAAACTGAGTCATCAAGTATATTCTCTCCCCAAAAGAAAACTAATTATATCCTTGAATGGCTTAGAAACCAGAAAAGTCTAGCATGAACCCACCCAGAACAAATGAATTATAGTGAACTGAACTTGTAAATGGTCTAATGCAACCTGATTACAAGTGAATCCAATTAAAATTAGGCTTTTGGATAACTTATCAAAAAAGAAATTAGGCTTTTGAACTGTATTAACCTTTTTCTTTTCTCTTCCTTGCCAAACTAATAACAAGAACAATGATAAATAAAATAGATTAATGCACTTATATTTTACTTAAATATTTTCAATTAATTCATTAATATATCTTATATTTCTTGACACTTCCAATACTCAGGTTGGAAAGTTAATTTCAAGCTTAACCCTAAGAAATGGGATGGATTTGGGCTTGGGTTGGGAAATAACCATAGATATATCAAAACATAATATGCTTGTTAAATTTATCTCAAATAGAGTACTTTTGCTCTTGAAACATCCTCTCAGCCTCCTTATGTGATACTTTAATCTACATACAAATCACCAAAGAGGCATATAATATATATGATTTATGTAAGTAATAATTTGCAAAGTGAAATCCTAGACGTCGGTCCAATCAAGAAAAGGAAGAAGCTCTACACGTTAAAAAATTCCCATTGGTCATACCACAAAATTAGACATCACTGCATATATACAAGGTAAGATAGAATGTTTAGTTAGATATGAGTTGGTGGAACTACATTTAATAATGTAAATTGCAAAAAAGTTGAACAATTCATCAGTAGTAACTTCCACTGGCAAGACTAACTCAAAATATACAATGTGCAATTTTAATATCCATCACGAGTATTATATCCACATATATTCAGTATGAGGAAGCAGGTTAATAAGACCATATAATACATCCATTGTTATCCTGTTGATGAGCTAATTGCTCATAAGAATAGTGAATCTATTAAATATAAACTGAATTGTGACTAACTTGTAGATCTTAATGAGCACAATTGACAAAAGCAAATAGTAGATGCTCGTCTTTAAATGGATTTTATTTCCATTTTTAGCTATTAGTGTTTCTGTTAAGGTTGGGAGTACTTCATACAGCGGGAGATCACATGACCATGAGCTTGATATACATGAATGGGCACCAAAATGACTCAAAAGCTTAATCTTAAGAGTTTTGGACTCAAACTATGTATATAACCCACTCTTAATTTTTATTTTTTTTCAATGTGGGATAGCTCACATGTGGATATCCTAGCAGTTGCCAATATAAAAGCAAATGATGGAATACAGTACAGTGTTTGGTATCTCTCTCTTTGTATCTCTTCCCATTCCTCTGGTTCTTCCCCTCTTTCTATTGGTTCTTCTGATTCTCCTTATTGCTTCTAATTTCTTTTCCTGTTCTTCTGTTTTTCTCCTCCTATCTTTCCTTGACTCTCTTTATTCCTCATATTTCTTCATCTTTAGTTACAACACTACATCAGTGATAATGATATGTAAAACTACATAATAGTAATATTCTAACAGTCTGAAATTTCAAATACATAATGGTAATATTCAAACAATGTGTGTTGTGGAGAAAATAAGGAGAGGTGTCTCGGATCGCACATTGTTGAGTAATGGGAAGACTAACATCCTTATAAGGGTGGAAGTTCTCACTCCCTCACCAGGCCTTTAAAACCCGTACGGGCTGAAGTCCAAAGTGAACAATATTGTGAGACATGATGACCCTAATCTCAATAATGGCACCGTCTGTGGGAATCCCCGACCGTACACAACTGCCAATCTTCCCTTTACTGGGGCCTCTGTTGTGGTAAAAATAAGGATGGGAGACATGAATCCCATATTATTGAGTAATGAGAAGAATAACATTCTTATAAGAGTGGAGTCTTCACTCCCTCATGAGGCCTTTTAAACTCGTGCAAGCTGAAGCCCAAAACGGACAATATTGTGAGACACGTTAACCCTAACCTCAACAATGGCGCCGTCTATGGGAACCCTGACCGTACGTGACAACTAGTCTTCCCATGACTGGGGGCTCTATCATGGTAAAAATAAGGAAGAGTGACTTGGATCCCACATCGTTGAGTAATGGGAAAACTAACATCCTTATAAGAGTGGGAGTCGTCACTCTCTCACCCTTACGAGGCCTTTTAAACCTGTGCAGACTGAAGCCCAAAGCGGGCAATATTGTGAGATTTGTTGACCTTGACCTCAACAATGACTCTCAAAGCCCAAAGCATGCATGAGTTTAAAAGGCCTCGTGAGGGAATGAGGACTCCCACCCTTATAAGGATGTTAATCTTCCCATTACTCAACGATGTGGGATCCGAGTCACCCCTCCTTATTTTTATCATAACAATGTGAATTTAAAAGTTTTTAATAACAAAAAAGACACCTAGTTCAGCGATGAGAAAGAAAGAGACATGAATAACAAGATTAATATCAACAATGGCATAACAAGACATATGAGATGCCTAACTGCACTAAAAGTGAAAAACACAAGAAAAACCTTAACCTAAGACAACAAGTTTTAACATTTCCATTTGTGTGAATACACCATACATTATGCAGTTACAAGTTACTATGCCTCACCTCAGAAACCAATGCCTTGGAACTCCAAATATAGGCTCCCTCGAAACAACCATAATAATATAAACAATTCCATGAGGCTTGATTACGCTCAAACTAACACGCGGTTGTTGTGTATAGTTAAGATGTCGATCCCACGAGGAAAAACGAACTACAAGAGAAGATGTAAACTTTAATACAAAACGATAAAATCCAAATGAGTAAATCTGAGTTTGATAATGAAATATTGTGAAGGAGTCGTGTAATTATAATGAATAATATAAATGAGAAACAACAAGGTTCCGGGAATCCTTCCTAGGTTTGTTGCCTTATTCCACTCTTGATTCAATTGTTTTTATCTTGATTGCAAGTTTAACATCCCAAATAAGCAATTGACAAATATTCAATCAAAGCACATGTAAACCCTAATGTAATTGCTATGAAGTACTCTTTACTTTCAATTCAAGCACACATGACCTATCCTATAGATTTATCAAGAAACGACAATATATCTCAATGACAATATCACAGTAATGGACAAACCTAAAAGATAAATCTACTGGACTCAATCACATCCAAACAACTTGACATAAGAAGAGCTTGACTAGACTTATACGGAGAAGAAAGGTGCAATCACTGGATTAAGAAAATATAAGATAAGAATAACATAAATTGCAGCTGTCACATCAACCTAAATTTTTCTTGTTTAATCAAAGAGTAAATCATAAACAATGTTTTAACAATAAATCCTTACAACTGAATCAAGAATGAAAATAAGAACAACTACACCTAGGGATTCATCCCTTTGCCTTGCTTGGAGATTAGTTGGCCATGGGTCTCATGCTTGAACACCGTAATGTCGAGCTCTCTCCTCAGTTTCTAGCCTGAATGGATACCCCTTTATCAAACCCTAAGTAATCTATTTATAATACAAAAAGTTCAAGAGTATTTTCGGCTCAAAAATATCATTAAAAACCCTAATTAGGTATGGTGCGAAAACAGGGGTTCGTGTGCATGTCGTGGCTCACACTAATCCAGGCCGTGGCTCAACCTCGAAGTCTGTTTTGTGGTGTTGCTAGAGGCCGCGACCCAAATTAGTCCAGGCCGCGGTGAACACTGATGGCCTTTAAGGTTCTTTTAGACAAGCTTCTGTAGGCCACGGCGCACACTGGTTGATGGAGGTTCTTTTCGTTTTATCCTTCCGCAATCATACTTTCACTCCAGTATGCATCAAAGCTTCGTGCGTAAAGCGATGATAGCTTTTCCACCCCTTTTAACTCAAAATGCCTAAAAATGCACCGAAATAAGTCAATACTCCACGAATGGCACTTTAGAATTGTTAAGGTATAAATGTGTAATTCAACCCTAGATCAACCCTAAAATGCTACCAAATAAGTACTATTAAGATGCATTTTATGACTCTCATCAAGGCTATTAACAGAGCATGATTATACACTCTTCAAGTAGCTTACTAGAGCAAAATATTACAACATCTACCTACCACTTGTTTTTCAACTGTGCAAGACATAAGGTAAAACATACTACTACATTAAAACGTCATGCTGAGTGTAATACCCGTGTTATTAAAGTAAGGGTAAAGAAGTAATTTGATAGATATGACATGGAATTAAATAATATGTATACATGAAATAATTCTTTTGAAAAAAAAAATTCCAGGTGTAGTATGGTTGAAAAGAATAAAAAAAAAATGGTCAACACCTAGAGCACACGTGTTGTCTCCACATGCATAAACATTGCATAGAAGACACAGGGAGGCAACAAAATGTGTGCTGACGGTGGGGGCGGTAATATATATTTTCTTATATTTGGTTTCTTTCTTTCTTCAATTCAAATTACTCTTTTTCTTTAAACACTTGGGGACTTGAAGAAATGTTGAAAGATTAAAATTTTAAAGAAGCTTACAGGACAATTTTTAAGAGATTCGAGGGAAGCTTTAAGAAAAACAAAAGGTAATAATGTGAATTTTATTTTTGAAATTATGCATATATGAAATTACATGGAAATTGATGTAAAAATTTAAAGGGTATGAATTATGGAAGAATTGAAGAATAAATACAAAATTTTAATATAAATATTATGTTAGGTATTGACGATCAGAAATTAGGTGAAACTGCTGAAAGAAGCAGGAAAGGCAAGGAGGTGATCCACGAGTAGTTTTAAGTGCTATGTGGTGAGTTAGATTTACTTATAGTAATTAAGATAAATATGAAATATAAAGTGATGATATTTGAATTAATTATTGAACTATAATGATTGGATGATATATGAAAGTTGGTTGATTGATATTATATGAATAATTGATATGTTTAAAATTTATTATATGAGAAGTAATATTAATGAAATAATGATTTGATGAAATATATAATGAAAGGATAAATGAAATTTTTGACAAGCTACGATTGATAATTTGATATGATATATAAGGAGATAATTTAATGAATATGATAAAAATAACAATTTTCAGAAAGAGTTAGATAGCTAAATTGAATGCTTGAATATATGATTGTTTTCATATTATTGCTCATATGCATAAAACTAGGAAGGCAACTGATCTGTTTGTTTTTATATTATTGTTCATATGCATGAAATAAAAAAGAATCGAGAAGGTAGTCGGTCTAAATGAAAATAAAATAACAAGGAAGGCAGCCGGTCTAAATGAAAATAAAAGAACCGAAAAAGTAATCGATCTGAATGAAAATAAAAGAACCAGGAAGGCTGTCGGTCTAACTAAAAATAAAAGAACCTGAAAGGCAACCGGTCTAAATGAAAATAAAAGAACCAGGAAGGTAGTCGGTCTAAATGAAAATAAAAGAACTGGGAAGGCAACCGATCTAGCTGAAAATAAAAGAACCGGGAAGGTAGTCGGTTTAGCTAAAAATAAAAGAACCAGGAAGACAATCGGTCTAAATGAAAATAAAAAAAAAAACCGGGAAGGCAAACAGTCTGACTGAAAATAAAAGAACTGAAAAGGCAGCCAGTCTAACTGAAAATAAAAAATTGGGAAGGCAACCAATCTAAGCTGAATCATGTCGACATATGGGAAGATGTTCCCAAAACGATAATATAAAATGATCTAATAATTTAATTTCATGCATTGCATTAGTTTTAAATATTGATTATTATTGCTTAAGATGCTAAAATATCATTCTTGAATGTGAATATATTGAGACAAATGAGTCTCACAGAGAGACAAATATGATAGAAAGAAATATGACAGTATGATATAATAAAAATTGATTTACTTAATTGATTATATGCTGTGAACCTCATAATGAGATAAATAATGGTGTTAAATTGAAAATCTCAAGATGATTAATTTAAGATGAGGTTGATAAATGATTGAAATTCTCATAAGATGTTATTATTGATTTATATGAGATAATAGATGAATGAATATGGGAATATTATTTGAAAGATTGAATTATTATCTGTGAAGAAATATATGATTTGTATTGGTAAATTAGAAAATATTAAATTATAAGATGTGACTGGAAGTATATAATCGAGTACTTTTAGTAAATTTAATTCACTGAGCTTGTGAAGCTCACTCCTCATTGTTGAAAATTTTCAGGCAGCATGCAGGGCAGATCGAGTTTAAAGCTGATAACATAGTAACTACCTTAAGTAAATCTCCCGGGATGGGTAGTTACAATTTTGGTATAAGAGCATTAGATTTTATGATTCTGTAGACTGCATAAAAATTTAAAGAAGTGGAAGATTTAAATAAACTACAGTTTTATACAGAGTATGAGGATGACATGTGGACGTGCTAGAGGTAGAGGTAGAGTTCTGACCAGAGAGGGTGTGGTAGGCCCCCAATTTTTAGAGAAACTGAGGTTGAGTATGAGTTTGTGGTTCCTAGAAGGGAACATGTTGACATTATAATTGATACTAGTAGAGGTCTAAGAGAATCTGGAGTTGAAGGAGATGCGCTAAGAGAAGCTCTTACTCATGCTCTTGAGAAAATGAATGTAACAGATGATAGAGTTAATAGTGTATAGCATAGACTTGATGAACAGGCTAGAGTAATGCCTGAGGTTATTATAAATTTAGTAATGATAGACGTTCAAAAGAGGAAATGTGAGTTTATGCATGAGATGCAGGGAGATTGTTTTGTTAGATATATTAACTTGAATGCTTTGTTGTTTAAAGGATCAATGAATTCTTTTGAGATTGAGTTATGGGTCAAACATGTAGAAATATTATTTGATATTTTACCAGTGACTGACAAGAAGAGGGTTGCCTTTGCTTCGTTTGAGTTAGAAGGTGAAACTTTAGAATGGTGAGAGGATACTCTTCCCAGGGTAAGTGCATATTTTGATAGACCCTTAACTTGGAATAGATTTAAGGAGGTTTTTTCTTTTATAAGTAATGTTTATATACTTTCAAAGCTCAACAGAAAAGAGATTTTATTTATTTGAGGTAAAATATTTGACCGTGGCTCAGTATGATAGCAGATTTGTGGCTTTGACAAGGTTTGTATCGAAAATGGTAGCCATAAAGGAGAAGAAGTGTAAGAGGTTTATAGATGGATTACATTTTGAGATTAAAGAAAAACTATCTTACGTGAGACATATGAATTATGCTAGGTTGTTGGATATAGCACTACAGATTGAGAAGGATGTGATGAAGTTTAGAGATAGGAGAGATTAGCTGAAGAAGTCTAGATTTGAGGGACCTTGAGGTGATAGTTTGTAACGACCCATCCCGGGTTAGCCACCCCTGAGACGGTGTTGTCACATTCTGAAAATCCCAGCACGACAGATATATGTAACAAGAAAAATAACACCAACAGAAATTTTTACATCAATCATCAACCCTCAACAAGGGAGATACATCATTCTGATCTTGACTTAAACATTATATACAACATAATATGCATGAATATTCACAAATAAATTTTTATTTTATTTTCTCATTAGTCTGAGGATGTGGACACATATGTGGCTTACAGAAAATGATTTCATCTGAAACTCAACTCACTAAACTATCTGTCATGCCTGTTACCTGAAATCATTGTACAATAAGGAGTGAGCTTCACAAGCTCAGTGAATTAAATTTACTAGAAGTATTCAATATTATACTCTCAGTTACATCTTATAATTCAATTGCTTCAAAAAAAATCTTCCGATATTCATTCATTTTTTTCCTCAAATAATTCAATATAAATATTCTATAATCATTACTCAACTTCATAATTCCCCTATTACACAATTTCTTCTTAAGTTACTCATAAAACATATTTTCATATTTCTTCCTTAGCATGTTTGTCTCTCTATGAGACTCATCCATCTATCAATAGATTTACAATCATAAATAGCACTTTAACATATCAAGCAATAACAATCAATATTTAAAGCAAATACAATGCGTGAAGTTAAATGTTATTATTATTGGGAACTCTTCCCATATATCGACATGTTTTTATCTTAGACTGGCTGTCTTCCTAGTACTTTTATTCTCATTTAGACTGGCTACCCTAGTTCTTTTATTCTCATTTAGACCGGCTGCCTTCCCAGTTCTTTTATTTTCATTTGGACCGACTGCCTTCTTGGTTATTTTATTTTCATTTAGACCAGCTACCTTCCCAGTTCTTTTATTTCATGCATATGCATATGAATAATGATTTGAATATGCATATGAATAATAAAATAAAAACAATCATGTATTCAGAAATTTAAACTAGTTATCCTAATTATTCTCACATTATTATTTAAAAAATTCCACTAAATTCTTCTACTCATAAATCATTTCAAATCACCACCATAGCTCGTCAAGAATTTCATTTATCACCTTTAATAGTAGATCGACTCATTATTATAATAATATTACTTTTCATATAATAATTTTTCTACACATCCATTATTCCTATCATATCTATCAACCAATTTTTCATCTACCACCAAATCATAAGTTAATAATTTATTTTAATATTATCACTGTATATTTCATATTTATCTACTTAATGTAAATCTAATTCACCACGTTGCACTTAGAGCTACCTATGGATCACCTCCTTACCTTGCCTGCTCCTCTCAACAATTTACCCCAGTTGCTGACCGTTAATACCTGACATAATATTTATATTAAATTTCTATTTTATCCTTCAATTCTTCATAATTCACACCCTTTGAAAATTCTCACTTTGAATTATGAGAAATTTCATGTATGCTAAATTTCAAAAATAAACTTCACGTTATTACCTTCTATTTTTCTTAGAGCTTTCCATAGTTCTCTATCAAATTCTCCCATAAACCCTTTCAAAATTTTGCTCTTTCAACCTTTCTTTTGGTCCCCAAGTGTTTAAAGAAAGAGAGTAATTTAAATCATAGTTGAAGGAAAACCAAATAGGATTTGGTAAGTAATTAATAAAATAAACTAAAGTTATATATATATATATATATATATATATACACACACACACACACACAAAATTTCACAACATTAACACCTCCCCTCCCCCCCCCCCCCCAATTTGCCGCCACGAATTTGTGGTGCTGTATTACATGCAGCACCATAATTCTCTCTTGGTCGCAGGTGCTGCCACATTTTTTTTTACTTTTACCATTTTTTTTATTTTTCTTTTTTTTTCTTCATGTTTTCCACAAATTTTTTTTTTCCATTTTCTTTGTAACTACACTTCCACACGTCCAATTTTTTTTAAGAATTATTTTATTCAATACTAAATCCTTCACATGTATGTGTGTATATATATTATTTTAATTTCATGTCATATTTATCAAATTACTTCTTTACCCGTACTTTAAGAACACGGTATTACATAGTAGTATGAGTGTGTAGGTTGGGAGACCACCCCAGAGGGGTGTTCTTTATCACAGGGAACTGTAATACAGAGTCAGAGGCAAGCATGATCTGTTGCTTCTGTAGCTCAGAGTAATATTGGTGGGGCTCCTAAAATTGGGAGACAGTCTGTGGGAACTAGAAGTTATGGTAGAGGTGGGAGTGTACTACCTAGGGGATGTTGTAATGTGATAGAAATACTAGAACGTGTTATAGATATAATCATATAAGATATTTATCCCAGAATTTTCCTAATTTGAGGTGCTTTGTATGTAGAAAAGGTGGACATATCAATGTTGGTTGATCCTAGTGTAATTCATTCTTTTGTATCCAATGTGTTTATGAAGTCTGTTTATGTTTATATTAGTCCTTTGATGCATAATCTTATTGTTAAAATTCCTACTAAAGATAGAATTTTGCTTAAAACTATTTATTGAGGTTGTGTAATCTGTATGGATGATAGAGAGTTTAACGTTGATTTATTTTCTTTGAGTATGGTTTATTTTGATTTTGTTTTGGAGATGAATTGGTTGTCAGCGTATCATGTTTGGGTTGATTGTATTAAGAAAAATGTGGTGTTCAAGATACCAGGACAAGAGTAGTTTAACTTTCAGGGAGAATGTAAGATACTTGCAAATTGTCTTATTTCTGCCCTGACTGCTAGTAGATGGTTGAAAAAGGGTTGTGAGGAGTATTTGACATATATAATGGATTCTAGAAAGAAAAATAAGAAGTTAGAAGAAATCTTAGTAGTGAAAGATTTTCCTGATTTGTTTCGTAAAGAATTGTTTAGATTGCCTCCCAGTAAAGAGATTTAGTTTTCTATAGATGTGATTTTGGGTTCAACACATATATCTATAGCACCTTATAGGATGCCACTAGCTAAGTTAAGAGAGTTAAAAGTATCGTTTTAAAAATTTTTAGACAAACAATTTCTCAGACTTAGTGTGTCGCCATGGAGAGCCCACATAGTGTTTGTGAAGAAGAAAGATGGAACGATAAGGTTGTATATAGATTACAGACATTTGAATAAAATAACCATTAAGAAAAATTATCTTTTTCCAAGGAAAAATGATTTGTTTGAGAAGTTGCAGGGAGCGAGAATGTTTTCTAAGATAAACCTGAGATTAGATTATCACCAATTGAGAATAAAATAAGGAGACGTACCTAAGACTGCTTTTAGGACATGCTATGGTCACCATGAGTTTCTTTTGATACCATTTGGGTTAACTTATGCTCCAACTGCATTCATGGACTTTATGAATAGAGTGTTTAAACTATATCTTAACAAGTTTATGGTTGTATATATTGATGACAATCTGGTATATTCTAAGATTGAAGAACAATATGTGAGGAATTTAGAAATGATGTTGGAGATTCTGAGGAGTGATAGACTGTATGCTAAATTTTCTAAATGTGAATTTTGGTTGAATGAAATAAATTTCTTGGGGAATGTAGTATCTGGAGGTGGTATAGCAATTTATCCACAAAAGGTAGAGGTAGTGTTGAGTTGGGAGAGACAAATTAATGTGACTGAGATTAGAAGCTTCTTGGGATTGGCCAGTTATTACAGAAGATTCATTCAGAAATTTTCTATGATTGTTACACCTTTGACTAGATTAATCAAAAAAGAGATGAAGTTTGTATGGTCTAAGGAGTGTGAGAATAGTTTTTAGTTGTTGAAAGGGAAATTAACTACTACTTTAGTGTTAGTGCTTTCTTCTAGTGATGAAGGATTTGTTGTGTATAATGACGCTTCGCATCAATGGTTGGGATGTGTGTTGATGCAACATGGGAAGGTAGTGGCATATACTTCTAGGCAATAGAAGAATCATGAAAGAAATTATCCGACTCATGACTTAGATTTGGCTTCCATAGTGTTTGGTTTGAAGATTTGGATACATCATCTGTATGAAGCCACTTGTAAAATATTTATTGACCATAAGAGTTGATATACTTAAATACCTATGGAGGTATAATTTTAGACAAATTTGGTGGATGGAATTGATTAGTGGCTATGACTGGACAATTCACTATCATCCAGGGAAGGCTAATGTAGTAGCTAATGCATTGAGTAGAAAATCTACAGGAAGATTAGCTGCTATAGAGGGCCATGATGTGAATCTGATTGTAGAGTTGAGAGAAATAATAATGAACTTGAATATTAGTGATAGATGAGTATTATTGAAAAACATGGTTGTATAGTCATCCATTGTAGAATACTTATTAGAAATGCAAGGTAGAGATGAGGAGATAGAGAAGATTAAGCAAGAAGTGCTTAGTAGAAAGCAATATGAGTTCGAAAGTAGAAATGATGATATTTTGGTATTGGAACATAGGATTTGTGTTCCCAATGATGCTGAGTTAAGAAAGGAGATATTGAGAAAGACACATGATGATATATATTCGATGCACCCGAGTAATAATAAGACGTATAGAGGATTGAGACAGAATTACTGGTGGTCATGATTGAAGAGGGATGCAGCTAAATATATTTCTAGATGTTTTGTCAACAGTTAAAGTCAGAGAATAAACATCTGAGACGCTTACTACAACCTCTTCCTATGCTTGAATGACCATAGAAAAATGTGAGTATGCATTTTGTTTCTGTATTTTCCCATACCCAGAGAGGTCACGATATAGTGTGAGTAATAGTAGATAGACTTTCTAAGTCATCTCAATTTCTTCCAATTAAAACTAATTGGAGTCCTAAAAAGTTGGATGAACTGTATGTAGCTGAGATTGTAAGGTTGCATGAAGTACCATTGAGCATAGTGTCAAATAGAGATGCTAGATTTACGTCTTAGTTTTTGGAGAGGCTTTCAGAAAGCCACAGGTACGCAGTTACAATTTAGTACAACTTTTCATCCTCAAACAGATGAGCAGACAGAAATGATTATTAAAGTACTAGAAGATATGCTGAGGGCAAGTGTATTAAGTTTCCTAGTGAGCTGAGATTCTTATTTACCTTTGATCGAGTTTGCATACAATAATTAGTATCAAACTAGTATTGGGATGGCACCATTTGAGGCTTTATATGGTAGAAGGTGCAGAACTCCAGTATGTTGGGAAGAAGTTGGCGAAATAAAAATATTTGGTCCAGAAATGATAGATTTGACTTTTGCGAGAATCAAATTGGTTAGAAAGAACCTTAAAGCAACACAGAGCAGACCGAATAATTATGTTGATAATAGAAGAAGATCTCTTGAATTACAAGTAGGTGATTGGGTGTATTTGAAAATATCTCCATAGAAAGGTGTGTTGAGGGTAAAAAAGAAAGAAAAGTTGAGTCCGAGGTATGTGGGACCCTATGAGGTTATTGAGAAAGTTGGGCTAGTTGTGAATAGCTTGGATTTGCCCCCAGAGTTGAAACAGTTACAAAACATATTTCACATTTCACTTTTGCGAAAGCGCTTACATGATGAATCTCATAATATTTCGAGCCAAGCTATAGAAATTCAGAAAAATTTGACTTTTATACAAGTATGAGTCAGAATTCTAGACAGAAATGAACAAGTCTTGCGTAATAAAGTCATTCATTTAATTCAAATATTATGGTGAAACAAAGATGTTGAAGAAATTACTTGGAAGCATGAAGCAATAATGAGGAAAAAGTGTCCTCAACTTTTTCATGAGTTAGATAAGGAAATTTCGAGGACAAATTTTATAAGATAGGTAGAATTGTAATACCTGTGTAATTATAGTAAGAGTAAAAAAATAATTTGATAGATATGATATGAAATTAAATAATATATATACATGAAATAATTCTTTTGAAAAAAAAAAGTCCAGGTGTAGTACAGTTGCAAAGGAAAAAAAAAAACAAAGGGACAACACCTGGACGCCCAGGTGTTGTCTCCACATGCATAAACATTGCATGGAATACACAGGGAGGCAATAAAATGTGTGCTGACGGTGGGGACGGTAATGTATATAAGAATTGGGTTTTTTTGTTTTGTTTTATATTTTCTTACCAAATCCCGTTTGGTTTCCTTCTTTCTTCAATTCAAATTACGCTATTTCTTTAAACACACGTGGACTCAAAGAAATGTTGAAAAATTAAAATTTTAAAGAAGTTTATGAGAGAATTTTTAAGAGATTCTAGGAAAGCTTTAAGAAAAACAAAAAGGTAATAATGTGAATTTTATTTTTGAAATTATGCATACATGAAATTACCCAGAATTTGATTTAGAAATTTAAAGGTTATGAATTATGGAAGAATTGAAGAATAAATCAAAATTTTTAATATAATTATTATGTCAGGTGTTAACGATCGACAATTGAATGAAATTGCTGAAAAGAGCAGGAAAGGCAATGAGGTGATCCACGGGTAGCTTTAAGTGCTATGTGGTGAGTTAGATTTACTTTTTGTAATCGAGATAAATATGAAATATAAAGTGATGATATTTGAATTAATTATTGAACTACAATGATTGGATGATATATAAAAGTTGGTTGATTGGTATTATATGAATAATTGATATATTCAAAATTTATTATATGAGAAGTAATATTAATGAAATAATGAATTGATGAAATATATACTGAAAGGGTAAATGAAATTCCTGACAAGCTATGATTGATAATTTGATATGATATATGATGAGATAATTTAATGAATATGATAAAAATAATAATTTTGAGAAAGAGCTGAATAGCTAAATTGAATGCTTGAATATATGTTTGTTTTCATATTATTACTCATATGCATAAACTAAAAGACTAGAAAGGCAGCTGGTCTGTTTGTTTTCATATTATTGTTCATATGAATGAAATAAAAAAGAACCGGGAAGGCAGCTGGTCTAAATGAAAATAAAAAAAAAATCGAGAAAGCAACTGGTCTAAATGAAAATAAAAGAACCGGAAAGGTAGCCGATCTAAATGAAATTAAAATAATCGAGAAGGCAGCCGATCTAAATGAAAATTAAAGAACCGAGAAGGTAGCCGGTGTAGCTGAAAATAAAATAACAGAGAAGGCTGCCGGTCTAAATTAAAATAAAAGAACCGAGAAGGCAACTGGTCTAGTTGAAAATAAAATAACCAGGAAGGTAGCCGGTCTAACTAAAAATAAAGAATTGAGAAGACAACTGGTCTAGCTGAAAATAAAAGAACCGGGAAGGCAGCCGGTTTAACTGAAAATAAAGAACCGGGAATGTAGTCGGTCTAAGCTGAAACATATCGACATGTGGGAATACGTTCCCAAATGATAATATGAAATGATATAATAATTTAAATTCATGTATTGCATTTGTTTTAAATATTGATTATTATTGCTTGAGATTCTAAAGTATCATTCTTGATTGTGAATTTATTGATAGAAAAATAAGTCTCACAAAGAGACAGATATGATGAGAAAGAAATATAACAGTATGATATGATAAAAATTGATTTGCTTTGTTGATTATATGTTGTGAACCTCATAATGAGGTAAATAATAATATTAAATTGAAAATCTCATGATGATTAATTTAAGATGAAGTTGATAAATAATTGAAATTATAATAGAATGTTATTATTGATTTATATGAGATAATAGATAAATGAATATGGGAAGATTATTTGAAAGATTGAATGATTATCTGTGAAAAAATAAATGATTTGTATTGGTAAATTAGAAGAAATTAAATTATAAGATGTGACTGGAAGTATATAATCGAGTACTTCTAGTAAATTTAATTCACTGACCTTGTGAAACTCACTCTTCATTGTTGAAAATTTTCAGGCAGCGGGTAAGGTAGATAGAGTTTAAAGCTGATAACATAGTAACTACCTTAAGTAAATCTCGTGGCCAAGTACTCAGACATTGTAAGAAAGAAGAAAGAAAATTTTTTAATAAAAATATTTTCATGCATTTTGTTATATGTCTATATAGTTTCTAAAAGGATATGATGAAATTTTTAATTTCAGTTGATGTATTTTATATTGTTACATATATATATCGTGCTGGGATTTCAAAACATGACGACACCGTCTCAAGGGTAGCCAACACGGAATGGGTCGTTACCCTAAGTCATCTCATGAAATAAGAAAATGGAAACTTTGAAATTCAAAGAGAAAGCAAGACACTTGATGAGAGGTAGCAATTTGGCAATTTTAAGAACTCTTAGTAGCAGAATCTATAATATAGGTGAAACCTCTGATAGCAAAGCCAATACAAATGAAGTCTCCTCCCCCTCTCTCAGTAATACAATTGAAGTTTCTCACTCCAACTTAATAACAAAAATTACAGTTGTTTAGAACAAACCTTTATTAAGAGTAAGCTTAAAATGCAATGTTACAATAAAAAATAATTTCAGGTCAAAAAGAAAATCACAGAAACAATCATTGAAAGAGTAAAAAGCAAAAGGGGCTTGAATGAAGTGAACAAATATGAGGCAAATGAAGAGCATTTCTTTATTTCCGGGCGGTGGGTGGTGCGGGCGCAGGAGGAAGAAAGGCATAGGCTGGCTAGACAAATGGAGAATAGGATATCATATCAAGACAAATGGAGAATAGGATATCAATAAATGTGATTTGTATTCTAGATAAACATTATGCTGAAGAGAAGCACATACATGAGTGGAGTGAAAAGTTTTGGTATAGAAATGGGCTATGTGGTGATCTAAAGTGAGAGGAGAGTTAGCATTGCCAAATTAGAAAGTGTTTCCAAGGTTTAATGTACTGTTAAGAAACAGATAAAAAGGGCTTGAAGAGAGAAAATAGGTGCTGGGCATATAAGAGCTCCAGAATGAGGAAAGAGAGAACTAAGTTTCATTTGTGGTTAGGGCACTGGTGGAAGAAAAGAAAATGCTGGCTATCATAAACTTGAGAATATGAAAATAGACAGCACCTAGAACATGCACACATCTGGGGAGTCCATAACAGACATCTAAATCTACTACTTTGTTTGGTTGATGCAACCCTGTCAGAAATACAAATACCAGCTTTTGAAAGATTAAAAACTAAAGAATTTGGAAAGAAAGATTATCACATAAATGTGGTTCCTCTTCCTAGTTGCCCAAGTTCTCTGCAATCATCAATCACTGAGTCACACTCAGCTTTTGTTTAGCCGAGACTCTAAATATAACCACAAAATAAACATACTGGAGACTCCCAAATTCAATCCAGAATGGAGGCATCAAGTCATGAGGTTCTCATACCAGTTCGTTAGTTATCCCAATAACAATCTTAAATATCTTGTTAGGAGACGTGTTGTCACAAGGAAATTAAATTGGCATGATATCAAGGGATTCCCACCGCCCGTTTTAGCAAATAACTCGGTTATTATTCCACTCGGTTAATTCTCAAACAATATGAAGAGAATGATAACAGAAGAGAAACAAACCAGATAATAGTTAACACCTCATCCATGTCCTCATGCTACATTCATAAACTCCCAGCTCTCAAAATCATACAATGTCAATTTTGATCTTAATCTTGCTAACCAGAATTACTCTGCCTTTAAATTTGAGAGAAGTTTGCTTTATTGAAGTCTCTTTAGCATTGCTGCCATAGTCAAAGTCAATCTCCACATCAAGTTAATCAATTCATAAATACAGCCAAACACCATATTTCAAAATTGGATTGTGTTTTAACAAATAGATATCACAGCCATAAAGCCCCTTTTTCTGCCATAACCTTACACATAAAATCTTGCATTATATCTTAGCTATGCCTATGAGCTCTTCCATCTTTCAACTCTAATGCCCATATGGGAGACCTTCAACCACAATACTTATCTTTAACAATTTCAGAAACAAAAGGCAAAAAGATTATCTCCACGATACCTATCCTCTCCAAAATATACTATTCTCCTACAGCCTTTTACCTATAGCTATGAGCTATTCAATCTCTTAAACTCAAACACCGAAAACATTGATCCAACCAGATAGCTTGCTCCTTAACTAACTCTTCAAGGTTTGATCTGTTCTAAAACAGAAGGCCCAAAGAGCATCCTCTTCACTTTAGAAACCAAAGTAGTTTTCTAAAAATCGAGCAATCAGACAGTCTTTCTGATGATCTTCCACAGTGAAACTTATGTACCAAAAATGCCAAAACACCTGAGATAAATATCTTCCAACAAGCTTCCTAGTGCTCCTAGAGCGTACAAAGAAAACATACTATTAGTTAAAATTAAAAGAAAAAAAATCAGTTACAACTTAGTAAGTGACTAAGTTTATAAGCATAAAACTGTAATCTACACTGAAAATCATACCAGCACATTTATCAATGGCAGTTCAATGCGATTGGGCACCACAGTTATGGTATACCATTGTATTTTGGGTGAGTAGACATGACAATAAACGAAACTGCTGGAAGATTTACCAAGTATCTTATGATTATTAATGATTCTTACAACAAAAAGATACTCAAACCATGTGGAGAATGCATACCGCTCCATGTTCTGCTAGCTGTTTGACAACGATCAGAAGTGACAACCCAAACTTTGGGGCATCCGTCCTCCCTCAGAGTTACAACCTGTTACAACAGATGATGCCAACATGAAGATAAGAAATGAGATACGGAACTGGATAAAAGGACAAACATCAAAGGCACAGAGTCATTTCAAACCAATACACTTCTATTGAAATTGATAACAAGGGCAACCATCCGTACCACCTCATAAGTGGAAAACAAAAAGTTTGTTTTCATCAATGCGATTCTGTAATTTAAAACAATGTCATGATCTTTAAGAGTATAACAATAGTAATATAAATGGTGATTTCCATGAATTGAAGAGAGATAGAGATAGAGAGAGAGAGAGAGAGAGAGAGAGAGAGAGAGAGAAAGGAAGCCACCTAAGGACTTCAACCTTCATAGACAACTAAACTTTTTTATCATTTACATAGTAAAAGAAAATATCTGAAAATTTTCATGACCTTGGCGACATTTCTTACCTCCTTTTCAATCCATGCATCAGCACAAGATTCTCCAGAGAAAACTACATCAACACTGGAAACATAATGAATTAAATGGTGTTTATCATTTTTCAATAGCAAGGAAAAACCATTATACAAATCATTTTGCAGTTGAAACAGAACATGTCAAAGCAGTAAAAAAATTGTCAATAGAACAAATCTTTCACCTAGGCCAAGGGCATGTAGAAAACATAAGTCTGTCCAAGATACTGATAAGGTCTCTAATACTTTCTGGGCATGTTAAATAATCAACTTCCAGAACCCTCAAGCATGTACAAAGTGACTAAATATAATGCCACATGTCCATTTTGCTTCATCCAAATAGAGATGGCGCACGTAAATAACAGAGTCAGATTGATTAGTAAACTTAGTTAATACAAGAGAATGTACTAACGTTAATGCAATCTTAAGAACTTAAACCAAAAGCGAGCGAGAAGATCTCCTGAAATAAGTCGTCATGAAAACAATCCCATTCAGCTTAACTGTCTTTAGATATATAAGAATCATAATTGTCCACTTTATATTGACCTCTATTACATGGAATCAGCGCTCTAGTCGAGAGTATCCACGACTCGAGATGACATGGGTACCGAAATGATATATGAGTATGACACATTGACCAAATTTCGAACAGACTGAAAATTCTTGCTTCTATCGCCTGAGACAATAACATGTAGGTTTTCTTTGTCTTCTAATTCTTTTCTTTATCACCCACGCACTGACGAAGGGGGAACACACTGCAACAAGCATTTATACGAAAGGCGGGACTGATGCATGAGTTGATTCATTTCAAGTTCCAATTTTTCCTTTTATCCATAGGGCCCTCTTATCACTTTCTTCTCTGAGCTCAGGTTATGGAATTGGTGGAGCCCACAATACCCTCGTGATGTCTACACGTGGAGTCTAGCATCACCAATAGGACGCTGACGCACATCAAGCCTCTGCAGCATGACAAGGCACACGTGGAACGAGCAAATCACACAATCGCCACGTCAAAGTGCGATTAGCAGGCCTAATCCTCTCTGAAACATGGGACCCTCTGAGACACACGACTCTTTGGGCACGCAACTGAGACCTAACTCCAACAGCCCGAGATCACAGGGTAAGGCCATGCCGCCCCCACGTGGGCGGCCTTCACTCAGAATACTATAAATAGCCTAAGGTATGTAAGTTCAACACACGACTCTTTCGCTTCACAAACATATAAGAAACAATCTACACTGATCTACTTTAAAATTAATCCTTGGCCTCTCTTAAAATCTCGTCCTAACTAGAGCGTCGGAGCGCCCTCGAAGGTCTCCCCACCCCTCCTTCCGAGGGTCCCATAGTTCACCCCTGTTCATTTGTGCAGATCCCAAGAAGTCAACCCCGGATCCTTGAAAGTCAACTCCAGGTCAGCAACATTCTTTCGACATCAACAGATTGGTGCTATCCGTGGGAAACCACCATCTCTCGCTAATAGTAAAAGTGAAGAAGTATAAAGAACTCATCTGTTGCGATGCCACCCAGAAACAGCACCAAAAGGACCGGCATAGGAGCCTCAATGGTATGCTCTGCCCCCATCCAAAGTAGCGCCTAGAGTCAACAATCCAGGCCAAGATTCCTAATGATTCCCGAACGTGCGACCCCGGGTTCAAGCAGGCAGCCTCCTTTCAAAGAGCAGCGTCATTGCCGCTCGAGAACCGATTCCCATTATTCCAGAAGAGAGGCCACAGGCCACCTGAACACCCCAGTAACTCAGGCTCAATTCTAGGAGCTCTCCCGAGTGATAGCTGACTTGGCGGTCGAAGTTCAAAACGGGGGGCGACAGCCCTCTCCTCCTCACCAAACTCCTGGGCAAACAGAGTCTTCTGGTAAAGAAAACCCAGCCTATAGCCGTTCTACTGTTGAGCCTTCGTTGCCCTAACGGCCGATCTAAAGAAAGTTCCTCCTCTAAAGGCAACCCAAACCTAGACAGATGGATCAAAGAAATGGAGGAAAAAATCGACAGAGCTCTCAAGCATAGAAGCCATAGTATCTTGGATGAACTTAGTATCTAAGACCCTCCATTCACGGAGGATGTCCTTGAGACTCTGCTCCTTCACAACTTCAGAATACCGCAAATCAAAATGTATGATGGTTCGACGAACCCACTGGATCACCTACAGCATTACAAGACGACCATAACACTGCATAGGCATTCCGACCCGATCATGTGTCGTACTTTCCCTCTAACACTCGAAAGTTGCGGGTATGTGGTATTTGCATCTGAAGCCAGGAAGTATTAGTAACTTCAGAGAACTCAGTTAAGCCTTTGCCTCTCACTTTCTCAGTAGTAAGAGGCCGAAGAAGACCTTAAAGAGCCTGTTCAATATTGTCCAGCATCGGGGGGGAGAGGCTTCGAGCCTACATATCTAGGTTCAATACAGCTGCACGGGAGATCCCAGAACTCGACTCGAACATCCATATGCTAGCATTCAAGAACGGGCTAAGATCCAGAATCTTCAGTTCCAAGCTCACCAGGCGCCCACCTAAAGATATGAACGAGGTCGTAGCCCGGGTCGAGAAGTATATGTTGGCATAAGACGATCAAGCCTTTAGGAGAGAAAAAGAAGGAGAAACAGAGAAGAAGAGGAAAGACCTGGACCCTTAGAGAGGAGAGGTCAAGAGGTCTCACCAAGAGAGTAAGTATAAGCCCCATCCCTGGCTCGACAGCTTTACCCCTCTCAGTGCATCCATAACAAACTTCCTGATGCAGCTTCAAGACAGGTCAGTCCTCCAGTGGCCGCCCAAGACACCGTACCTCGACGGGGACCAAAGAAAGTGATGCTGATTCCACAGAAACCATGGCACGACACTGAGGAGTGCCATAGTCTGAAGGTGCAGATTGAAGCTCTCATCAGTTGGGGGACACCTGAAGGAGTTCACAGAGTCTCAGGGAAGGGAGGCACCAGCCCAACCAAGGGGGGACTCCGAACGCCCCAGTCCCCCACAGTAAGAACGGCGGGACCCTCAAAGAGACCCTAGGCCTAAGCAGGAAGGGCCCAGTCAGAGGAGGTGGTGACTACAACTAGGATCATTAAGACAATCTGCGGAGGTCCGACGGCCAGAGGTGGCTCAGGACAGAGCAGTAAAGCGTATGCCAGAACGGTGGCCTCCGTCAACGGTCCCTATAAGCGAAGAAAGTCCAGCCTGGTGATCTCCTTCACGGACGACTACTTGGAAGAAGTGCAGACTCCACATGACGACGCAGTTGTAGTCTCTCTCCTGGTGGCAAACCACAAAGTATGACGTATCTTGGTAGACAATGGAAGTTTGGCGGACATCCTGCTCTATAACACTTTCCAGCGCATGGAACTAAAGGACGAGCACTTAGAGCCGGCCCCTACCCGACCCCTTTCTACGGTTTCGGTGGAGCTTCTGTGTTCACAGAAGAGAATATAGTCCTCCTTATTACCACAGGAACAACACCGCAAACGACTACCATTCAAACCACCTTCTTGGTGGTCAAGCAACCATCCTCTTACAACATGATCCTCGGCCGGCCCCCCCTCAACAAGCTGAAAGCAGTTGTCTCCACTTATTATTTGAAAGTCAAGTTCCCCACCAATGAAAAAGTAGGGGTGGTCAGAGAAAACTAGCGAGTCTCTCGATCCTGCTACCTGAACACCATCAAAGAAGGAAAAAATACTGAAGCCTTGCCTCTCGAGGTGGAAGACCTCAGAGACGAGGTAAAGACTCCAAGGAGATGACCCATGGAAGAACTAACTTCGGTCTCCCTCAGAAAGGACCCTTCTTGGACTGTCAAGATCGGATACAATCTCCCAAAAAGCCATCGGGAGGTGCTCCTTTCCCTCTGTTGGAGTTTGTCTAAGGTTTAAACGGAAAAAAGAAGGAAGAAAAATCAGCATGTTCAGCAAGGGGTGCACACCAGTGTGCGCCGCGGCCCAGCCTTGTCCAGGTCATGGTTCCCAGCAAGGAGGAGTGCTAGAGGAAGGGCCAGGCCATGGTGCCCCCTCTTCTAGGACACGACGCCTAGAAAGTGGTGAATTGGTGCTTTGCCTTGAGCCGCGACGCCCCCTGTTTCAGGCCGCGACGCTAGGCACACTGATGCACACATATTTCAGCCTTTAGTTGAGTTCGTGAGACATGCTCAAAATGCATAGGATCACTAAAGATCGATGGAGGGCTATGGTTAATTGGTCATCAAGATCTAAGGATGGAGATTAACCCTCAAGATTGGACAAGAAGTTGGTGCACTATATAAAGGGTCACCTAGCTTTATTCTCATCAATTTAATTGAAAGATTACAAGAGACACATTGTGACATACAAGTGATCATTACACAAGGGAGAATTGTGTGAGAATGCAAAGACACAAAACACAAGAGGGACTCATTGTAGAGAGGCTGGTTGTAAAGAGAGAAGTAGTATAGATTATGGGTAGAGTGCTTTTGTAATAGTTCTGTCACTTTCTTTCTTCTCTTCTTAGTTCTTTAAGAACTTCGGTTTATTGGAGAAGGTTGTTGTACTTTGTAAAGAACTCCATTGATAGGATAGTGCAGAGAGCTTAGAGGAGCTCACGGGGACGTAGACACATTGCCGAACCTCGATAACAAATTACTTGTGTTCTTTTCTTTCTTGCTTTCGTTTGCTGTTTCATTTTATTACAAGTCATTCTGGACTTGGGTGTTTGGGAATCATCATCTGGGCATTCTTGTGAGGTAATTTCCAATAGGGATATCAGAGCCGGAAGAGCTTGTACAGCTGGGTATCGGAGCAAGAATAGAAGGTATCGAAGCAAGACTCCAAGAATCAAAGAACAAACTTCTTGGGTGATTCAAGAACGGTGCTGCGATCAATCTTCGATCATGTTCTGGAGGTTTAGAAGAAGTTGGAAAGCATTTATGGGTGCTGCACATATCTAGGATCATCTCCGCAAGATGGGATCAAATTTCATTGTTGAGAAGTTTGATGGAAAGGGAGATTTTTCCCTGTGGAAGCGGAAGATCAAGACTGTTCTTATGCAACAGAAGGTGGACTTGGCTATTAGAGAAGATGATGTTTTTCAGCAAGTATCACGGAGGACCAACGGATTGAGATGAAGAATATGGCATACAACACCATTTTCTTGCACATGTAGGATAGTGTCACAAGGGAGTACGGAGACTCAGAAGATCCGGCTATCATATGGAAGAAACTAGATGAGTTGTTTCTTACCAAAACTCTCCCTAACAAGATTTATCTTCTTAAAAGAATCTTTGCTTTTAAAATGGATCCTAATAAAGAGTTGTAAGATAATCTTGATGTCTATAATAAACTAGTTCAAGATTTGACTAGTTGTAGTATTAAATTCCCGGATGAACAATTGGCTGTTATGTTATTAAATTCTCTTCCTGACTGCTTTGATAGTTCAAGAAGAAGAAACCTCGGGGGAGCTGGCTCATAACCCTATCAAAAGAAGGCCTATTAACGGGTCTCCAAAGTGGATGAAAAACAAGTAACAGACCTTTATATGAATTGCCATAGATCATCTACCAACAATCTCAGAAGATAGGAAAGCTCCCTCATTATTGCATTAACTATTTTCTGCTCAAGCGTTGGATGTTGTGATTAGATCAAAGATTGATAATAGATAGACTACTTTGATGGTAAGACTCACTTAGCATCATTGACAAGCATTCTTTGGTCGTTTGGTAAATCAGTAAAAAGCATTCATAGGCTATCAATTAAGCACATTAAAGCATCTTATAATTAGCTGCAATACAATGTGATTAGAAATTACAATAATCCCAGATTAAATTCTTTAAATTTTCGTTAAGAAACAAAAATCGATGCAAAGGCGTCATCTAGCAGTGATAGATCCAGGAACTTTTTTTTTTAGTGGGAGCAGTATTTACACACATTAATATTATATAATTATATAAGTAAATAGGAAATATATTTAAATATAAAAATAATATAAATATTAATGATATTTTTTCACAAAATAAAGACATATTTTTATATTTCTTGCCTCGAATAAATGATTTTTTCGTTCAGTTAGAGATGATTAACATATTCTTTTCATTACAAAAACTAACAAAAAAAAACTTGTATACATATGTTTTGAAGTTTTATATTTACTTCGATGCTTAAAATAAAAACCGCAAAATGAAGCATATTGTATTGCATGCACAAACCCTATAACTTCTTCGAAATTGTAAAGAGATATAATAATTTATTATTTTTTCTCACTTGGAAAACCATTATCTAAACCAAGTGGGCAAGTTATTGCAATAGTTACTCTAAAAAATAATTAAAATGGTTGACAATCAAGCTTAAAATTTGAATAGTTGCATTGGGTTGATCAATGGTAACTCATTTTAACTGATTAATATGGTGGTTTATTTTTAGAGTTATCATGGTGAAGAGCAAAATGATAATTTAATACCATTCAACAAAATATACAAATCAAACAATAAAACAAAAGTTAAATATCAATCAATATTTAAAAAAAAAAAAAGAACTCCCAAGTCCCAATTTTCATACTTGAAAGAAAAATAAACTTTCAATTTTTCGGAAAGAAAACAACCCAAATTTATCTTAGTGAAGAGTGCAATCTAATATCATAAAAAAAAAAATGAGAGCTAAATATCTATCAACAGTAGAAAAAAATTAACATGGCTGAAAGGAAAAAAAATTCCAGGACAAAGAGAATTCTCAATTTTTTGATATAAAAAATTAAAAAGGATAAAAGATGAAAGAGAGAAAAAGAGAAAAAAAATTAAATATAAAAAGTTTACTTTCTACGTGCAAAGTTTCATAACTGCTAATATATATATATAAAAAAATAGAATTTGTTTAATATCAAATTACTAATTAAATTTTTTTATAACTTTTTTATGTATATATAAAAAAAATGGTTGTTACAATTCTTAATTTAATAAAGTTGTTTACATAGCTTTTCTATCGATTTGGAATTACTTTTATAGATGATTGGGATTCTAGTAATACCTTGCATAGGTGAGGTGGGATTAACTTTATGTTCTTGTTCACTTCTTGTTTAAGTGAAGGTTTGAGTGACATTTGGAGAGCTTAATCTCACATCTCGTAGACAAAAAATTAGAAAAAAGACACTCTCTTATAAATAATGGACTTTCAAAAGAAATAAAATTCATGATTTAAATCATGAGCTTATGTTATGGGTTTTGTGATGATTGATAATTTAAGTCCAGTAGACTAAGACAATTAATTTTTTTATGTTCATTCAATTTAACCATACATATGAGTTAAAAGTTAAACAATCAGTTTATGTTATGTAAAAAAGTTTAAAGTTAAAAGATTTTGGAAGTAATTAAATAATTTAAGTGGGCACAAACAAATATAAATAGATCATAGAATAATTTTACATTTGAAAAATCTAGTGGGGCAGCTGCCCTCACTTGCACCCATACTAGATCCCTGTCTATAAGACAAAAACCAGCTCATTAGAGATTTACCTAAAACATAGTGTAAAAGAAAGAGACAAAGAGAAGAGAGAGAACCTTAGGAGAAGGAGGTTGAGGATTCTTGCTCTTTCCCATCACTAGAAGAATGTCGCAGCGCAAAGAAGAACAATAGCCAACGCCAATTCCACCATGTCTAGATGGCAACGTGAGAGCCGTTTTCATGGACTGCACCTCTGCCGCTTCCCTGTTTCTTGTGATTGATAGATACAATTTTAACCGTTCGATTATATTACTGGTTCATCTTGGATTACATTAGCACATACCCAGTAACTGATCAAACTCTCCTCAGCTCAGCCATTCGAAAAACGAAAAGCAGATGAAAATCATGGGTATGGGTACGGTTAGTATTTTACTAATCAAACTGGTGGATAATATACGGACAACAAAACAAGACAGTCCCTTCTGTTTTAAGGTGTCCAATGTACGGGGCGCTTATTACGTATACACGATTAGCTTCTCTGCAGTTCATCCTGAAATTGGTAACTGAAATGCCTAAACGACGAACAGTTTCGAGTCTTATCCTTCGTGTCAATGGTAAGATAAGTATTTAAGTCGTTTAGAACTTAAAATTTTAGTATATATATATATATATATATATATATATGACCAGACACCGATGGCTGCATGCGGATGCATCGACGCATGTACGTCATCGGTTGTCTCACTTTTCGTAATAGTCACACGAAAATGCTAGATCTTAAGAAAGTGCCCCTCAATTGGCAGTTGGGTAGCTGATGACGCCTGGGAGGAAGGTTTGACGGAGGGCCCAATTGGTATATCTTGGCTACAGTTTTCCAACTATATTAGATATGTGCTTTTTCGACTTCCAATTGGTCTTATATTGTAAAAAAAATTGAGGGTTAAAAAATTAAGATTTAATTATAAAAAGTATTGATTGCATTTTAAAAAAATACTCTGAGACGCTTTTTGGCAAAAAATACTGTGTGGTTGAATCCATTTTCAAAAGATATTCTGCGATATGTTTCTGTTAACAAAAAATACATTACAGTATGTTTCTGTTAGCCAAATATACCATACAATATGTTTTTTTAGTCAAGCATGGGATATTTTTTGCTAATAGGTATTTTTTTACCAAAAACAATCCTCATGGTATTTTTCGAAAATTGAGTAAACCATAGGGTATTTTTTTGCCAAAAACAAAACCTCAAAGTATTTTTTAAAATGCAGTCAACCACATGATATTTTTTTGTAATTAAGCCAAAATTAAATCTATGCCTTTTTGAATTACTAAAATACCCTTTTGTTTTGTTTAAGACAATTTCAATTTGCAAGATTATTTTGGTTATTTCACCATTCCTTTTGTGTCTCCACGACTTGGTCTAAATACCCAAGGCTATTTCCTTTAAAGAAAGATCAATGAGTGAGGGTTGGGATTAAAGTGGTTTGTATAGGATTAGAACCTACTATGTTTTGGACATCTTATTGTATATGACATAGGTATTTTCGAAGGACATGTCATCTTTGCACAAAGCTAAGACAACGGGAAACTGGAGCAGTCATTTGACTTTGAAGGAGGTCAAATCTCTTGTCATTGGTATGCAATAGATTCAGGACAAGAGACTGGGATGTGAGAGAAGAAGGAATTAGATAGAGCTTCCTCTCTTGCTTAGGTCAAAATATAGCACTCGTTTTCTTGGAAAAATAGTTAAAGATTAACACACACTAGCATTCATCACATACACATACAATTTGATCAATCAAAGGTGTAATCTAAGCAAGCTTAACATTCGAAAGAAAATCGTGTATACTTGAGAGATGACTGACCTAACATTATTTTATTGGACAATGTTGTCCTCCCAAGGACAATATGAGCTTAATTCAATCAAATGCTTTCTCAAAAAATATATTTTGTAACGACATTAAGATATGAAATTAAATAACAAAATATAGAAAGGAACAAAATAAATCACTTTATGAAATAAAATATATCATAACATAAATGTAGTTTCATTTAAATAAAGTAGCAGAAGCATTAGTTAAAAAAAAGAAAGAAAATAGAGTAAAAGTTTATGCCTAATTAAAGTACAATATGATCAACTTAAGGATAAGACTGATCGATTGCTTAAGTGGATCAATCGAGTTCCACGGGGCCTAATCGGGCCAAGTTGATAAAGTACAAAATTAAACAAAATTATAATCAAATAAAAATCTAGGCCTACGTGACAGAATGCATACCATTTTCATAGAGGCAAAATGAAACGACAACAATATTTTGAACCTATAATTACATAACATTCAAATATTCATATCATGTCATGTGATATTGCCTAAAATACTCCGACCCAAAAAAACTCCAGGCCAACCAAAATACTCCGGCCCAAGCAGGCTCCAAGCCCACCAGGATAGTCCACTCCAAATAAGTTCAGGCCCAGCCAACTCTCCGGCCTGATGGAGGCTCCGGTCCAAGAAACAGCCCAGTAAATCTCTCAGCCCAGCAAAACCTTTGAGCCAGTGAAGAGTGGCCCAGACCTGGGCTCCCTCGATGCACAGCCCTATAGCTACACTGCAGCTGCACTATGGCCACCCTACGACCTGCAGCAGCCACCTACAGCCACCCTATGGCCCGCCACCCTACGAAAACCCTGCCCCGAGCTTGTAATCATTGACCCCTTAGGGGTGGATGGCTATAAATAAGCCCAGGTATGGACACCATAGAGGGGGTCAGTCTTTACTACACACTTTGTTTACTTAAGCCCTCGATTTCTCTTAAAACTTCGGTTTCTCCCTTAAGCTCTTGCTAACTTAAGCATCGGAGCGCCCTCAGAGGTCTCTCCCTCCCTTTCTTTTGAGGATCTTCAGTTCACCCCTGTTACCTGTGCAGGATCAGGTCACGTCCACACCAGAGCCACGCCAACATCCCAGCCACGTCCTCACCCAGGCCACATCAGCACCAACAGTTAGTGGCATCAACAGATTGGCACCGTCTGTGGGAAACCACAATTTCTCGCTACAGTAGAAGCAAAGAAGTCTAAAGAACTCATCTGTTGCGATGCCAAGCCGTCTTACACCATGTAGCACACTTTAGAGTTTTAAGTGTGCACGGCTGAGCGCCATAGTGCACACGTCCCTATCCGAGCGGTTACTAAGTGTGCATGGTCGAGCGCCATAGTGCACACGTCCCTGTCCGAGCGATTGCTAAGTGTGCACGGCCGAGCGCCATAGTGCACACGTCCATGTCCGAGTGGTTGCTAAGTGTGTAGGCTGAGCGTCGTAGTGCGCATGCCCCTAGCCAAGCATCAGTGGGCACGGCCAAACTAAGCCTTGCACACTCAAGTCCGAGAGAAGGAATATGTGTGCAATTGTTCGGACCAAGCCGAGTTTCAGTGCACACAGTCCAAGCTTCAGTGCGCAACAGTGCGCATAGCCAATAGAGCGCGCGTACACCAAAGTTTGAGCGTGTGCATATGTGCTCATACTCTCGGCCTCATCTGAGCCTCGTCCGAGCTTCAGTGCACACAAGTGCACACAGTCCAAGCTTCAGTACGCACAACTAAGAGAACGCGCGCACACCAAAGTCCAAGTGTGTGCATATGTGCTCATACGCTCTTCTTCATCCGAGCTTCAGTGCACACAGTCCAAGCTTCAGTGCGCAATAGTGCACATGGCCAAGCGATCGCGCGCACACCCAAGTCCGAGCGCTGATATATGTGTTCATACGCTCCGTCTCGTCCCAGCTTCGGTGCACACTTGTGCACACAAGCCGAGCATCAGTGCGCAATAGTGCGCACGACCAAGGATTCTCCAAAGTCTGAGCCTTGTCTATCGCTCGGCCAAGTTTTCTCTAAGAATTCTCCAAAGTCCGAGACTTGTCAACGCTCGGCTGTATTCTCCAAAGTCTGAGCCTTGTCTATCGTTCAGCCAAGTTTCCTCCAACGATTCTCCAAAGTCCGAGCCTTGTCAATGCTCGGCCGTATTCTCCAAAGTTTGAGCCTTGTCTATCGCTCGGCCAAGTTTTCTCCAAGGATTCTCCAAAGTCTGAGTCTTTTCAACGCTCAGCTGTATTCTCCAAAGTCCGAGCCTTGTCTAACCCTCGGCCAAGTTTTATCCAAGGATTCTCCAAAGTCCGAGCCTTATCAACGCTCGGTCGTATTCTTCAAAGTCCGAGTCTTGTCTATCGCTCGGCCAAGTTTTCTCCAAGGATTCTCCAAAGTCCGAGCCTTGTCAACGCTCGACTATATACTCCAAAGTCCGAGCCTTGTCTATCACTCGGCCAAGTTTTCTCCAAGGATTCTCCAAAGTTCGAGCTTTGTCAACGCTCGGCCGTATTCTCCAAAGTCCAAGCCTTGTCTATTGCTCGACCAAGTTTTCTCCAAGGATTCTCCAAAGTCTGAGCCTTGTCAACGCTCGGCTATATTCTCCAAAGTCCAAGCCTTATCTATCGCTCGGCCAAGTTTTCTCCAAGGATTCTCCAAAGTCCGAGCCTTGTCAATGCTCGGTCGTATTCTCCAAAGTACGAGCCTTGTCTATCACTCGGCCAAGTTTTCTCCAAGGATTCTCCAAAGTTCGAGCCTTGTCAACACTCAGTCGTATTCTCCAAAGTCTGAGCCTTGTCTATTGCTCGACCAAGTTTTCTCCAAGGTTCCCCAAAGTCCAAGCCTTGTCAACACTCGGCCATATTCTCCAAAGTCCGAGCCTTGTCTATCGCTCGGCCAGGTTTTCTCCAAGGATTCTCCAAAGTTCGAGCTTTGTCAATGCTCGATCGTATTCTCCAAAGTCAGAGCCTTGTCTATCCTGCGGCCAAGTTTTCTCCTAGGATTCTCCAAAGTCTGAGCCTTGTCTATTGCTCGGTCAAGTTTTCTCCAAGGATTCTCTAAAGTTTGAGCCTTATCAACGTTCGACCGTATTCTCCAAAGTCCGAGCCTTGTCTATCGCTAGGCCAAGTTTTCTTCAAAGTCCGAGCCTTGTCAACGCTTGATCGTATTCTCCAAAGTCCGAGCCTTGTCTATCGCTCGGCCAAGTTTTCTCCAAGGATTCTCCAAAGTCCGAGCCTTGTCAACGCTCGATCGTATTCTCCAAAGTCCGAGCCTTGTCTATCGCTCGGCCAAATTTTCTCCAAAAATTCGAGCCTTGCCAACGCTCGGTCGTATCTCCAAAAGTCCGAGCGTATGAGTTGCGTTGCATACGCTCGGCCATGTTTTCTCCAAGGTTTCTCCAAAAATCTGAGCCTTGCCCACGCTCGGTTGTATCTATAAAAGTCCGACCGTATGAGCTGTGTTGAATACACTCGGCCATGTTTTCTACAAGGTTTCTCCAAAAATCTGAGCCTTGCCAACGGTTAGTCATATCTCCATAAGTCCGAGCGTATGAGCTGCGTTGCATACGCTCAGCCATGTTTTCTCCAAGATTTCTCCAAAAATCATGGCCTTGCCCACGCTCGGTCGAATCTACAAAAGTCCGAGTGTATGAGCTACGTTGCATACACTCGGCCATATTTTCTCCAAGGTTTCTCCAAAAATCCGAGCCTTGCCAACGCTCAGTCGTATCTCCAAAAGTCCGAGCGTATGAGCTGCGTTGCATACGCTCGGCCATGTTTTCTACAAAAATCTGAGCCTTGCCAACGCTCAGTTGTATCTCCAAAAATCTGAGTCTTGTCAACACTCGGCCAAATTCTCCAAAAAAATCTGAATGTTTAAGCTACGCTACAAATGCTTGGCTTTATTCTCCAGGGTTCAGACGTTTTGCGAACACTGTATCAAGACTTTTCCTAGTTCAAGCATTTTTCCCATATTGTGTTCAAGATCAAGTTCGTTTTATTGAATTAAGTATGGAAAACAAGGATATCACACAAGGCGAAGGTTAAAAGAAAATATATTTTGTTAATTCAGAGAATTACAACTAACAACCTCAAAGTACAAAGGAAAAACTAAAACACCAGGCTTCTCAGGCAGTGCCGGTTATAAGCTCCCACACCCTTTTCAGGCTGAAAAGCTCCTAGCACAATCCTTAAGATCTCCTGGCGCGAGCCTAAGACTGAAAGCGCTCACCTGTCAGGTGCAGCCCCAGGCCTGGGTGACCGCCTCAGCCCCTCTTCTTCTTCATTTCCAAAAAGCTCAAGGGACCAAGAAGCCCACCATCCAGAGACACGGCCCCCCAGACTTTAAATGAATCTGTGGTACTCCTTTGAGGATAGTCGTGTCCCTCTTCTTCTTCAGTACCAAGGAACCAAGAAGCTCTTGGCACAAGGAACCCTCCTAGCTCCCACTCAGAATTTGGAAGAGGTCATTC
Organism: Bretschneidera sinensis; assembly: GCA_023935145.1. Taxonomy (NCBI): domain Eukaryota; kingdom Viridiplantae; phylum Streptophyta; class Magnoliopsida; order Brassicales; family Akaniaceae; genus Bretschneidera; species Bretschneidera sinensis. Next base: position 87,926,075 of record CM043701.1, read on the forward strand.
CTCCACTTGGAATCTGAAAGAGGCCCTGACTCCCGTTTGAAATCAGGGACAAGACCGTGTTCATCGAACCACGATCCTCCTCCAGGGTAGCCCCGTCTTCCTCTCTGGTTTCCATAAAACCCTCAAGAAACGGATGGCTCCCCTCTTTCTCTGAGATCATTACCCTCGGAATTATCTAAGCCAATAACTCCTCTATTAGAAAGTAGTATTTTCCTCTCAATTTCTTCAGAAACTGAACTTGTTTTTCCTTAAAACAAAAGGTGTCAGAAACTCCTATTTATAATAAGGGAAAACACGTTTCGTGAAAGAAATTAATGCGAAAACGAAAAAAAGATGGGACTTTAAGGTTTTTCGAAATGACTTTTTGTTTCCCCAAGCACTTTTTCGCCTCCCTAGAGTAACGGCCTAACTCTCAAGGACAGCCGTTCGAGTGCAAGTCTGACTTTATGGCTTTTTAGAAGACTTTTCGCTTCCCTAGATAACCTTTCGCCTCCTGAGCATCACGGTTCAGCTCTCACGACCGAGTTTTTTACTCTTTAACTCCATTTAAAAGCCTGACCCACAAAGTACTTTCTTAAGCACATGAATGTACCCAAGGAAGTGGGGGGCCTGTGATATGACCCAAAATACTCCGGCCCAAACAGGCTCCAGGCCTACCAAAATATTCCGGCTCAAGCAGGCTCCAGGCCTACTAAAATACTCTGGCCCAAGCAGGCTCCAAGCCCAACAGGATAGTCCATTCCAAATAAGTTCAAGCCTGACCAACTCTCCGGCCCGATGGAGGCTCCGGTCCAAGAAACAGCCCAGTAAATCTCCTGGTCCAACAAAACCTTTGGGCCCCCTCGATGCACAGCCCTACAGCTACACTGCAGCCACTCTGCAGCTACACTATGGCCACCCTACGACCTGCAGCAGCCACCTACAGCCACTTTACGGCCCGCCACCCTACGACTGCCCTGCCCCGAGCTTGTAATCATTGACCCCTTACGGGCGGATGGCTATAAATAAGCCCAGATATGGACACCATAGAGGGGGTCAATCTTTACTACACACTTTGTTTACTTAAGCCCTCGGTTTCTCTTAAACCCTCGGTTTCTCCCTTAAGTTATTGCTAACTTAAGCATCGGAGCGCCCTTGGAGGTCTCCCCCTTTTTTCCTTCCGAGGGTCTTCAGTTCACCCCTGTTACCTACGTAGGATCAGGTCATGTTCTCACCAAAGCCACGCCAACATCCCAGACACGTCTTCACCAGAGCCACGCCAACATCCCAGCCACGTCCTCTCCCAGGCCACGTCAGCACCAACAGTTAGCGGCATCAACATCATGTTTAGACTTTAACATCAAGGTGGTTCAAACATTATGACATGCATAATTACATGATATTTTGTAGACGAAAAAATATAAAGAATAAGGAAAACCAATTAATCTATTAACTTTTTTTGAAGGAATGACCTTTGTGATACAATGTGCAAGTTCGTAGTGTTGTCCTCAAAGATCTAAGAGCTTTCGCGTAGATAGATGAATCTTTAAACCCGACTTCATTCTTGAAGGAGAACTAAATATAAATTGATTTGGATTTGGCTAGTGAAATAAGTGTGAGGATGTAGTGTTAAGGGTAAACCCGACTTATTACATATTCAAACCCATAAAGTACCCAAGTATTTATAGAGAAAATTTGCTAGCTTTTTAGAAAATATTTTCTGCATCTTCAGATGTGTGTTGGAAGTGATGGTGGAGGGGGTATTTATAGGTAAAAATGAATCTAGAGTAAATCGGTATGAACAGTGAGATTGATGGTTGTCGAAATGGACTATGGTAAAGAGATTTCCATAATCAACATATTCTTGAAGTATTCCGATAACAAAATCATAATCGTGATTGACAGTAAATATGTTCTGTGATCTTTCTAGACAATTGTGGATAGTCAAATGAAGATTCACATAATGAAATCTAGAAATTTTTTAATAAAGATGAAATCTGGATAATCTGTGTAACGAGTTAGACCGACCGACTTAGGGTTCGGGCTAATCGGTTCAACTACTGGATCGATCAATTTGGGTCTTGGGATATCAGTCTAGTGGGTCTAGACTAGTTCTTGGTTCAGGTTTTGGGATAACTGCGCAAGTTGTTGTTGTTGTTGTTTTTTTTTTTTTTTTTTTTTTTTGAGTTTTGGGGCCTTTTGGTATTAGAATTGAGTTTGTGATTGGTTCTTCTTAAAAAACAAAGTTTCGATTCTATTTTTTTTTTCCTAAATTTGAGCAATTTAGGATTGAATTCTTATCACCGGGCTCCACACATGGCCCACTCTAAAATTTGGAATGAAATTGGGTGTATACAACTAGAACTTTTGAAACAAAGCCAATTATGTTAGTCACCAAGGATGTGATCGGGTTATGCTTAATAGAGTATGTATTGCTAGAAGTGTAAGAGCTTTGGATGAGAGTTGACTAGAGTCTTGATTGGAGCATATTGGATGATGTCGAAGGTCTAGCTCCAATTGAAATCTCGTGGGTTAATTGATACATTTGGGAAACCTCAGACGTGGCAACGAATTTTTCCCATTGCTTTTTTTTAGCTTGGAAACTTTTCTTCTTTGCTTATGTGTAAGAGACTTGGCAATGGTAACAAACTAAAACATGACTTAACTGCATGCGCTACCCGAATGTTTGGGGGTAGTTGCGAGCACTACCCTAAGTTTGTCCGTAGCAATTTTGGATGCTCAACACCTTATTATAAAGCAAACTATAAAAAGTCAAAAAGAAAATTTAAATAGAAAAAGAATAAAAAAACTATGTCCACAAAAGAAATATATAAGAAAGAAAAAACTTATGAAATATTCTAAAAACTTATGTGTAAGAGACTTGGCAATGGTAACAAACTAAAACATGACTTAATTGCATGCACTACACGAATGTTTGTAGCAATTTTGGATGCACAACACCTTATTATAAAGCAAACTATAAAAAGTCAAAAAGAAAATTTAAATGGAAAAAGAATAAAAAAACTCTGTCCACAAAAGAAATATATAAGCAAGAAAAAATCTTATGAAATATTCTAAAAATGATGTAGATGTTATATATGTAATGAAGAATGACATATCTCTCCACAATGCCTTAAAAAGGAACAAGAGTAAAGAAAATGATAAAATATTTAGCAATAAATAATTTAGAGATTTGTTATGAAAATTAAATCTCTGATAATGAGTCTATCTTATATGAAGTAGAAAGTCTTGATGATAGTTTAGATATTGAATATGAATTTATATTTATGATGAATATATCAAATCAATTTTTTGATCTAGAAAGATTTCAAGAAGTCTGTGAAGAATAAAAATATATTACAAAATTGGGTGATGTCATAAAAGAAAACATACAAATAGATTAATCAAAATTAAATAAATTAACAATACTTAAAAAAGAAGAAGTGTATAAAATATCCAAGTTTTAATTTTGGAGTACTATACATTTTGAATAATGCAGTGGAAACACTACTACAAGAGCAAGTGAAGATGGAATTATAGAAATTCCTATTTTTGATAAAGAAAAGATTAAAAGAAAAATATCCTGAACTTGAGTATATCCATATAGGAGTAATCCAAATAGAAATAAAAGTCTTATTTTGACAAGGAATAGATATCCCTACTTTAGCAGTAATTTTAAATAAAAGTTGAAGAGATCCAATTAAAACACTAATTGGAATAATCCAATCAAACTTAGTGAAAGGAGTAATATGGTTTAAAGTCAAACCAAACTATTTTGTGTCTATAGAAAATTCTAATATTCAAAATACTATAAAAATAAGAATTCAAACCAAAATACAGATATGAATGGAAATTATTTTAATTTGTCAGAAGAATGGAAAACCATCCATGAAATAACAAATCTAACAGCTACGTCTACTAAAAAGCTAGATAGTAAAATAATAAAAATATTCGAACCAAGATCATTCTATTCATAAATCCAACCAAAATTAATGATTTGGAAAGATTTAAAAATACCAAATGATTGGTTGTTAACATAAACAGCCAAAGAAAATTCAAATAAGTTAATCCCACCTATTGAATTGAAAGCCTTTGGAAGAAAAAAATTATATTTTAGGGATACTAGAAGTAAAGGAAAGTCTAGCTTGGAACAACCAAGAGTAAATTTTGATAATCCATCAAAACTTATTGAATTAAAAAATAAAACATTGTCAATTTTCCTTAAAATAGGAAGTTGTTCTAATCAGGATGAAATAAAAGCAATAATTATATCTCAATTAGGACTTGGAGAAACATAATTTTTTTTTCAATTACCAAAATTAAAAGAGATATAATTATGTTTTAGCAACATTTTATTTCAATAGATATAAATCATATCACTTAAATGCTATTATAGATACAAAAGCAACTACTTGTGTCTGTAGACCAAATGCTTTACCACCTAAAAAATGAGAATTGATGAAGCATCCTATCCAAGCTTAAGGAATAGATGGACAAGAAACATTAATTGTTTTTAAGGCAAAATCCATTACAATCTGGTTAGGTGATAAAAAATTCATTATACCAAAAAATCTTTGTTTTCCAAAAATGCATAGAGATTTTATACTGGGAAATAATTTTTTAGAAAAATATTTTCCCATGAAATTAGATAAAAATATGTTAAAATTAAATTTATTAGGACAAACAGCTTCAATTTCTATATTAATAGAATATAAATATAGATGTGAAAAATGATTCTCACCGCAAAAGTATCGTGAATTAATCCAAAAAGAAGAAATCAATGAATTAAAATATAATCATTGGTTATATGAAATATAAAACCATTGAGTGAAAACCCACTAAAATTATGAAAAAAGACTTCTAGATATTGTAACTTAAAATTAAATGATCCTAATAAAATAATCTGTGTTAAACTAATTATCTATACTAAACAAGATATAGGTGAATTTGGAATTCAAATAAAAGAATTAAAAGGAAAATGACTAATTGAACCAACAATTTGGTCAACATTCTAGCCCAGCTTTTATGTTAAGAAACTATTCAAAAATAAAAAGAGGAAAAACAAGAATGGTAATAAATTATAAAAGATTAAATCAAAATTTAGAATTTAACGATTATTTTATTCCAAGAAATAATGTTTTACTTGACCAAACTAAAGATGCAAATTTGATTGTAAGTTAGGATTCTATAGATAAAACTCACCGAAGAATCCAAACTTTTAATTGCTTTTAGTATTACCTATGGATACGAGTAATGCCTTACGGATTGTGTAACGCATCACAAATATTTCAAAGATGGGTGGGTAGTATATTTAGTAAACATAAATATACTAAATAAATAAAATATTTTCCAAAGAAATTAAAAATAAAAAAAACAATTGCAAAGTTTATTGGGAATTCTAAATTATGAGAGAGTTTATAAAAGACCTTTCTAAAAAAGAAAAGCTTTTACTAGAAAAACTAAAGACAAAATATCTCATTCACTTGGGAAAGATCAGACACCGATTTGATTAAACAAATCAAATCTAAAATAAACACTTTACCCTCGAATTACTTTCCTAAACAATAGTGTTTTGACCGCAAATTAAGTTATTTGTACGTCAACTATTGGTTCTTATATAAAATTAACTTAAAATAGACTTTAAAAACTTGAAAAAAGAGAGACATGCAACGGTGCAAAGAGAGACATCAATTTTATTTAACTGGCTTGAAAAGCTACTTTTTTTTTTTGTTTATTTGTAAATTGGAAAAGTTTTCATTGATTTTAGTGTAAAAAATGGAAGTTTTGTTAAATTGTTTTTCTTTTGAATTTTGATCTCACATAATCGATTTTATTGAAGTTATTACGAAATTAAAGAAATTTATTAATAATCACAAAAAATATTATAGCAATTAAATATTTTTTTAATTGATTTTATTCGGTTATTATTATATTTTTTTTAATGATTACTAGTAAACTTTTTCAATTTCATATTAATTTTTACAAAATCGATTTCGTGAAAACAAAACTTTCTTATTTTGTTTTATTGAGTTTTGATGAAGTGTAGATAATTTAGAAAAATAAGATTTAATTTTTTATAATATGATAATTATTTTAAAACATCCAATTTAAATTAAAAAAAAATGACGTCCAAAATGTAAAACGAGACATAGGGATTAATAAAGTGGGATGCACATGGTGTGTAGCAGTGGATTTTTGACGGCTTAACCCGTGATAAACCTTCAAAATAATTAGTCCACAGATTCAGAGGCCATTGATAGTTGAGAGATCAAAATGAATTTTTCCAAATACTAGGGTTCATTTATATTTTTATTTAAAAAAAAAAAAAGTCTTTTCCCCTAATTTAACAACTTTCTTCTGTTTCTTAAAAAAAAAAAAAAAGACTGTACTGTAACAAGTTCCACTTTGATTTATCCAATCAAATGCAATAACAAAATAATCTCCGTCCAAATTCCCAATTTGTTGTTATCTCATCACTGTCACAGTGTCATTCACTTTAAACGCAGTGATTAAGCATTCTAATCATCAAAGAAACCAACAACAGGAAGAGAAATTCTGTTGTTCTCTACCTAGAATCAGTGAGCTATAGCTGTATGCTTAATTGCATATGCCTAATCAACAGGCAAAGGACGCAGTGTGCGTCACCGGAGCCAACGGCTTCATCGGCTCATGGCTGGTCCATACCCTCTTAGAGAACGGCTACACCACCATTCACGCCTCAATTTATCCGGGATCTGACCCAACCCACCTCCTCAAATTATCCGGCGCCGTCGACTCTAACGTGCGCCTGGAGGTGCACGAGGCCGACCTGCTCGACTACGACGCCGTTTGCAGGTCTGTGGAGGGCTGCGCCGGGGTTTTCCACGTGGCGTCCCCCTGTACGCTGGAGCCACCCATGGATCCACAGAAGGAGCTCGTCATGCCCGCGGTGCAGGGAACGATCAATGTGCTCGAGGCTGCTAACAAGTTCCAAGTGAGGCGCGTGGTTGTTACGTCCTCCATCTCCGCGATTGTGCCTAACCCAAACTGGCCCGCCGACAAGCCTTTCGATGAGTCCTCGTGGACCGACCTCGTTTACTGCAAATCGCGACAGGTTAATTTTTTTTATCCATGTATAAATATATAGTGTTCTGTGTTAGTAGTTTTTAATGAATCAGTCAATGTTTCAATAGATAATTAGATATAGATAATCAAACCATGAGTCAATGTGTTGATTGAACTCATTTTTGATGATCTGTAACGACTAACGACAATTCCCACTTACAATTTGCATGCCTTGTGTGAATGGATTTTCGAATTGTTTTTCCATCCATCGATCTTGACATTCATAGCTTTTACTAGTAATTGTGAAAGATAATGTATATCTTTGACAATTAAAAGTACCCAATTGGGTTATTATTGGATATGGAGGTTATGTCATATTATCGTGTGCTCTGCTGTTTAACAATGTATGCTTTAACTCAAGTTGAATGAATTGCACCAATGGAGTCAATTTGATTTTTCTTTTAGTGTTGCAATTGGGTTGTATTTATTTTATTTATTGGAATTTGGGATTTGGTAGAAATGGTATCCAATGTCAAAGACGCTGGCAGAGAAAGCAGCTTGGGAGTTTGCAGAGAAGAGTGGACTGGACGTGGTGACCATCCATCCAGCCACTTGTCTTGGCCCGCTCTTGCAGCCTGGTTTGAATGCTAGCTGTGCAGTCTTGCTGCAGTTGTTGCAGGGATCAACAGATACTCAGGAGTATCACTGGTTGGGAGCTGTGCACGTAAAGGATGTAGCCAAGGCGCAAGTATTGTTATTTGAGACTCCCACTGCTTCTGGTAGATATCTTTGCACCAATGGCATCTATCAATTTGGTGATTTTGCTGACAAAGTCTCTAAACTCTTCCCTCAATTTCCAGTTAATAGGTTTGTATGTTCTAAATTAGTATTTTGATTCTCCTGTTTGCCTTTTTTTTATTACACACATGAACACACGAGAACATGAATGCATGCATCCAAAAGTGTCATAAAGCTAAGGAAATATTAGTATCAAATGTAATGGACCGTCAAATATGGTTCTCTTAATTTCGTATTTGATTTGGGAATCAATATCTCCACTTATCCAATAAGTGCTTTTAACCTCTTTTTGAAATCACATCAAACCATTGATAATTATTGCCAGATTATGTCATAATTATCTAGATGTGATGAATTGTTGGCATTATTGTTGGTTATGGGTGACTGTACTGGTTATCATGATGGGGAAGAAGAAACATAAATGATAGATGTTCCTTACATTCCTTTTTTTCCCCAAAAAAATGAGCCTTTGGTGTTTTCTTCTTTATTTTGAGGCCAATAACATGCTTTGTGCAACATCCCCTTTCATGGTCACAATTTTGAAGTGTAGGGGTATGCTTGGTTTTGTTGCCCATGGCCCACACTTGCTGGGAAGTTAGTCTTCTCTGCAATTATAATTTTTTTGCCTATTTTCTGTAATTATAAGATGGTCATTCTTGATGGTAGATGAAGTGGAGAGGAGAATTGAGAAGAAAATGAACTTTACACTTAATACTCCTTCGTAGAAGCCTTGTTGTGGGGTTGGTCAAATTCTGAACAGTGGGCAATCCACAGTGAAATATGATCCCTAGATGAGTGTAATAATCGTGGTCATATGATGCACAGGTGGACAAGAATTTAGCTTTGTCTCTTCAATAATTCGTACTCTTTGATGTCTATCCTGTCATTCTGCCTCATCCTCTTTATGATTTTCTAGTTATGGTGGTTTCACTGAACAAAGTTGGGAGCTTCTCTAATTGGAACACGGAAATATTTCCTTTTAATGATGATGATATACCTCAGATAGTGGATTTCACTTTTCTTTTTCCTCCTCTCTCTTTTTCTTTTTTTGGTGGGTTTAGGGAGGAAGAAAAAGGTATTGTGTGTGTGTGTGTGTAATTTTGAATAGTTTTGTTGTGTCTACTTTTTGAAGTGCCCATTTCTTTAACCTGGTCCCATGGAGCTCCACCAAGGCATTTATTGAAGGTTATTGTAGAATAAACGATTCCTCCTTGGTTAAATCTGACAGTTTCCAGTGTTGCATTTGTGTGCTTTCTGTATCATATGCTCTATATCTATGTGCCATTATTGCTTTATGACATTATAAGGTCCCTTGAAGCCATATTAAAGCTTCATATGAATAATTGAATTCTCTTTGTTTACATTAATACATGCTGTTTAAATTAAGAAAGAAAAAAAAACAGAGAACTCAATCTAAATTTTAGAAGTGAAAAACATAAAGTTTTATGCTTTGTTGAGTCCATTTTTTTTTTTTTTTAACATTAACTAGTAATTGACTAGGTGCCCCTTGATTCAGTGATTTCCATATAGAGCTGTTGCATGCAGAGAATTATACCGCAAAGTAGTGTTTTTCTCAAGATGGTTCCTTTATTTGGTGAGCCAAAACTTTGGAGAATACGGCAGTTGTTGGAGCCAAAAGTCTGTTAGTCCAAGAAAATCTGGATCAGTATTTCATTGGTAATAACTGGTGTTAAAATCTTAGTATTTGCTTTGGGCTTGTATGACACCACTGAATTCTGAAGATGATATGCATCAAAATCAATAATTCTGTTTCTTGTGCTTCTTATGGGCATTCTTCTAAAGGCCTCAGATATATTTATCTAATTATTAAACATAATTTTGAATAGTTTTGTTGGTTATCATTTCATGTCTTGTTTAATTGGTTTTTAGATAAGGTGAATTAATCCAAGGAAAATGTTTCCAGGACCATCATTCATATAAATTTTCTTCAAATAGGTCATTTATTTTCACGGCAATTGAGAGAGAGGTCGTAGTTGGCAATGTTTGTCACAAGGAAAAATGGCAGCCTGGAGGTCTAATTATGCATGAACCAAGAAGTAAAATATATAATAAAATCGGAGTTGTTAGCCATATTTTTTTTTAAAGAAGAAAAACTTAGATGATCTAAGTTCTGTTTTTTGGATTTTCAGTTTCTCTTTCTAGATTTAGATAATATATTTTCTTCCCTTTTGTCTGATTAAGATTTTTGATTGGTTTCAAATGGTGCTAATTTTTTAACTGGATTAACATACAGGTTTATTGGGGAAACTCAACCAGGCCTGACTTCATGCAAAGATGCTGCCAAGAGGTTAATCGAGCTGGGGTTAGTCTTCACTCCGGTTGAAGATGCTGTACGTGAGACGGTTGAGAGCCTTAAAGCTAAAGGCTTCCTGGGGCAGGAAGTGTTATAATGTTAGCGTACCTTTTTTCTTTCTTTTTTCCTGAAAAAATAAATAAATAAAAGGAAAAAGAGGCTGATATTTTTAAAGGCTCCATTTTCTTGTTTAGTTAGTTGTGAGCAATTATGAATGCAATAAAGATGTTTCTTCTTTTGATTACCTTTACTCTTTGTATGCTCCGAAAACAGCTTTAATTGATGATCTCATTATTATTTATTTTTCTTTACAAATTTAGAATTTCTGTTTAATCATATACCTTAGTGGTAAATTTTATGTAAATTAGTGAATGAATTATTACAAGAAACCAAAACTCACTTTGGTGTCTTTTACCATCTTATGGGCTGCATTGCAAGCATGTAAAAAATTAGCAGAATGGGTCCCAAAGTCATCTTACAACTGTACAAACTTGTATATTAAGAGCACGAAACTGAAATGGATTATGAGAAAAAGGGATTTAAGCTTTCCCATGGCACGTGATTAGGGACCTTATGAGGGTCAACTGTCACCCATAAACAGGCAAATTTTTAGATAATCTAGTGAGAGTTTAAACCTCCACTTAGTCTGGCTTTGGTTTTTATCCTTTTTCTTATATCTCTGTTTCTTTGTTGTTTTTTTTAAAAGCCACCAACACTCCATGTGCATCTTCTTCTCTACCCTTGCTCCATGTTGCTTTTTGGCAATGAAAGAATCTATCTTTTTTATTTTGTAGAGAGAGAAAGAGACGTGCAGTTCTAATCATGGAGGTTCTTCTGGCATTGCATGTGCTTCAATCACCTCGGCCCACTTCACGTTATTTTACACTTGTCTTCTTTAATCAATCTTTAAATCTGTACTCTTTCTTTCATTAGTATAACAGTATATATATATCCTCCTCAACTTGTTGATTTCTTTGAAGTTGAAAGAAGACTCTTTTTGAAACTCATAATGAACAGTCCAGCATCTTGCAGCCGATCCTGGTAAATACTAATCTCTCTTCTATCCTTCTTGACACTGTTTCATTCATTATTATTCTGTTTTCTGAATTGGGTTTTCATTGTTACTTTCTGTTTCTGATTTTTCAAAGGTCTATTAGCGAGGACTCGCTGAGAAGGTATGTGTATTTTGCAAGTGAGAGCTGCATACAGGAGTTGCTGTCGGCTTCAGATTCGGACAGGTTTGGGAATGGAAATGATGGATGGAAGGTTGTTACTCTTGACGATGGGGTGGAGATATGTAAACGCAGGTCTGGATCCCTTCACACCTTCCGTAGCCGCAGGCAGCTCAGATCAGTCTCTCCTGAACAATTCATCACTGTTGCCAATGCCATAGATGCTGCCAAGGTATTCTCTCTGGTTCTTGTATGATCATGGATTAGTTATCAGTAGAATCTAATTTCTCAATCCAAATAAAATAACAAATTGTATAAAATCTAACCAGTGAGTTTTTTTATATCAAGCCATCATTTTAGTTGTATGGACATGGAAGGTGGATAAAAAGTAAATTGTCCTTAGTACTGTCCATTATATGATTCTCTTTTCTGTCTGTCTTCTACAGAGTGACAAAATACAGCTATTCTGATTCTTCTATGGTGGATAAAAAAACTTCTTATATGCTGAAAAAGTGAAGATATTAATGTTACTACACTTTATAGTATGTGTTTTAACATATTTGCTAAAACAATTGGAGCAGCAATGGGACCCTGACCTTGTGGAAGCCAGGTATATAAAAGACCTTGAAGATAACCTCAGCATAATCCGTCTTAGGTTCGGAGAGCGCTCTAAGCCACTTTTCAGAAACAGAGAATTCATAGTCTATGAACGACGGGAAACTATGGAAGATGGAACCCTGGTAAGTGTTTCAAAGTAGATAGATGCTTTTATCATACAATAAACATGAACTTGAATGTAAAAAAAAATTAGAGTGCGTTCAGGTGTAGAAAATTCTCCATTTTTTCAATAAATAAAATTTTCTAGAAAGCTGAAGAATTTCTTGAAAAGTTTATCTACCAATCTCCAAATAATTAAAGAAGGGAAAAAGAAAATATAAACTAATCTATATGCCTGTCAATGCTTTGCTAAAGACTGAACTGGGCAGGTAGTAGCAGTGGCTTCACTGCCAAAGGAGATAGCTGCTGGATTGCAACCAAAGCAAAGCAATGCAATCAGAGGATTATTGCTGCAGTCAGGTTGGGTTGTGGAGAAACTTGAAGATGACTCCTGTATGGTCACTTATGTTGTTCAGGTAGTTCATTGTATATACATTTCCCCATGTTCAAGCAATGTTAAAAAAAAAAAATTAAAATGGGTTTTCGATTGCTTCTTTTTTTTCTTTGTTCTGTGCAGTTAGATCCTGCAGGATGGCTGCCCAAATGCTTTGTGAATCGGCTTAACACAAAGCTGGTTATGATCATTGAAAACCTTAGGAAACTGGCGCAAGCTTGTCCTACTGATGCTGATACATAATTACATTGTGTATAGAGGGGAGATCAAAAGAGAACTAATATTTCACAATGATATATCACATCAATTACAAATATAATCTACATAAGTTGCTACTCTCTCTCCTAATTAGTTCATTCTAGCTGGCAGAGATTAGGACATCTATGATTGGCAGAGAGGAAAGAAAATGAGAATGTGAAAGAGAAAAGGAAGAAAAATAGAAGAAAAGAAAATGTTGATATTCCCATCATGGGTTCGATAGAATTGATGAAAAAAATGAAGAATGATAAAAAAAAAAAAATTATTTTAGTTTTCGTGTCCCAATTCTCTAGATTTGTACATAGCCAAAGAAAACATTAATTTTCATACTTTCTTTTCAACCACGATAGAAAAGTGATATTCACTCGATTTTCTCTTCCTCTTCTTTCAACTCAACTGACGTGTTTTTTCTCATCAAATCATCCTAGCCATAAAGCTTAATAAGCATTGTGGTCCTTCAGTTTTAACTATCATCAGCAAAATGGCATCTGCTTTCCATAAGAAAGTTAGAAAAGACCATTTTAGAGGCATAAAGTTGAAGACATGAAGTGTTCTGGGTCTGTTCCCACATATCTTTTGATACGTTCAAATACAAACCAGGAAAATAGGGGCATCAGAAAAGAAAATTCTCACTAAAATTTTCTCATAATAAATATAAATCTTCTATGATTAATAGAAGTGTTGATTTAAGTCTTAGATTTTGGTTCTGAATGTGTGACGACTCGTATCCCATTTCAATAGTGTAATGGTAAAATTCTTGATATATATGGAAAGCTCTATTACTTTAAAAGTAACTTGAAATAACACTTTTAAAAATAGACTCATGGTGTCACGTACTGAATCTACAATCTTCTGTCCTCACCCATTAAATTGCAAATTGCACAAGTTGTGTTTGCACATGATAGTGTTTGTTGGTCATCATCAATGTATCCTAGGAAAGAAAATAATGACTTTTGATTACATGGTAGAACCTCATTTTCCTTTTGGCCATGTGACCCCATAAAGTTTCATGAGAAGAACGGCCATCTACCACCTAAATTTATATGCTTATTATTATTCCATTTGAATAGAGAAAAGTTAATTTTCCAGAGTCTAATGTTTAATTATAAACTGATTACAATAAACAAATATACTAAATAAAAATTATAAAAAGTAAGCTAATCAATTTCCACAGCTTGAAGGTGACCATGTGAATCACAAACTAATTTGTTTAATCACATATTGTGTCTCATGGCACCATCAGTGTTTCAAAATTGTATACCAAAAGAGGTTGTAGACCAGTAAAGGTTAGTAAAATGTTTGGATAAGTTTGATGTTTTAAGTTCGTGTTTTTTTAATAAAAAATAATCAAATCAAATTAATTATTAATCGATATTTTTATTATTATTTATCATTAAAAAATTAATATATGATTTCATTTGATTTGATTTTTTTATATAAATTTTAAAAATAAAACACCAAAATTTTCCTTCTCATTAAAATACAGCCTCCTCACAATTCTAATTAGTGGTAATATGTCTTGGATCCATTTTTTTTTGGTCACGTTAGGACCTTGAGAATTTAGCCAGATACCTTCTATTGAAGTGAGGTAAAAAAGACCTCACATGAGGGAAGCAAATAATTGCTTGCAGATCCAGATCAAGTAGTGCAGGAATTCTTGTTAAAGAAAGAAAATGGTTTAGGGTATGATTGAAATAAATGAATCCTATAATTTTTATAGAATTTATTTATAATTTTATACTTGTTATGTTTAGAATAATAAAAACCATGGATTCATTTTAAAATGAATTCATTACAGAATTGAATTAACTTTTGTAAATTCTATCAATTTGGTAGAATTTATAAGTAAATTCCACAAAATGAAAAGTAAAAAGTTATGTTGACAAAAATACTCTATTTTTTCTCTCTTCCTCTTTCAGACTCCTTACCCCTCATCTTTTGAATTTTTCATTTATTCCAAACATAAGAATTTAATTGAATTCTACAATTTTATTATAAGAAAATCAAACATAAAAATTTGTTTCAATTCATTTTTAAATGTTTTTTTTTTCAATTCAATTGGAAATGAACATTTCCATTTGATTCTAAACGGAGTGATAATATATTTGATTATTTTTAAATTCCTGGTATGATAAAAGTTTTTGAAAACCATTTACCATATTGTTTTGGCAGACTTGCAAGTCAAAATGCATTCTCATGTGTTGCAAACTTAGCATGCCGGCTAGGCAAAAATGAGAAGAGAGAAGTTCGTTTAAAGTTTGAGATTGCATGTTATGCAATAAAGACTATATATATATATATTGAACATCAAAGACGGCGAGTCACAATGAACGAAGCCCCATGAGAACGTGAAAGCCTTGCCTTATTATGCGCTTAACCATGATTAGTTTACAGATCCTAGTTCTCCTTCTGTTCTCTGCACTTGTTTCTAGTTTAGTCTTCCTCTAAAGTCTAAAACCACAAACTCTCCTGTGAGAGAAAGAAAAGATGGGAAGCGAAGAAGAAGGCTACCCAAGAAAGCAGGCACCTCAACAACCCCATAATAAGTACAAGCTTAAGATTCTTTTGCTTGTCATATTAACCAATCTTCTCACTGTCTACATCTTCACTGGTCCTTTCAATTTGAACTTATCTGGCTGCACAAGCCAACTCCCTCTCCCTCTTTGGAACTTCACTGCTCTCTCACATGAGTTCAACTCTACCAGATCTCAACTGTCTGCCAGTTACTCCCTCATTTCTGAGCTGCAGCAAAAGCTCAGCTCCACCAACTTGCTTGTACAAGCACTTATTATTGATCTAACTCGACAACATGAGACATCAAATAAGAAAGTAATCAGTGTAGCCTGTAAAATTCAGTACTGATGATTCCAGTAGCAGCATTGTTATGTCTGATGAGCTCAAGCTTGCAATTCTTCCTCACAAGCTCCCATTAGGGTACTCACCAAGGATAGGATCTGATGAAGTCTACCCTCATGTTGGATCAGCCTGCTTGAAGTTTCATGAAGAGCTGATTCAGTACATGACTTATGAAATTGGTGCGGAGTGTCCAGTGGATGATTTGTTTTCTCAGAGGCTTATGCTCAAGGGATGCGAGCCTCTCCCTCGCAGAAGATGCCATCCGAAGTCCCCTGCTGGTTATGCAGAGCCAACACCATTTTCAGACAGCCTTTGGGCAATCCCACCAGACACCAGCATAATTTGGGAACCCTACACTTGCAAGAACTACCAGTGTCTCATTGACTGGAAAAATGCACCAGGGTATTTCGATTGCAAGGACTACTTCGACTTGCATGGCAGAGAGATGAATCATTGGCTCTTTGACAACAGAGGACTTGTGATGTAGAAGGATCCGAGTCAGATGATGCTGAGTTGTCAGATAGTAAGTTGTTGGCACAGAGATACATTGAGTTGGCAGATCAGTGCAAAGATAGCAAGTGGGCTAGCTAGACCGGTTCACATCGTTTAACGGGCCATAGGCTTGGATCGGGTCCTGAAGACCCTATTATGAGCGTCGTCGTTTTTAAGCCAAAAAACGACGTTTAGGCCCTCAATTTGGCAGTTTTCAGTTTTTAGGAAACTTTTTATTTTTGATTTGCAATTATTTTTAGTTTTAGGAAACTTTTTATTTTTATTACTTTAAATTCAGCCTTAATTTAATTTTCCTATTTTAGTTTGACCTTATAAATAAGGTTTTAGGGTTTAGTAAACATCATTATTGATTTGCATAATTTTGAATAAAATTCAGAGTTGTTCCTCTGTTTTTTTCTAAGGTTTTTTCTCGTGTTATTTTCTTCCCTGTGAATTATCTGTTGAAAACTAGCCTGCAGAATAATCGCTATTCTACCCGGCATCAGTTGGTATCAGAGCTTCAGCATCTTCCTGGGGTGAGATTTCTTCAGTTTCATGGCTGGTGGTCGTGGTCGTCGCGGGCAAGTTCCGAACGAGGAAGTCCCACGCCGTGATCGTAAAGTTCAGGATGCGATGATTGAGGATTTACAGAGACAAGTTGCAGAGTTAACCCAACGTCTAGCGGTGCATAATTTCGGTGATCGTGAGATGGAAGATCACGATTCCGATTCCAGTTTCGAAAACCCGCATCACAATCTTGCTCGATTCTGGGAGCACTGTGATCGGGAAGAACGTTATGGAGACCTCGGTTTCAGAGTGGATCTGTCCGAGTTTTCTGGTACATTATAGGCGAGGGATTCGTCGATTGGTTGAATGAAGTGGAGCGTATTTTCGAGTATAAGGAAGTCCTAGATCGTTTCAAAGTGAAACTGGTCGCCATCAAACTCAAAGGTAGAACGTCTGCGTGGTGGGAGAAATTGAGGCGCTCACGCGACTGGTAGGGCAAGGCCAAGATCACAGATTGGGAGAAGATGAAGAAAAAGATGAAGGGTCACTTCCTTCATTTCGGTTACACTCAAACCTTGTTTCAGCGACTTCATTCGTTGAGGCAGGGCATGAGATCGGTGGATGATTACATGGAGGAGTTCTATTAATTGATAGCCCGAAATGATTTATCCAAGATAGAGGAGCAGATGGTGGCACAGTATTTGGGGGGATTACGGTAGCCCCTGTAGGATATCCTCAGCCTTCACTCGCTGTGGACCGTTTTTGAAGCATACTAGCATGCACTTGCGGTGGAAAAACAACAGAACAAGAGGCTGATGAACCGCAGCAGCGATCAAAGCAGTCGGCTAGTTCGCCCTCAAGAATTCTGTCCTGCCCAGCAGCCACCCCAAGGTAACCCTAGCTCAAATATTAGATGTTTCAGATGTGGTGAACAGGGACATAAATCGACTGAGTGCAGGAAGCCTGCTAGTCAGAAGGGCAAAAATCTCCTAATTGAGGACGACATGGTAGACGAAACTGAGAAGATTGGAAAGCCTGTGTATAACGATGATGAAGATGGAGATGTGTTATATGGAGATGGCCATGAGACCTTGGTTGTTTGTAAGAGTTTACTGATCCCAAAGGGTGATACAGGGGACGATTGGTTGGGGACCAATATTTTCCACACGACCTGCACAGTTGCAGATAAAGTCTGTAAGATGTAGTTGCGAGAACGTAGTGTCTGAAGAGGCTGTCCAGAAATTGCAGTTGAAGACAGATCGTTATCCCAAGCCGTATAAATTGTCGTGGCTGAATAAAGGCAGTGAGGTAACAGTAGATAGGCGATGCCTAGTATCTTTTTCAATTAGTAGGAAATATTTTGATAATGCTTGGTGTGATGTTGTGTCTATGGATGCTTGTCATGTATTGTTAGGCAGACCTTGGCAGTATGATCGTAGTGTTATTCATGATGGGCGGAAAAATACATATTCCCTTAGCATCAAAGGGAAGAAGATTATGTTGGCACCTCATCGGGAAGGAACCACTCCTACCCCGGTAAACAATAATATTAATCTACTTTCTATGTCCAGGTTTTTAGCTGAGATTGAGCGTGGAGACATGGCCTATGCTCTGCTGCCTTGTGGGAATAGTGCAGCAAACATGAATCCATATTTATCAGCAGAGGTGCAGCAGCTATTGGCAGAATTTTCTGACCTGATGCCAGAGGATCTTCCTCCTGGGTTGCCACCTGATTTTGAAAAGTGTTTGAGGTAAACTGTGATGCATCTGGGGTTGGTATTGGTGGTGTTCTGAGTAAGGAGGGGCGCCCCATAGCTTTTTTCAGTGAGAAGCTATCAGGATCAAAGAAGAAGGTTCAGAGCGACAGTCATCGTTGTCAGGTACTTTTTGATGTTGGTGATTTTGTTTGGACAGTATTAACGTGATCGTTTTCCTGAGGGAGAGTATAATAAGCTTAAAGAGCGGAAGATTGGACCCTGTGAGATCCTGCAGAAGATCAATAATAACGCCTACAGACTACGCCTCCCCAGTCATTTGAGGACTTCTGATGTCTTTAATGTGAAACACCTGAGTCCTTGTTTTGGGGATTCCGATGAGGCTATTGTGAACTCGAGGACGAGTTCTTTCCAACCCGGGGCGACTGATGCAGGAGGATCCGAGTCAGATGATGCTGAGTTGTCAGATAATACGTTGTTGGCACTGAGATACATTGAGTTGGCAGATCAACGCAAAGATAGCAAGTGGGCTACCTAGACCGGTTCACATCGTTTAGCGGGCTACGGGCTCGAATCGGGTCCCGAAGACCCTATTATGAGCGTCGTCGTTTTTAAGCCAAAAAATGACGTTTAGACTCTCAATTTGATAGTTTTCAGTTTTTAGAAAACTTTTTATTTTTTATTTGCAATTACTTTCAGTTTTAGAAAACTTTTTATTTTTATTATTTTAAATTCGGCCTTAATTTAATTTTCTTATTTTAGTTTGACATTATAAATAAGGTTTTAGGGTTTAGTAAACATCATTATTGATTTGCATAATTTTAAATAAAATTCAGAATTATTCTTCTGTTTTTTTCTAGGGTTTTTTCTGTGTTATTTTCTTTCCTGTGAATTATCTGTTAAAAACTAGCCTGCAAAATAATCGCTATTCTGCCCGGCGTCAACTTGATTACAGAATTGATCAAGTATTGCAGATGAAACCTCAGGGGATGATTCGGATTGGACTTGACATTGGAGAGGGGACTGGTACGTTTGCTGCTAGAATGAAGGAGTGAAACGTGACTATCATCACGAGCACAATGAATTTAGATGGTCCTTTCAACAGCTTCATTGCTTCTCGAGGGTTGATTCTGATTCATGCTAGCGTTTCCCAGAGGCTTCCTTTCTTTGAGAACACACTGGATATAGTGCATTCCATGCATGTTCTGAGCAATTAGATTCCAGATGTTATGCTTGAGTTCACACTGACATATACAGGGTGTTGAGGCCAGGAGGGCTCTTCTGGCTCGACCATTTCTTCTGCCTGGGGTCACAGCTTAATGAAACTTATGTTCCAATGTTGGATGGGATCGGATTCAAGAAACTGAGATGGAATGCTGGCATGAAGCTTGATCGCGGAATTCACAAAAATGAGTGGTACTTCTCTGCACTATTGGAGAAACCAATGACCTGAGGTAGATTCAGATTCCATCTTGTATGACGAACAATTTCTCTGTATACGAATTGTCTAATGTTGAGGATTGAATTCAAGGCATGTCGAAATTTTTCTTGACTGACTTTAATATTTATGTAGTTTCTTTCAGACGCAACTGATATTAGATTTGAACAATTTCCTTACAAACTGAAAACAAAAAGGACTGCGTAAAATAGAATTGAATGACAATATTCTTCCTTCAATAATGCCAATCAAACAGGTACACAAATTTTGTTCTATATTCATAAGCTAAGAAAACGATTTGGGGTCAATTAGAGTTCTGATTCTTTATCAAATGGTACAAACAACAGAAAGATTCATAGGAAAAAAATTAAATCTTCTCACCAAAGAAAAATGCTAAACATACAAGTGGCAAACTGCTACGAAATTCAACACTCAAAAAAAGTAAAAAATTATATTCACTGGGGCTCAAGTTTAGAAGGTGGAAAGGTCCCACTATACTCAAAGGACTGGCTGATATATGGATGGTTGGAATTTTCCTTAGTTACCTCCTCATAAGTTGCTGAACTGGATGCTGATTCAGTATTAGGGTTCATACCAGCAAGCTGCATAATGTTTTCAATCTCTTTCACCACCTCACCCATTGTAGGCCTGTCAGCTCCTGATTCTTCCACACACATCATTGACAGGTCCACAAACTTTTCAAAACCATGCAGGGTTGTACTCAACCCAATGGCTGGGTCAAGAATTTCATTAAGGTTATATACACTTTTCGTCTTATCCATCATCATCCTGACCTCTCGAACAATATATTTCCCTCGCTCTATCGGACTTCTTGCAGTAAATAGCTCCATTAATAGTACTCCAAAGCTATACACGTCACTCTTCTCAGTCAACTGCTGAGTCATGTAATATTCAGGATCCAAGTAACCCTACATCAACATACAAACTTGTTCTTAGGTAAGGTTATTATAGCATCAATAAATAATTTTTTCAGTACACCAAAACCTTATTGAACATGGCTTTAATAACCTTGTTATACTCTATTTTTTTTTTATCTCTCTTTCTTTTGTTCGTTTCCTTTTTCTCGCTGAAAAATTGAAATCACTTGACTCATTTCAAATGTTGCATTTTCCCCCTACTTTTTGTTATTAAGCTATTAGTATTGAAGTAGATCCTACATCTATGCATGTAGACTTATTCAATTACAACAGAAAAAAAGTGGGTTTGGATTGGTAGCCAAAAAGAGCCCCATTAACCATGTTTGTACTTTATCTTTTTTCAGTCTCCATCATTTTAAAGGAAAACAAAGGAGTATTATCAACTAGAGTAGATGTAAGAGGCACTCACCATAGTTCCTTTAACTTGTGTTGTGACATGACCTTTTTCAGGGTCACCCATGGGTTTTGAGAGACCAAAATCGGCAACTTTTGCGTTTAGATGTTCATTCAATAGTATGTTAGTTGATTTGATGTCCCTATGTATGATGCGAGGGTTGGCAAGTTCATGGAGATAGGCCAGACCTCTAGCTGCACCAAGGGCTATTTTAAGTCTCCTTGTCCAATCCAGTCTGATTCCTGTCTTCCCTGTATAATAGTATGTAATTTTCCAACGAATGGAAAACAATGAGTGACAACAGCTTTTGCTTGATTTATAAGGTAGCTAAATGTGAAAGCTCATATATATTGTTTAATTTAACTACAGTATGCTAAAGCTCATATATATTGTTTTAGACTGCATTCCACAAGTTGGTAGGGTATTGGAGAATGAAGAGGATGGGCCTATGGAGATGGAATAGCTAAGAGAGCTGGGATAGGGAAACAATGCAATCATAATAACAATTTGGCAGTTTAAAAGAGGTAGAAGAAGAGAAAGACTGCAATAATATTTGGAAAGTTCACCATAGATGCACCATGCACTTTTAGTCAAATATCAATTTGCACGCTGGACTTTCAATTGCTACAATATCTACCCTGCAGTTTACCCGAATACCCAATAGCACCCTATCGTCCATAATGCAGTCAAAATTAGCAGAATTTCACTACACATGCAACACGTGTAAAGCCTCACACGTTGCACATGGTCTTTAAAGGTCTAGTTTATTGTATGAGTTTCTTGATTCCTTTTGGTTATTAGTTACTTAGAAGGAATGTAGTTAGATAAAAGGAATATAGGTCTTGTAATTGGCATTTGGCAACATGAATGTTTGCATACAGTGTAAATGACATTAATTATCTAAAAGAACCACTTGAAAGCATCAATTCAAAAGGTATTAGAATTCTCTGTTGATGGAGGAAGATACCTGATAGGCTATCCTTCAGAGAACCATTGGGAACATACTCATATATTAGCATTTGTTCACCTCGCTCAAAGCAAAATCCCAAAAGGCTGACAACATTTTTATGATGGACTCTTGATAGAAGCTCAATCTCTGTTTTGAATTCTAGCCCACCCTGCAGAGATCCTTGTTGAGCACGTTTGATGGCAATTAGTTGTCCAGTTGGAAGAGTTCCTCTATAAACCTATGAAAGTATTGGCAAAATTTGGGAATAATTCAGCGCTGGAATATTTTAGAGAATATTGTATCACTTAAAGAAATAGTTATAGCAATGTAAACATAAATAAATAAAATAAAATACATAATTGTAAGAAGTATACATGTTACCAATAACCACATAATAAATGAGACAAGTTAGTCATAGGAAGTTGAATTTAAAAACAAATATCAATTTTTAGATTTGTTTGTCTCAAAGTTGAGGCATAAGACATGCAAATGCCTAGGACCAAGCCTTGACTCGTGAAAATGTTTGTGAAAGAATACCATTACTTGACTCTCTAGGGGACATCCCTAAACATTCAGCAGCCATGTTATATATGTGGAACAAAGGTATAGCATATCCTGGGAGATTAATTGAGTTCTAAAGAGCCCCAGGCATCTTGTTAGCACAAGCGTGCACATGCATACACACAGAAAAACAAGACAGCTACTTAATCCTTAAACCATCAATGCAATTTACGGCCAGATCGCATTAAAGTGAAGAAATCTCAATTTATTTATCTACAGAATAAAAAAGGCCAAACTTTTTTTATAATTTTACCAGCACTGTTACTATATTTTTCTATATATACATTAGGATATTTAATTGATCTATATTTATAGACACAATTCCTTGATGTGTCCAGTGCAGCTGACCATGTGGTTATGACTTCTTTTGCAACAATTTACTTTAGAAATTTTGATAAGTTTAGATCATGTCAGACATTAGTCCAACCCAGATTTCAAAAACATCGCCATTGATGAGGGGAATAGGTGGCGAGGGGGCTCTAGAGGGAGAGAGGGAGTTGGAAAAAACCTTTCCATAACCCCCAGATCCAACATTGTTGGCGCTTGAAAAGTTGTTCGTGGATTTCTTAAGCTCTTCAAAGGAAAAGTTTCTTGCTCCTTTTAACTGAGGAACTCCAACACTGCTGCTAGTCGAGTCCCACTTTGCTGAATTTGTACAACACAGAAACATTAAAAAGGCCCCAAGATGTTCCACAAGATAGTTGGGAATTTCCAGGTGTAATTAAGTTTTTTTATCTTACCAAAAGGATTACTCTGTTCAGTTGCTCTTTTTGCTCTCTTCTTTTGATGATAAGCATAAACCCCAACGAAGAGTAACAGTAGCAGAAGAACAGAACCAGCGGCTGCTGCTCCAATGATAATGCCAATGCTTGATGACTTTGATCCTTTCTTTACATCTAATAAGAAGCCACATGCATTCGCACACAAATGGGTATCAAAATTTAATAGAGCAACATTGCAAAAATCATATTAGTTCTGTGTGAGTTTTTCACTTACCAGTAAAGTGTGCATATTTATCACCAATAAAGAAGAAAGGTCCAAAAGAACTTGGAGGTTTGAAAGTCTGGTTGCTAAGAACAAACCCAATCGAAGAAATTCCTGTTCGATTGAAACTATCTTGGCTAGACGGGAAGATTGTTAGGTCTATTTCAAGCTTATAATCAGTTGAATTCCCTCTTGGATCACTGAGAGAAACTGAATCCACTGGGAGTTGATGGGAACGGAAGGAATCCATCATAGAGTTCTCAAGATTAACATAGTATGTTGAATTTCCCAAGGCCGAGAAGGAAGGAGCTCTGAAGAATAGAGTTCCCATGTATGGATATGCACATCGGCAGGTTGGGCTGGGAATCTGATCTGAGTTGCATGGAACAGGCAAACAGTTGTCTGGAGGGGTGGAATAAGGGGAATGTGGTTGAGGAATTGTGCAGTAAGTTTCTGATATTCCTGTCTCCTCACAAATTGGGTTATCCAAAAGTCTGCAGAACATAATAGAAGTTACTCAAGTCAAGCAACAAAACAATAATGAACTAGTAACATGATTAGGGTACATCTCCAGGCAATTTGATTTCCAAGGATTAATTAAATACCCAGTTCTTCAGCATAGTAATTTAGTAAAGGAGGAAAAATTGTTCAGAAGAATTGAAAAGTTAGGCTTACATTATGTCAAACTTGTAACCTGCTTCTCCATCGTACTCAGAGATGAGATTGTACTGTAGATCTATGAGTGCCAGCTCGTTGGTATAACTGGTGCCAATATCTAAGGAGCCATTCAACTGGTTTTTTTTAAGTGCCCTGTCACAAGTCACAACATGTCAAAACAATAACCCTACTATCATCGTTTCCATTTCTTGAAGATGAATTACCAAACCCTTTTGTGTCAGGATCTAAGGAATTACGATAAATGTTTCATTTGGAATTTTAAATACCCATAGGTCAAGCAGATACTTACACGGTCTCTAAATGGGGAAGACTGAACAGGGCGACAGGAACTTTGCCTTCAAGATTAGTCTGTTCCATCCTTCTGCCACAAGAAGTAATTGAATATGCTCCTAGATTGATAAAAAAATGCTACTGGGAACACATGTATACATGCAAACACATGCACAAATGCATGAAGGCACACAGATGCATTTGTACAACAAACACACACACACAGAGATAGTTATGCTTATATCATATTTGAGGCTAGATCTACAATATGATCAGTCCCATGCCAGATCCATTCTAATGGAAATAAATGCATACATCACAATCCATGGTGTCTTACATTACTGTTTGAACTAGCAAGACAAATGAAGCAACTGCAATTTCAGAAGAAAAAAAAAGTATCATTAAAGATGAGAAATTGCCGATGATTGGTACCAAAGAGATATACAAGAAAGACAAGTCAAATATATTTCATCCATAAACGATGGAGTCAAACAGATACAAGAGGAAAACTCTTCTGGATTATTCTGTGATCAATGAATTTGTGTCAAGTCAAATGAAATTTGAAGATTACAAAAGCAACCTGTGCTTTAAACAATAAAAATATGTCTGCCAATTATGAGGCTAAAATGAGTATGTTCCAATAAATGAATGGAGGACACGAAATTTTAGTTATGAACCAATTTAACTAATTGAAACTAGGAGTGGCATAAGCTCGGGCCATGAGAAGATAAACTTAATATTAAATTTTTTGCAAGAAAGACCAACTACTGTAACTTATTGAGTGACATGATGGAAGTCAATCACGCATCAACAAGACCATGGTTAAATGGCTAATGTTATACCTTTCAAAAAAAAAAAAGATTATGCTGTGAGAGAAGACATGACGAGCTAAGTTTAGCAGAACATACAACCTTATACAAAGTGGGATATAAGAAAAAGGATATAGTTCTGGACCCAAAAAATAGTTCAGATTTTGAGTTGAAATTCATAAGTGTGTGTGGAGGCATGTAACCTATCCGAGTACAAGAAAGAGAGAGAGACTTACAGTGTTGTTAAGGACTGTAAGGTTGGAATCCACGAAGGAACACTTGATGCAATAAAACTATTATTACTCAAGTCCCTGCAAATCACAGTTTAATTATGGAATGAAAATTAAAAAAAAAAAAAAAATTCTATGCTGTTAAGATGACTATGATGAATAGCCTCTGTTTTGGAGAGGAAAAGATGAATAAAGAATGAAAGAAATGAAAGGTGGTTAGTGGATCAATTTTTTGAAAAACAGTTAAAAGAAATGCTTTACTTACCCTAATACTGAGGATCACTGATGATATAATAGAATTGGTAAAATGTTTACTACTTACAATGTTCTGAGGGTGTCCATGCCAGTTAGGTTGGGCAGAGGGCCACTAAGCTTATTGTTGGAAAAATACCTGAAGAATGATGAACAAACATTTATAAATTTTAAGTTAAAATGAAGGCCACTAATGACTTCGCTAAATCAACTGTAAAAGATTTTTTTTCCATGTCTCTCTTTTGTGTGCTTACAGCTCATGAACACTTCTAAGATTATTGAGGTTTGAAGGAAGACTCCCACTTAGTGAATTCCTATCGAATCGCCTGAAGCCAATACGAGAAATTCATTACAAAAGCTTCACAGAAATTCACTGCCAACAAATATTTTAGTACGAATTGACTTGGGCATGTGATTTATATACTCACACCACCTCCAAGGTTTCTACAAGCCCAAGGCTGTCAGGGATTCTGCCAGTGAGTCTGTTGTTGTCAATTAGCCTGGCCGAGAGAGCAGAATAGAATGGAAAAAGAAACAAGATGAAGTCAAGAGAAAGCTATGCTTTAAAGTTTTATATGGCGATGGGATATTCAAATGTAAAAAATTATATAATATGATTTGCTGCTTCAAGCACACTAGTGCAAAGAAAGAAATCTAGCTGAGTACTCCATCTCTCTTATATTTGGGGAGTCCTCTAACTCTGTTGAAAAAAGAAATACAAGAGAGAAAGAATGCAATTTATAAGGGGCTCTTGGATTTATATGTTCTCCCCTAGTGTCAGCATATATCTAGGCAGTTGCACATATCTGATTCAGTACTCAGATAATAAACCACAAACTCTAGTTCTTTGAAAACTAAATAAAACTTACACATGTATCAACTTCATGTTTGAGCTGAAAAGTCGATCTGGGATTTGCCCTGAGAGTTTATTATCTCCAATATGACTGTAGACAATGGACAGGATATTAGAAGTATATTAATTTAGAGAATGCAAAGCCACATCAAGAAAATGAACTTAAAAAGCTCAAAAGTACAAAGATATTCAACATACAAGTGCTTTGTGTGAATCAGCATATCAAGACCAGGTGAAGTTCCATCAGAAACTGGGATCTGCCCTGTAAGCTGGTTGTCCGCCAGATCCAGCCAATAAAGATTTAACAGATTGCCGATGGAAGGAGGAATAGGTCCACTGAAGCTATTAGAATTTAGAGATCTGCAAGTAACAGCGATTATGAGTTTGGCCAGTTGGCCGGACATGGAGTTTCTCTGATTGAAAATTTAAAAGATTTGAGAATGTGGAAATACTGAAGCCAAATAATGTATGATCGGGAGGCCTATAATAAATATTCAAAGAACACCAATATATAGTCCTTGTCTAGTATATGTTATTTACAACATGGAGGGCCGTCAAAAGTCCTTAAAGAATTACATGCATTTAACCATTGCAGCAAAACAAGGAAACTAAGTGTTAGAGATTCGAACTCCTTACAAAGAAGACAGCTGCTGCAGAGATCCTATAGTGTCAGGAATGGGACCAGTGAAACTGCAACCAACCAGGATTCTGGCATGCAAGTAAAACAGAGCCGCATATCTAAGAGGATTGTAATAACACGTACTAACTGTCAGCTAAAGCATGACAAAATTAGACTTCCTTACAATTCTGTTAGCTTCTTTAAATCTCCAATTGCTCCTGGAAGAGATCCTATCAAACCCGTGTTGTAAGATAAATCCCTACAAGTAGAAACATTATAATCAGAGAAGTTTATAACAATTCCTAATGTTTAAAAAAGTAGACTTATAAAAGTTACCACGAAAAAATGCATTAAAAATGAAGGTGCTGATTTTTTGTCATTGCGCGTGTAGAAGCATTCATTTTTTTGGTCATCATTTTTTTATTGATATCAATAAAAACATAAATGATTTGTCATTGAGTTGTATGTTGCAAAAGTTATAAGGCACACATATACCTCGCATATTCAGCAATGAACCTTAAGACATCTGAACAGTGCCTCTATGGCAGTGTATCACACACAGAGAGAGAAACATAGACACATACGCTCGTGCACCAAATTCTTAGGAAATCAAACAACTCAAAAAAGATGCAGCTGAAAGGTTTTCTCAAAAATTCTAGTTACGAAATGGGTGCCATGTATAATGGAAGAGGCAAAATGCAGACAGCAGAAGACCTACAGGATCTTTAATTCGGATAAGGCTGCGATGTCTCCAGAGAGCTCACCCACCAAACCCATGCTTACTAATGATCTGAAATAGAGAAATGTTAGGTTAACCCCAGATATATGAGAACCAAAAACAAGCAATCTTTGATTACCATTAAAAGGTGAAAATACTTTTAAGAGCGTACATTGACGTCACACGTGAATTGGTGCATGAAATTCCTTCCCAACGCTCACCACAAGGATCGGTGCCTTCCCAAGTGGGTGGTTCATTCTCCCAGATATCCTTGAGAGCTTTTAGAGCAATATCTGCATCACATTTACAAATAGTATTCCCATGATTCAGTTACCTAAAGCTAAATTCTAAATATAGTTATTCAATCATTCAAAATAACTTGAGCATTTATAGAAACTGAGAAGGATCAAAACCATTTTTAGCACCTAAATTTGAAGAGAATCAAAGCATCTTCTAAGAGCTGATCTTCTTTGTGGGGTTGAAAGTGTTTCCTACTCCTAGGTAGTTCCAAATAACTACTATTATATCGAAACTGAACTAATTTCTATGTGTCGAAAGGCATGAATCGAATACTTTGAAAAGAGAGCACTTCCTCAGAAACCCGTGTTTTACTCTTTTGTGTACTTTTGGCCAATATATACTGCTATATGTAGTTAACAGCACAATATAAATAGGATCATTTGTTTTAAATATCTATTCTAAATCCAGCAATCTCCGACCTTCATTTTTTTGAGGTAATATTAACTATCGGTTACAATCCGTTTGGTTTAAATGAATTCCATATATTAGTGTGTTTGGTTTGGTAATTAGATGTGTAGTTCATCTACAAGTGAACTGTGGTTTAACGATAAAAGTGTAGAATTTATTTACAAATGAATTCTAGTAGAACTGAGTAAACTTTATACAAATTCTATCAAAATTGATAGATTTGATAGAATTTGCAAATGAACTTTACAATTGAGTCTATATAAACTTAAAAAGACCAAATTACATTTTCTCAACAAACAAACAACAAAATCTAAACCGATGAATGATTTATTTTAAACAAAGAAAAAACTTTTCCCTCATTTCCCACAATTTTTTTAATGTATCGAGAGCAAAAAATAAAAAAAAAATGAACCAAAAAAGAAGAATGAAAGGAGCTCATTTAAGTAACTGTTTCCAACAAATAAAAAAAATAAAACTAACCCTACTTATCCTCTTGTCGTTTCCCACATTTTCTCGGCTACCAAACAAACAAACAAAGAAAAAACAAGGAAATGAATGTACCAGAAAATCTTGAACCCTTATAACAAGGATTTTTTTGGACCATAAAATCCCAAAAATTAAATCATTCCTCGAGTCGATTGGGTTGAGAGAATAGACATATCATCCAAATAAACCCTAAAATTGAAGCTTCTCTTTAGTTCTCTGCTTATCTCTCCCAGATAAGTGAAAGACTCTGTGATTGTAACTGATGGTGGTGGATAAAAAGTGTTATAATAAGGTAATTAAGTAAAGTTTATGAAATAAATTGAACTTTTGTTACTTCCAAACACAAAATTAATTTCAATTCTACAATCCAAGTAAGATTATACCAAATATGAAAACTCATTTTATCTCATTTGCAAATGAATTCTAATTTCAATTCATTTGAAAATAAAGTATGAATTCATTTGTAAAGGAATTCTAGCTGAAATCTATACTTAAATCATACCAAACGGATTGTTAACAAGAAGCTTCAAACGCCCAAAAGAAAGCTTAGAGAACATGCAGATTCACAAAAACAAGCAGCATTTGATCAAGCAAAACAAGATCATATGGATAGTGATTAGATGCAAACTTACGGTCTTTAGTATTAGTCAGTGCTGCTATGACCAAAATTTGGATGAAAACAACCAGCAAAAACGCCTGAATTCTTGGAGCCATTAGTCAAATAAACAAAAGGCTCAAAAGTTCAAAGCCTTTCAAACTCAGTTCTGTTCAATAACTATGCACATAACTGAAAACTCATTCAATACCCACATATGACCAACACATTTTAAGCATCAAACCGACAAATTCTCCTGGTTCAGATTACCAACCGAACATATACATATATTTGATTCCTAAATACTATGCCCGAAGAACCTGAAAGGGAGGGGTTTAAACTTTGTAGTTTCCAGGAAACAATGACGACTAGCAATTCTCTGTCTGCTTTCACTTTTCATCATTATTATTAAATAAAAAAAATTATGGAAGAAAGGGTTGCAACTTGCGAGTGAGAAAGTCAAAAGTTTATTTCGAAATTAGAAAATAAAAGACCATGAAATGAAATGAAATTAAATTGTGTAGCAGGAAGTGAGTTGTCTTGAATTTAATAGTGGGACCATTAACATGTGGATTTGAATCATTTACGTATAAATATCTGCACAAATTAAATAAGGGTTTGATAGGTTGGTTTTATCTAAATTTTGAGGATGGAAGACGTGAGGCTTTGGTTAAAAGAAATGAAAGAAAGCAAGTAGCAGTTTCTACATTGAATTTTTTTTTTTTTCAAACGTTAAACAGTGTACATGTACAGCATTCACGGTCAAGTCAGATGACCACGAGAAAAAATAAAAATATCATCTTTTTCGTTTCTTTATCTTCACATTTTTTTTTAAAAAAAAATTTTAAAATCTATCACTCACTCTCATTGATAACTTGTGAAAATAATGAAGATAAAAAAATATAAAAAATAATTTTTTTGCTTTTTGTCAATTTTAACAGTTACATAAATTGATAATAAGTGTCGTGTGCAAACACGTGTGCAAAATTTAATATTTAAATGAAAAATTATTAAAATGGGTAATTAAAAATAACTTCAGTTCAAAATATCTTATTTGATAGAGTTTTAAACTTTAGTTAACATTGATCAAAATACAATGAAGTTTAGTGTTAATATATCAAAAATAAAATAATCAAAGAACAAAAAAAAAAAAAAACCTTAAAAAAGGCCCAAAAATAAAAGATTTTTCTTTTTCTTTAAGTAATGAACCAAACTTTTATTTCTTCAGGATGTGCCAAGTTTTACAGACACACAAAGCTCATATCTCCATCCCGGTACAAGTCTTCTTTGTTTTTAACTCTCTTGGATCCAAGACATCCATAGAAGATTCTGTTACTTCTTAAATAGAAAAAAAAAGATAAAAAAACTTGTTTTTCACAACTAAGAAATGGACAAAAGCAAAATTTTAGCTGTTTATTTAGGATAATACAACACACAGGACACAACTAAGTGCTAAAACATGTTGCCGAACAACCCAACATACAGACAAACTCAACTGTGGTAAAATAATACATTATTTTTTTAATAATAAAAACACTTTTAACCTCATTAGACGGCAGTGTTGAACATTCCATGTTGTTTGTGTCCTGAATTCTCTGCACGTGGAAATCTGTTACGTTGACTTCGTCTTCTCCCAGTCTTTAACGTAATAAATTTCTGACTATCAACTTGCACTAGTTTTTAATAAGAATCGGACAATACAAAAGGAAATACTGTCAGTGGAGCAGTGTTGATTATTCTATATTTTATATTGTAAGTCGTTGTATTTGAGTTAGCAACGGGATTTGGATTACCTCTCGTGAGATAATGAGAGTCTAAACTTAAAAAATTTAAATAAATTAAATTTTTTTTTAAAAGTATATATGCACTTTTGGAGGATGCATTCAGTATAAATATAATTTGATATGCATTGAAGTTTAAAATAAAGAGATTAAAAAAATGCATACACAAACCTTTATGATATTAGGGAAAAAAAAACAGTCAGCCTAAGTCAATGTAGATATCTCAAAAAAATAATATTAAAATCTTTTGTTTGAATAAACAATGAAAATTTGTTGTAAGCCCGCCTAATGCTTAAAAAGATAAATTTTATAGCATCAAAGCAAAGCCAGGCATGTGACACGAACTCTGATTCTGCCTTAGTAATATGAATTGATACACTACCATCATCACAGAACTTTTCTTTTCTTTGCTATAATGCCATAAGCCCTCTGCATATAGAAAAGCCATCACAAACTTTAACTTAGCTCTCATCTTAATCTGAACATGACGCAAACAATCATTTTCACCAACAGCATATCACCAACATAACCCATAATCATGCCAATTAAATAGAGAAAGGCCCACCATATCAGGTTTGAGCTGATTAACATTACATCTGCGTGTATTTTAAGAAAAAGTTATTTTTTTTAGTAAAATCGATTGGTTAATCTCAAGTATTTAAACAATCACTTTCAGCACTGTTTGGGACATTTTGTTTAAATTTTTTAAATGAAAAATTGCTTTGAAAAGATTTAAGTAAATTGATTTAACTTGCTTAAATTCATCTCCGAACAGCGTCTCAATATATTCTTTGCAATTTAAAATTTAGACAAAGGGAGATTCAAACATGTCAGAACTTATTATCAGAAAGAAGATCAATGAAATAGCTACTATGGCAAGAAAGATGGCTTCAAAGAAAAAGTTCATTTGAACAAATTGAGCCATTCGACTACGGATAGGGTCACCTGAACACATGATTCATCAACCCTTGGATAATCTAGAACCTCGCAACCAAAGGTGAAAAGAGCAGAAAAATATAATATTTAACACTCCGTTTGGAACCAAATGCATTTTCAAATGAATTATTTATTTTGAAATAAATTCAAATGAATTTTTATCTTTGACTTTGTTATGTTAATTTGTAGAATTCAATTGAATTCTTATATATGCTTAAAATATTTAGAATAAATGAAGAATTCAAAATAAAAGAGGGAGATAGAGTGGGGGCCAAGAGGGGGGAAGGAAAAGAAAGGGAATGAGAGATGGAAAGAGAGCGAGAGAGTATATTGGTCAATGTAGCTTTTTACTCTTCATTTTGTAGAATTCATTTGTGAATTATATCAATTTTGATAGAATTTGCAACAAGTTAACTCAATTCCATAGTATATTCATTTCAAAATAAATTTCATAATTTTTTTCCAAACATAACAAATATAGAATTACAAATGAATTCCGTAAATTTATAGAACATATTTGTTCCAAAAAGAATCATCCATGACCCAAAATGTCAAGAAGGGACCCAAACAGTAGATGACACCTTTTTTTTTTCTTAATCACCTTGTATAGTTATTAAACTCTACATAAAAATATAGGGTAAACAATATTTTTAGTCATCTGACTACTTGTGATTTCCTAATTTAGTATCCCAACAAAAAAAATTCGTAAATCATATCCCCCAACTCATTATTTTGCCTTATTTTGATCCAACTGTTAGTTATCAGTACAATTTTTCCGTGAAATGTCGTATCATCTTGGTGATATGGCAAGATTTTGTGCAGGATAACTGTAACGACCCATCTCGGCTTGGCCACCCCCGAGACGGTGTTATCACATTTTGAAAATCCCAGCACGACACATATATGCAACAATAAAAATTTATCAACTGCAATTATTTACATCAATCCTCAACCCTTAACAGGAGAGATACATCATTCAGATCTCAACTTAAACATTGTATACAACATAATATGCATGAATATTTACAAATATATATATTTTTTTTTGTTTCTTATTAGTTTGAGGATGTGGATCATGTGGCTTACAGATAATAAATCCGTCTGAATCTCAGCTCACCAACTATATGTCCTGTCTGTTGCCTGAAATCATTTAACATTAAGGGATGAGCTTCACAAGCTCAGTGAATTAAATTTACTAAAAGTATCCAATTCGTATAAATAGTATTTTAATATTTAATCATTTATATATCATATAACTTGATAAT
Source organism: Bretschneidera sinensis (assembly GCA_023935145.1). Lineage (NCBI taxonomy): Eukaryota > Viridiplantae > Streptophyta > Magnoliopsida > Brassicales > Akaniaceae > Bretschneidera > Bretschneidera sinensis. The sequence continues at coordinate 87,959,785 of CM043701.1, forward strand.
AGCATTCTACTATCATTACACATATCATAAGTCTCATTCTCTATTAATCTCTTCTTCATATATATATATGTTCACCTTAAGACCATCAATTATCTCATAATTACCTCGTTATAAGGTTCACAACATATAGTCTACCATTTAGATAGTTCTTATCATTCCACATTTCCATGTTTCTTTTCTCACCATAACTATCTCTCTGTGAGACTCATTCATATATAAATATATTTACAATAACAAAACAATACTTCAGCATTGCAGTAATAAACTAAATATTTAAAACAGGTACAATGCATGAATTATTATTAGAGAACTTCTTCCCACATGTCGACATGTTTTTATCTTAGACCGGCTGCCTTATCGGTTCTTTTATTTCATTTAGACCGGCCCCCTCCCGATTCTTTTATTTCCAGCATATATCAGCTGTCACGTTTTTCATTTATTTTCATCATATACCGACTGTCACAGTTTTCATTTATTTCCAACATATACTGGTTGTTACAGTTTTTTATTTAGACCGGCCCCTCCTGGTTCTTTTATTTCATGCATATGAATATAAACAATGATATGAAATATGCATATAAACAATAATACAAAAACAAACATGTATTTGGACATTAAATTTAGCTATCCTACTTTTTCTCAAACTACTATTTGATCAATTTCACTAATTTCTTCTCCTTGTATATCACATCAATTTATTAACCATAACTCGTCAAGAATTTCATTTATCACTCTCATTATTAAATCAACTCATTATTATAATAATATTACTTCTTATATAATGATTCTTTACACATCAATTATTCCTATCATGCCTATCAACCAATTTATATCTACCACCAAATCATAATTTAATAATTTATTCAAAAATTATCATTATATATTTCATATTTATCTTGATTACTTAAAGTAAATCTAATTCACTACGTAGCACTTAAAGCTACCCTTGGATCACCTCCTTGCATTTTCTGCTTCTCTCAACAATTTCCTATTGTTGCTGATCGTCAACACCTGACATAATATTAATAGTAAATTCTAATTTATTCTTCAATTCTTCCATAATTTACACCCTTAAAAAATTCTCACTTTGAATTCTAGGAATTTCATGTATGCTAAATTTCAAAAATAAACTTCACATTATTACCTTCTGTTTTTCTTAGAGCTCCTGTGATTCTCTATGAAATTCTCCCGTAACCTCTTCAAAATTTTACTCTTTCAACCTTTCTTTCAGTCCCCAAATGTTTAAATAAATAGAGTAGTTTAGATTTGAGATTTGGAGAAAACCAAACAGGATTTAGTAAAACTAATAAAACAATTCAATATATATATATATATATAAAATAAATTTTCGCGGCACCGTCACCGTTTCTTGTTGTGCAACATGCAAGAAAGGTAACATTCTTTGGCAACACCTGGAGCAAGGTGTTGCCACATCCTTTTTTTTTTCTTTTAAAAAAATTTCTTTTCTTTTTTCTTTTTTTTTTGCTTTATCTATGATTTTTTTAGAATTGCTTTATAAAAATTAAATATTATATATATATATATTATTTTAATTCCATGCTATATTTATTAAATTACTTCTTTACCCTTTCTTTACTAATACGGGTATTACAATAACACCTGCCCAGTATCTTTATTTTCCCTTTTCCCCTTAAATTACTTGAAATCCTAGAAACAGTGAGTACCAGTAATCAATGCCAGTAAGCTCCATCTTCTCAACTTCTCCAGTAATTAATGCTAGTAAGCTGATCTCTGACTCTCCATTGTTGAACAAGGTAAGTATGCAACTTTGTCTCTCTCCCCCTCTTTCTCTATAGCTCCATTCGGCTTATGTTCCCACTCTTTCTCCGTGTATACTCTAACTCTTTTCTCTCTTAAGGGATTCAACATAGGTGTATACTGAGTTGTTCCTTAAGAGAGCATAAGGGCTGTGGAGATCGGCAACCACACGGGACCTAGGGCTTGGTCCGCTCCTGGTTTCTCATGTTAATTAACTCGGGAATCCGGTGTGGATATCCCTTGTTACTAATGTCGAACCCAGGACTCGGTCATCCAAATTGATGCAACTAACCTATCCATACCACATGCATACGTTGATCAGGCACACACATATAAGGAATTTAAATACAAACAGGCATTAATCAAGTTAAATATTCTAACAAGACTATAGCAAAGATAATCAATGAATAAATATGTGGAAAAGCATAACTAGGGCTTCAATCGAGCCCTATAATGGTTTAGTTACACATGCGAGTTAAACTGAACATTCTAAACATAATGAAATAAAAACAGAAAACTAAAACTGAAGGAGACTCGGGAGACGAGTCGTCAATTCCGCTCCTAAGCTTGCTACTTCGAATCTCAAACAAAAGGTATGGTTATGTGTTTTATAGGGCTATTTATAGGGTCCTTATGGTGTCCCGAAACCCTAATTTCCTATTTGGAGTCAGGAGACTTCTTTCCATATATAGCTCTGCCGTATCTAGAGTGATTGCGCTCGAGCGTATGCGGGATGCACTCTAGCGCAAAAGTGGGCTCGAGCCTTCTTCAAGTGCGCTTGTGTGCTTATGCACTCGATCACAAGGGAGGTGCGCTCGAGCGCACTTTGCTGGATGGCAGAACATGACTTTTGGTCCTAAAAGCTCCAATTTATCATCTTTTTGTCCAAGTCCTGTGAAAAACACATAAAACACAAAAATGAAGTAGAATCCATAAAAATAGATAAATAAAGAACCTAACAAGCGTAAATTAAGGGGCTTAAATATGACTATTTAAGCACTTATCACACCCCCAAACTTACATATTGCTAGTCCCTTAGCAATACAAAACTAAAGACTATGTTAAAAACAAAATTAAAGATAAATTCATTTCCATGTTACTCAAAGATTTGGGTTGTGCTTAAAACTATGATAGCCATTCATGAGTAAGCTTATAATAAAAACACATTTTTGTATTGAAAAAGGATTTTCAAAAGCTCATGCTACTTACCTAAGGTTGGCTTAAGGCATCGCAAGTTTGATTTGTGTGTGATGAAGTAGCATATATAAAATGGGGCTTCCACATAATTTTAGTTTATAGTGTGTTGGTGCCCAAACCTTTATTGAATTCCTTATCAAAGAGAACAAAATGGCATAATACTTGCTTCTTTTTCTTTTTCTTTTATCATGTGATATTTTGCCATGTTGAGTTCCATCGAGCTTTCTAATTAACCCTTTTAACGAGTGTTTGGCCAATGACTCCCAAACTATATGGTTTTAGAGTATTAGGTATAAAGACACCCCTAAGAACTTACTAACTCGAGTCAAAAAGGCTACAGAACTAACAGGTTTTTAATGCTTCTAAATGAAATTCCCACCATTTGACATGGACATTCAATGCTTACTGAGGCAAGAGGCCCAGTTACTCAGTGGAATTTTTTTTATTATGATCATTAAAGGCTTACTTCCCACCTTTTGACATGAACACTCAATGCTTACTAAGGCAAGAGGCCCAGTTACTCAGTGGAAAGTTTTTAATGATCATTAGAAGCTTTTTAATCACTTTTTGCATGATGGATATTTTTCTTTATTTTTCTTATGCCAAAGTGTTCTTTTTATCAAGCTATCTTATTACAGTTAGGTTATAGAAACATATACAAAAAAATTATATGTTATACCCCACACAAATGCGTGCTAAGTGTGTTTGTGCAAATTTGGATCAAACTCGTGAATTCTTAAGTGCCTTGAGGTAGGTAACTAAACTTTGTAAAATTCCTATTACAAGACTATGTGTTCTAGCTTTTAAGCTTACTAATGAAGTTTTATCATTTTTTTTTAAGATTAACCAAAAATTTTGTTACCAAATGAATATGCATTTATCTTTTCTAAAAAAATTAGGACCTAGTGTGTGCATGCGTTCCAAGTGTGTGCATGTGTGACAGTGTCTCCTACTATCCCCAAACTTAAAATACACATTGTCCCCAATATGTGTGGTATGGAAAGATCTGACCTGGGAGATGGAGAACTAGGTTGCTTGCCTTGCTTGTAACACGCCCCCAAACTTGAACTGGATGCACGCACTAAGTACCTGACAAAGAAAAATAAATGTTGTTCAGGAAAACAAGAAATATAAATAATAGACATGTAAATATAAATATAAAAAAGTAATAATATTAAAATGAAAAGGATATGTCTGGGGTGCCTCCCATGAGCACTAAGTTTTACATCTTCAGCCAGACGGGGTATCCTCTCACTGCTGATCATCTGTGGGTGCAGTGGAGGAGGTGCCGGGTGCAGGAGGTAGGCGGTCAAGGATGACCTATAGCATCACCTCCTGACATGTGAACTGTGCCTCTAACCCATCGATCCACTGATGGATCAAACAAGCTACCTCACGATCCTCCCGACAGATGTCGGACAGCTCACGGCGGAAGGAAGATAACTTATCCAGAAGGTTCTGATACTCCATGGATCCCATGTCTGGCTGGTCCTCCTCCCATGAAGGGCTCACTGGTGGGTGTTTGGCCTCCATCGGATCATCCGCCATAGGCTCGGCATCTGGAATCTGTGCCCGAGGTCCTCGGGGCATGTGAGACTGGCTGAGGCTCCACTGGGCTCTCCCAAAGAAAGGATGATCACTAACAGGGCTGTCTAAAGAGGAACCTCTAATCCCATTCTTCTTGAAGATGTGACTGAGTAAGAAGGGGAAAGGAAGACTCCAGGCATTAGCTGTAGTTGTCTGTAGGTTATGCACCCCATCCCAGAACTTATGCATCTGACTCCATATAACCGCTGGGATGGAGTACCAATGACCTCGGTGAAAGGCATAGAAAGCCTGTAGAACTGATCCCGTCTCTGTGTCTTGTGCCCCAAAGGACACACATTACGCTACAGGACTGAGTCAACGAACCATAAATGGGGAGGCAACCTCGACCGGCTCCCCGTATTGTTGTGGTAGTCTGTATACTGGCCCGCACACATATCCTCGATGATGTGTGGTAGAGGGATCGGGTCAGGCTGCTCCTCTATGTGGCTGTCCTCCGGTGGGGACTTATCACAGTAGTGTAAAGAGCCAGTTATGTCGGTGGTGGTCAGCTCTATGAATCTGCCCTGGAATGAGGAAGATAAGATCTCTAGCTTGGTGCAGTCATAGGTCAGGTTATCGTAGAAGCTGACCATAAATCGTGTGTATGTCATCGAGCAGACTAGCTTGAATAGCCGCTTGAGTCCCCGGTTCTTGAACTCTTGGACCGCCCATTGTGGCGTCCAAACTCTTGAAGTCCGCATCTACATTGAATGTGTTCTTGAATAGTATTTCACGCTGTTCGAAACTGGGCTGGGATGCCTGCTGGTGGCTGCTAAAAGCTCGGGATGTGGAAGCCATGTGTTGAGAAAAATAGTTCAGTTTATGTTGTTTTTGCCCTCGTTCGCAGCTGATGGTGCGCTTGATCGCACAGGGTGAGGAGCGCTCGATCGCTAATGCATAGCACTCGATCGCACTCGTTTAGGTAATAGGTCGAACATTTAGCGTGCAACAGAAACTTTGAAGCTATAGAATATATACCAATGATAGCCCAACCTCCTGCAAATTGTAAACAAGATTCCTCAGTGAATGTCGATGCAAATTTACTACTGGAATGTAATTCAGAAATGTGTGTGCATGTAATACAACAATTGATATGAAATTTGCAAGAAATATAAGTATAGGTTTCCTGGGGTTGTGAATAGGTATGGATAGGCAGAGGATAATGAGATGTATGGTATGGGTGATGAAATTGGGGTGGGGTTGTTTTGTTAATATGCTAAGATATGGATTTAGGGCGAGATTTCTGCTGTGTGAGCTAGTGAGTGCGAGAGAGATATCAAAGGTGCGATTGAGCGTAAGTGAGTGAGAAAAAGAAAAAACTATTTATAATATGCATGTGACCTCTCTGCCTCGAGTGCGCTCGATCACACTCATGCACAACTGCTTAGTGTGATGCGCTCGCGCGCAATGAAGAGCAAGATGGCGCTCGAGCGCATGGAGTGTGGGCTCGATCGCAAGACAGAAATTTGCTAATAGTAAAAAGAGTTTACATAAAGAAATGAATAAAGGTAAAAATAGGAATGATACAGTCATACCAACTTGTAGTGGTCTCACTACCACCAACTTTGATAGAGGTACTTTGAGCTATATGTTATACAAGTAGAATTGCTCAAGCGTTCTCTATGGTAGTTTCAAGGCTACATCCTTTGAATGAGGCACTTAGGGCCCCCATCAGGTGGTTCCAATGCCGTCAACAGCTGATTTGTCTCCAATTTTGGTGCCTGGTCAATAAAATAAGGATAAGTAGTATTAGTAAGTGCAAGATTTTTAAATTGGGGATTACACTTACTTGAAAGCTTGGGTGTGTTCTTGATGGTGTGCATAGCTCCATTAATATCTTTAATCACGTTATCATCCTCTGGCCCAATGTCCAATCTCATGTCAGCATGGTTGGGGATGGTCTCCAATGGAACAGTGTAATGGACCTTAGCAATTGTTTCACCAATACCTTGCATGAAGCTCACATTATAACACTCGTCATTAGTTTTAGTGGAATCCAGTATACTAAATATTTTAAATTCTACCTTTTCATCATTTACTCTCATAGTGACAATGCCTCTTTTTACATTAATATTCATGTCAGCAGTGATTATAAATGGTCTCCCTAAGATGATAGGGAGTGGTACAGGCATATGGCATTCCTCCATGTCTAACACAATAAAATCAGTAGGTAAAATAAATTTACCTAATCTTACCAAACATCCTAGAGGATTCCTCTTCGTCGTTTGATGCTTTTGTCAGTCAATTGCAAAGTAATGGAGGTTGGTTGGAGCTCACCCAAACCTAGTGTCTCGAATGCACTGTATGATAACAAGTTCACACTCGCTCCTAGATCTAATAATGCATGCTCGAAAAGCTAGTCACCTAGCTTGCACGGAATAGTAAAACTACTCGGATCTTTTAGTTTAGGTGGTAATTTTCTTAATAATATAGCGTTCATCTCTTCGGTCAAGGCTACTGTTTCATGCTCCTGAAATTTCCGTTTGTTAGTGCAATAATCTTTTAAGAACTTAGCATAAGTAGGAAGTAGTTTAATTGCATCTAATAAAGGAATGTTTATTTCCACCTTTTTCAAGGTTTCGAAAATGTCAATCATTTTAGTTTCTTTTTTAGACTTTACTAACCTTTGAGGGAAGGGTGGAGGTGTATTTACCTTTTCCATCTCTCTTACCTTAGATGTGGAGGCTTAGTCTGGATATGCTTGTGTAGGCTCATCGGTGCCGATGGTCTTACGAATTCTTAAGGTTATTACAGCATTTAGTTGTTGATGTCCGTTTGGATTAGGTAGTGGTTAGGCTGTGAGCTCTCCTTGCTTTTTGGTACTCAATTCCTTGGCCAATTGTCCCATTTGTACCTCTAGTCCTTGAATGGCTTGATTGTGTTTTACAGTGATTTGCCTCATTTTAGTCTGAAATTGCCTTGACTCTTCCATGAATTGTTCATGTGTATTCAAGATTTGTTGCTGCTAAGATGCTAGTTGCCTCACAAGACTTTCGAGGTCATTTTTCTTTGGTTCAGGAGCAGATTGGGCTGCTAGTTGGAAGTATCTTTGCTGCCCTTGACTGTTTTGGTTGTTGCTCCACTAGAAATTCAGGTGATTCCGCCATCCAGGGTTATATGTGTTTGCATAGGGGTTGTTCTTCGACGGATAATTATTTGGTCCCACTAAGTTGGCTTGCTCATGATCTGTAGATGAATACAAGGGATATGTATCAGTATTATGATCAAATTTTGAGCAAATGGCACATACCTGGAGTGGTGTGGCTGGTGGGTTAGTTGAGGTGTTTTGAGCGGCCATGGCTTTAACTAATAGATCAAGTTTCCTCTCCACAACAGCTATTTAAGGAGATGACCCTCCATTCAGGCTTACCTCATATATACCCTTACTCTTGGTTATATGTCTACCTCGAGAGGAAAACTGCTGCTTGTGTATGCTTAGGGTTTCAAAGAGTTCCATCGTTTCTTCACTACTTTTTTCCATCAGTACTCCTCCACAACCTGAATCCACAAATATTTTTGTTAGAGTCACTCAAACCTTCATAGAAAGCTTGTACCAGTTCGTCTTGGGGTAGGTTGTGGTGGGGGCATTTGAGTAGTAGCTTGTTGAAGTGTCCACAGGCCTCAAAAAATATATCTCCATCTTTTTGTTGGAAGGATTGAATTTCCTTCCTCATTTGCCTTGTCTTTTGGGATGGGAAGAACTTCCTTAGAAATTTGCTTGCCAACTCCTCCCAAGTGTGGATGAAAACTGCAGGCAAAAAATTATACCATAATTTAGCATCATCTTTCAAGGAAAAAGGGAAAAGAATTAACTTTATTCCTTCTTGGTCTAAGCCTTGAATGTGCTGGAATTTGCAGAGGTCGAAGAACTCTCGAAGGTGCAAATGTGGATCCTCACTAGATGTACCCCTAAAGTGAGTCAGTGCACTGAGTATCTGCAGAGATATATAGTAGTTTCCTTTAACCTCAGGTTGATACGCAATGCATGAAGGTTGATCGATGTTCTGTGGGATGAAGGATTGCTTCATCAGCCTCCGCTCAAATGGTTGCTGCTCGACTATCTGTTCAACCATTGGTATCTCTTCTTCGATTCCTCATTCTACCTCTTTCGAGTTGTCTCTAAACCTTTGTCAGATAGTTCTCTCAAGCTCAGGGTCAAGGGGAAAGAATGTCGGATGCTTGGATCGACGTCCGTGCACGAATCAGTGGCAGTTACATAAGTGCAACAGTAAAACACTGCTGCTCGGATGACTCTCTGCCTTAATTGCGCTCGATCGCACAAGAGGGTGCGCTCAATCGCAAGTGGCGTAGAAAGCTCCCCTGAAGTACCTGAAATAGAGAAAAAGGAAATTGATTAGGGTTTTTAATTAAACAAAAAATAAGATAAATACAATAATTAAGAATGGAATAGAATAAAAGGAAATAACAACAATTAAAGTAAATGAAAAATTAATTCTAAAAAGAAATTTAGCGCAATCCCCAGCAACAGCGCCAAAAACTTGTTGTGACGATTATCTACCTAAATAAATATTCAAATAACCGTATTAGTTTTACTTGCAAGTGCATAAGGTCAGTGATAGCATAGTGTGCAAGTGCGAAATCATTTCCACAGGGATTGGCGAATTTTGTTTTAGAATTAGTTTCTTCAATGTAAAAAGAGAAATAACTGTTGATTGTGAGTAAATTGAGAGCATAGGATTACGATATCCACCACTAATTATACTTTTCCACTAAGTAAGGTATCAATGCTCTAGCCTTATCATGAATATTTAATGGTTGCCAACCTAAGGGCTTGGTCCACACCTTAGGCTATTGATCTCCCTATGCAACGAGTTAGGCATGGTGTATACTCTAACTCTTTTCTCTCTTAAGAGATTCAGCATGAGTGTATACTGAGTTGTTCCTTAAGAAAACATGAGGGTTGTGGAGATCGACAACCACACGGGACCTAGGGCTTGGTCCGCTCCCGGTTTCCCATGTTGATTAACCCGGGAATCCGGTGTGGATATCTCTTGTTATTAATGTCGAACCTAGGACTTAGTCATCCAAATTGATTCAACTAACCTATCCATACCACATGCATACGTTGATCAGGCACACGCATATGAGGAATATAAATACAAACAGGCATTAATAAAGTTAAACATTCTAACAAGACTATAGCAAAGATAATCAATGAATAAACATGTGGAAAAGCATAACTAGGGCTTCAATAGAGCCCTATAATGGTTTAGTTACACATGCTAGTTAAACTAAACATTCTAAACATAATGAAATAAAAACATAAAACTAAAATCGAAGGAGACTCGGGAGATGAGTCGTCAATTCCTCTCCTAAGCTTGCTACTTCGAATCTTAAACAAAAGGTATGGTTTATGTGTTTTACAGGGCTATTTATAGGGTCCTTATGGTGTCCTGAAACCCTAATTTCCTATTTGGAGTCAGGAGACTTCTTTCTATATCTAGCTCTGTTGCCTCTGGAGTGATTGCACTAGAGCGTATGCGGGATGCGCTCGAGTGCAAGAGTGTGCTCAAGCCTTCTTCAAGTGCACTCGTGTGCTTGTGCGCTCGATCACAGCGCACCTTGCTGGATGGCAGAACATGACTTTTGGTCCTAAAAGCTCCAATTTATCATCTTTTTGTCCGAGTCCTGTGAAAAACACATAAAACAGGAAAATGAAGTAGAATCCATAAAAATAGATAAATAAAGAACCTAACAAGTGTAAATTAAGGGGATTAAATATGATTATTTAAGCACTTATCAATGACCTAGGCCATGTGGTTATTTTTGCTGGTATGACCCACCTATGGGTGATCGAGCCAGGGGTGTCATTGTTGGTTTGCTAAGAAAAGTGAAAAGGATGGAGAGGGAAGCAATTTAGCAGAGGTAACAGAGGAGGAATATATGTCAATATGTAGTTGTATTTGTGGCATTTTGCTTGATTGTGTTAATATGGAAGTAAATAGAAGTTACTTGGTTTAAAATGAGTTTGTATTAGTTATGGGAGGAAGTTAGTTGCTTAGAGTGCTAGTGCTTAAGAGTGTTGGTAAGATATTTTGCTTAGAGTACTACTGCTTTTTGTAAGTTTTTTAATGATGAGAGCAATGAAACATGAATTCCTCCACATTTTGTATTTATCTACCTATTGCAATGAATAAGAATTTATCTCAAGTATTATGTTTTTCTTTCAAACTTTTATTCAATGAAGCCATATTCCTAAACAGAGAAACATTGAGGAATGAACTCAAAGCAATTCTACTAAGAACCAAACAATTTGGAGAACATAACTATGTTTGCAACAATATACACGAGATAAAGTAGTTGCTCAAAATATCATTTCATATTTCATTCATTCACAAAATCATTCCATGTTCCATATTGTTTCATCTCTATGAGTGACCATATACATAAACATCCACATACCTTGTAAGACTATGTTAGCAACCCATTTCCAAATTTTGACATCCAAAATCACAAAAACTAACTTCCAATTGTTCAATATGTTTCTAACTTTACAATCACAAAAAACAGAAACTACTTCTTTATCTTTTCACCTATATTTCTTTGAGCAATCATTAAGTATATTTTCAGAGGAGGATTTCATTGTGCAACAGAGTCATTGTATTGCGGCATGTCTATTGCAGAGCACCATTTGTTTCCTTCATTACTTCCTGCAACTAATTGCACTAGTGGATGAGATGGAGCTCCTTTAGTGCGATTGTCTGTTGATAATGTACTACTTGCTTGACTAATCTTGGGTGGCACAAGTGTCTGAGAATATGACTGGCTACTACCCTACAATGCCAAACCAACATCAATTAATAAATCAAAACATGTGATCCATAATATAATACATTAAGGAGCATATATCTATACCCACACTGACATCTGACATCCATTTCACTATGGTAACTTTGTTGTTGATGACTGATGAATTGGCAACACTATTTGTTTGTCTGTTGACTGATAACATTGTTGCTTAGTTAGCTTTACCTTTCTCCGTCACATCATTCGTTGGTTGTCTTTCTTTCCCTTTACCCATTGCATTATATCTTGGTTGATTTCCATAAAATACTCTACTCCCCTACATTGAATAACATTATTATCACGTATACTAATTTAAAACAAATAAGGGACCGAAACAAACATATAATATATTTACACTTACCTCATGCATTGTCATTGTGTTGTACTCAGGGGCAAGATTAATGATAGGTACATTCTTTGGTGGTTGTAGACTATATTTCCTCACTTTCCAAACAACGAACATGAGAGAAGACAACACATTAACATCAATCCTATAGGTATTAAAATACATATAACATAATTAATAAGCAAGCACAACTTACAAGTCTTTCAACTTCTGGTGCCAGTACACTATGTTTTTGCCTCACCTTTCAAAATAGAGGAGGAAACCAAATTAAACACATATGAAGAAATAAAATGAACTTCATGAAGAAAAAATGGAAAACAATCTTAGTGGTAGTTTATCAAGTATTCCATTTGAATCTAGTACTACACTTTGGTTTGGTGGTGTTGTAGATTGTGGAGGTGATGGTGCTACAGACTGTGAAGGCGATACTTGTGTAGATTGGTTAGTTGATACTTCTACATCTTCTGTAGGTGGTGGTGGTGTAGATTGTGGGGCTGGTTGACCACAGGTCTTCCTATTATGGCCATGTTGACCACATTTGCTACATGTAAGAAATACATAGGATCTACTTAGCTTAGTAAATGCTCTTTTAGGCTCATCAACATCCCTTCTTCTGGCTATTTTAGGTCTTCTTAGGGGTCTTCTACCTTCATGTGGGGTCAACTTTGCTATATCAATTTTAGGCCACAACTTATCTCTATTTATCGGGTTAATTATGTGCTCATAAATCCTCTTGCATGTCTCAACTTTGTAACGATCAACAACATAATTCTCAAGTTGTTCAATTACAAAACTATATTGCTGTTATAGCATTAACATAGGGAATTCTACTAAAGTCCCACTTCCTACATGCACATTTATTCTTATATAGGTCTACTACAAAGTGACCCTCAAGAGACTTAACCTGGAACTTTGGACCATTTGAAGGAAAAATCAAGCACCTACCAGACTCACATTTTGCCTTATCTAACTTCCTTTGTATCTTTGGTCACAACAATCCTTCATACTTACTTACAGCTTCTTTCTTTATATAAAGCCTACACATAATCTTCTCTATAATAAACTAACAATGTGGTGATTGGTTTGGACCTATACTCTAAAATTACCTTGTTAAAACACTTACATAGGTTATTAAAGAGCACGTCACATTTTAGGAAAGTATTAAAATGCGACCTACTCCACTGACTATGAGGCTTCTCAGTAAGCCAATTGTAAGCAACTTCATCTACATCTCTCAAATCCTTCATATACTGCTCAAACTCTTGCAAGTAAGTAGATTTAGCTATTACCCACAGTACGTCATTTAGTTGTTTCCCTTTATGTGTTTTATTGAAATTTTCGTGTAGATGCCTCACACAAAACCTGTGTTCTAATTATGAAAATAGGCTTTCAAGTGTGGGAACAAACCATTGCATGTAAACAAATTAAGCTGTTACTATACTATGAGATCTACTAAACAATTAGCAAAGATGATACAAATTACAGAAAATATAAGTTCATTGTACCTTTTGCTTATCTGACATCCAGCTTCATGAAAAAAGGTTTACTATACGTAAGTCTTCTGCAAGGTTTGTAAAAAACCAAGTTAAAGAATCTCTGCTCTCCTCCTCAACAATAGCATAAGCTACTGGGTAGACGCAATCATTAGCATCTATACCCATAACATTTAAAAGTTTCCCTCCATGTGCTCCTTTAAGAAAACAATGATTCAGGCTAATAATAGGACTACACCCAACTAGTAGCATTCTTTTACATGCCTCCATGTATACATACATCCTTTCAAACACCAATGAATTAGAATTTATCAGAATAAAACTCCCAGAATTGGTCCTCCTCAGCTCTTCGTCATAATCCCAAAGCTTTCCATATTGTTCCTCATGGCTCCCCATTATGATTTCCATTGCTATGTCTTTAACCCTATGCACTTTGCTAATGATTACATTGTGGAACCTCATTTTTCATTAGGTATGCGACCCCATAAAGTTCATGAGAAGAAAGACCATCTACCACCTAAATTTATATGTTTATTATTATTCCATCTGAATATAGAAGAGTTAATTTTCCACATTCCAATGTTTATACACTTATTACAATAAACAAATATACTAAATAAAAATTATAAAAAGTAAGCAAATCAATTTCCACAACTTGAAGGTTGACCATGTGAATCACAAACTAATTTGTTTAATCACATCTCAATATGTTACTTATGTCTCATGGCACCATCAATGTTTCAAAATTGTATACCAAAAAGTTTGTAGAAAAAACCAGCTAATAAAGCTTAAGCTTGATGCTCCAAATTGGTGTTTATTTTTAAAAAATTATAAAAATTAATTAAATCAAATTAAAATACCTATTAATTTATATTCTAATGAGTGATGAGGGAAGCAAATAAGTTTCTTGAAAATCCAAGACTAGGAGTGCATGAATTTTGTTAAAGAAAGAAATTGGTTTAGAGTGTATTTAGAACAAATGAATTCTATAGATTTTATAGAATTCATTTGTAATTATATTTTTGTTATGTTTGGAACAATAAAAACTATGGAATTGAATAATTTGTGTATTATTGATTGATGATCTTAATACAATTAAGCAGTTATATATATATAGACTTATAAATATCAAACCTAATAAGACTAGGAGACATCAAATAGATAAGATATACATAAACTAACTCTAAAAAACAGATTATGACACATAATAGGAAACCTAATTAGGACTCTCAACATAAACCTAGTTAGGACTTTCAACATTCCCCATCAAGTTGGAGCTATACAACCACCAACTTGTTACAAAGAAACCCATAACAATAACAAAAGTAATCCAATCTAAAACAAAGAACCCAAACCCATAAATTACAACAACTCATGAGAATAAGTTGGGGCTCCATACCCACGACAAATAGTTAGGTCACCATGTCGGTACCACCTAACAAGACAAGATCCTAGAACACCGGATCAACAAGACTTTGACTTGCATAGGCTAAAATCACTGAGTCAGTCGAATCAAAACATCAACACGGGTTGGATCAAGTTAACAACATCAACATAGGGGTGAAGAACTCTTCTTCAAGAACGGTTAAGAACTCTTCTTCTTGAACTCTTTTTTTTTTCTTCTTCTTGAACTATTCTTCTTCTTGAAGTCAAAAAAATTACCGAAAAAAAAATTAATTCTAAACAATATATATATATTAATCACCACCAGGATCCCAAACTATAAGCTCTGATACCAACTGTCACGGTCCTAAAATTTTTCCTCAAATGCGTTGGCTCGTGCGGCACTTGTATTGGTCCCTCTTAAGCAAGTCAGCCTAGCTCACTCTTGAGCTTTAAGGCTTGCAGACTCTACAAGAAAAAAAGAACACATTAGCCATTATATATATATATATTAATCACCACCAGGATCCTAAATTACAAGCTCTGATATCAACTGTCACAGTCCTAAAACTTTTCCTCAAATGCGTAGGCTCGTGCGGTACTTGTATTGGTCCCTCTTAAGCAAGTCAGCCTAGCTCACTTTTGAGCTTTACAGCTTGCACACTCTGCAAGCAAAAAGGAACACATTTGCCATAAAATGATATCACATTATAAGCTAAAGATCAAGCAACAATGAATATGAACAAGGTGCAACAAGAGGCATGTCCAGGGGTGCAAACCCAATTCAAGCAACACACACCACACACCAGGATGTTCTGGTGCACAAATCTAGATCTCTAACTACATACAAGCCCAAATAGGCAACAATACATAACCAACTCTAGGCACATGGAAGCATAAAAGCTTTATTAATATAAGAATCTTACAAGCACGTTGTTGGGGTAAGGAGCGCCACCTAGAAACTAGTAGGACAACATACTTACTCATGACCAGTGAGTAACTAACTCACCCCCTCTAAAGAGTCTCAAGTCATTTAGGGCTCTAGTAGAAGAAAATATTATGTATGCTTAAGCCATAATGGTTCTGAAATAGAAAATAAAGAATTACAAAATTATCATTAGGTGTAAACACTACAAAGAGGCACGAGACATGTGGTTATAGGCAATGTAAAAGGCCTTGAACAAGCACAAACCATGACATTTCCCCCCACTTAATCTATCGACTTCCTCGTTGAACTGCTTGCTAGGAACTCTTTAATCTTCTGTTTGAATGGTTGTAGGTCAGTTGCTTTCTCCCAACTAGCCTTTTCTTCACCTTGGTTCTTCCACTTCACTAGATATTCTTGTCGTCTTCCACTGTGGGTCTTCACAACTCAGTCAGCTAGGATCTCATATACTTATTGAGTTGGCGGCTTGATGTTGATGGTTGGTCTTGATGGTTGGCCTCGTTCTGGATTTTCTGAGTTGCATGATAAGGATTTAAGCAGCTGATATGAAACATCGGGTGTATTTTCATACAAGCTGGTGGTTGGATTCTGTAAGAATACTTCCCTATTTGAGCTATAATGAGGACTGACCTTTCACATTTACGTACTAAACTTTTGTCTTGCTTCCTGAAGAATTTGAGTTGTTCCACAACAATCTTCACAAGTAGTAAGTTTCCAACTTTGAACTGTCTCGATGTTTTCCCTAAGTCTATCTATTTCTTTATTCCCTTTGAGGCCTTATCGAGGTATGCACAAGCTATCTCCGTGTTTTACTTCCACTCTTTGGTGAAATTGTAGGCTCGAGGGTTGGGCCCCTTGTAAGGTTCATCAACAATGGGGGGTATCAAAGGTTAGGAGCTTATAATCATTTCAAATGGGTTTTTTTGTTGGAGCTAGAACTCTTAAGGGCATTAAAACAGAATTGATCCGTGTCAAGTAGTTGGACCCAATTTCTTTGATTGGCATTTACAAAACGGTGGAGATATTCTTCTAGTATACTGTTGAAGTGTTATGCTTGTCAATCAGTCTGTGGTTGATAACTTGATGAAATGTTAAGTATTGAGCCAAGGAGACCAAAGAGTTTAGACCAAAAGGTTCTTGTGAATCTCGAGTCTTGATCACTCAGAATGCTTTGGGGCACACCTCAATATTTGGCCACATGTTTGAAAAATAATCAGGCAGTTTAATCCGCAATGAAATACCTTAAGGCGGAGATGAAGGTACCATAATTCGAGAATCGATTAACAACAACCAGAATGGAGCCATAATCCCCACATTAGGTAGACAAGTGATGAAGTCTTGTGAGACGCTTTCCTAAGGTCTTGAAGGTATTTTCAAGGGTTCTAATAACCCAACTAATTTATGCCTTTCAACCTTTTCCTTATCCATCCGAATGTGACCTTGATAAATTATGTGACCTAGAAACTTAATACAGGTTTACACAAATGCACATTTTTCTTCCTTCACAAAAAGTTAGTACTCCCGTAATTTCTCAAATACTAATCGTAAATATTTCACATGCTCTTTAAGTGATGAACTGTACACCACAATGTCATCAAGATAGACCATCATAACTTATCAGGTTAATCATAGAAAATTGATTCATTAGAGTACAAAAGGTGGCATGAGCATTGCTCAACCTAAAGGGCATGATAAGGAATTCAAAAGGTCCATACCGGGTGACACAAGTTATCTTTGGCTTATCCCCTTCAGTAATTCGAACCTGTTAGTACTTGATCTCAAGTCAAGTTTGGAGAAGTATTTAGCATTACTCAATTGTTCACCATAGATCAGCAATAAGAGCTATAGGGTAGATGTTGTGAATAGTGGCCTTGTTTAAAGCTTAACAGTCTACACACATTCGCAAACTGCTGTTTGTTTCTTCTGAAGCAACACTGGGGCTCCAAAAGGCTCATTTGATGGTTTAATGAACCCAAACTCCAATAAATCATTCAATTACTTATGTAACTCTACCAACTCAGGAGGGGCTATGTGATAAGGCATGCCAGAAAGTGCTTTCATGCCCTGCAGAATCTCTATAGCATGATCTACACTCCTATGGAGTTGAAGAACCATTGGAAATTCACCGGGCATAACATCTTGGTAGGTCCTCAACATTACTTGAATAGAAATCGAAACAACTCTTGGACCCATCTCTTTTATTGTCAATGGCACTGCTAAGAACTCATGTCACTTCACTCTCTTCTTGAATTGGAGGGTCGAGAGAAGCTTCTCCCATGATCAATAGGTAACTTGCAGTTGGAATCAATATATTTTTGACAATGGTGCAAAACTCTAATCCTAGTACAACATCAAAGTCATCTATAGTCGCAACCGTGAAGTTGACTGTACCTATCCATGGACTCATTTCAACAATCACCCCCTTGGCCAAGCAATTGAAAATAATTTTGTATTATTGATTTATGATATGAATACAATTCAATAGCCCTATATATAGACTTACGAATATTAAACCTAATAGCACTATGAGGCATCAACTAGATAAGACAAACATAAACTAAGTAAGACTAAAAATCTACTAGGACGCATAATAGGAAACCTAATTAGGACTCTCAACATAAACCTAATTAGGACTATCAACACTCCACTTCAATTTGGAGCATAAATATGCACCAACTTGTTACGAAGAAACCCATGCTAATAATAAACCTAATCCAATATGAAACAAATGATCTCAAACTCATCAATTATAATAACCCATAAGAACAAGTCGGGGCTCCACACCCACAACAGATAATTAGGTCACCATGTTGGTACTACCTAATGAGACAAGATCCGAGAACACTGGATCAACAAGACTTTGAATTTTTTAACTAACATTGACTTTGACTTAAATGGGCTGCACTCATTGAGTCAAGAGGATACAACATCAACACAGGTTAGATCGGGTTAACAACATCAACATGTATGGGTCAACAACATCAACATCAGGGTGGGGAACTCTTTTTCTTCTTTTTCAAGTTCTTCTTGAACTCTTCTTCTTTTTCTATTTCAACTTCTTATTGAACTCTTCTTCTTCTTCTATTTCAACTTCTTATTGAACTCTTCTTCTTCCTTTTCAACTTTTTCTTTTTCTTTTTTACTTTTTTTTTATAGTTTTGTACGAATCTATTTATCAAACTTTCCATGCTACTTGTGAACAGTACCCAAAAATAGTGTCGCGAACAGTACCCTAGAACAATTTTTTTTCTTATTAGAATTAATGACCTGATGAGCAGAATTAAGCCTCTCGCTGAAATAGCGGAAACACAAAATATGACTCTCAAAACAGGATCAATACCTCTAATACCATGTTGAATTAAGAATGGAAAAGAATTTCGTATTATTGATTGATAATATGAATACAATTCAACAGTCCTATATATAGACTTACGAATATCAAACATAATAGAACTAAGACACATCAACAGGATAAGACAGATATAAACTAAGTAAGATTAAAAACCTACTAGGACCATAATAGGAAACCTAATTAAGATTCTCAACAAGCTTATTTCAAATTCTATCGAAATTGATAGAATTTACAAATAAACTCCACAAAATGAATAGTAAAAAGTTATGTTAACCAAAATACTTTACTCTTTCTCTCTCATTCCCTCCCATCTTCCTCCTCTAGCACCATATCACTCATCTTTTGAATTCTTCATTTATTTCAAACATAAGAATTCAATTGAATTCTACAATTTTAACATAAGAAAACCAAATGTAAAAATTCTTTTCAGTTCATTTTTAAATAAATTCTTTTTCAATTCATTCCAAAATAAAATAAATTCCATTTCAATTTGGTTCCATATGAAGTGATAATGTATTTGATTATTTCTAAATTTCGCATATCAATAAAAAATTTTAAAAACGATTTACTATATTTTTTATCCAGACCTGTAAGTTAAAATGCATCCTTATATGTTGCAAACTTAGCATGCTGGCTAGGCAAAAATGAGAAGAGAGAAGTAAGTTTAAAGTTTGAGATTACATGTTATACAATAAAGACTGCATATATTGAACATCAAAGATTGAGAGTCAGAATGAACGAAGCCCCATGAGAACGTGAAAGCCTTGCCTTATTATGCGCTTAACCATGATTAGTTTATGGATCCTAGTTCCCTTATGTTTCTATTCTTCTTTTGTTCTCTGAGAAGTTCTTGCCTGGCACAGTGCCATGATAGATACATGGCACAAGGGACATGATTTTCAGTATTGGATTTCTGTGTTTCATTATCTTTGTGGATGATTATTTTAGACTTGCTTGGCTTTATTTAATGAAAGTCCATTCCGAAAAAAGGCAGTAAAAAAATTTCAGTTAAAAAAATAAAAATAAATAAAAAATGTTCATCTATATTTCTTCTTAACTTTTTCTTCCGTGTGGAGGAATTTGGTTTACAGGGACTTTCTATCAGATGAAGAGCAGGCCCAATCAGCATCAGTATAACCTTCAACTTGAGCATGACCATGATTTTGATAAAGTAAACCACGACTAGGAGCACTCTTAAGATATCTTAAAATTCAAATAATAACATCTCAATGACTAGTTCACGGAACATCGAGAATTTGACTAACCATACATGTTGTAAATGAAATATCAAGTCTAGTAATAGTCAAATAACTCAATTTTTCAACCAAATGCCTATATTGTCCTGGATCAGATAATAAATCATTAAGCAAGAATTTTTCTTGCTCTCTTTACTTGTTTCTAGTCTAGTCTTCCTTTAAAGTCTAAAAACTATCAACTCTCCCTTGAGATAAAGAAGAGATGGGAAGCAAAGATGAAGACTACCCAAGAAAGTAGGCACCTCAACAACCCCATAATAAGTACAAGCTTAAGATTATTTTGCTCGTCATATTAACCAATCTTCTAACTATCTACATCTTCACTGATCATTCTTTCAATTTGAACTTATTTGGCTGCACAAACCAACTCCCCCTCCCTCTTTGGAACTCCACTGCTCTATCATATGAGCTCAACTCCACTAGATCTCAACTATCTGCTAATTACTCCTTCATTTCTAAGCTACAGCAAAAGCTTAACTCTACTAACTTGTTTGTATAAGTACTTCTTATTGATCTGACTCGACAACATGAGACATCGAGTTAGGAAGTAATTAGTGAGCTTGTAAAATTCAGTACTAATGATTCTAGTAGTAGCATTGTTATACCTAATGAGTTCAAGTTTTCAATTCTTCCTCATAACCTCCCATTAGGGTACTCACCAATGATGGGATCTGATAAGTTTACCCTCTTGTTAGATCAGCCTGCTTGAAGTTTCATGAAGAGCTAATTCAGTACATGACTTATGAAAGTGGTGTGGAGTGTCCAATGAATTATGTGTTTGCTTAGAGGCTTATGCTCAGTGGATGCGAGCCTCTCCCTCTCAGAAGATGCCATCAAAAGCCCCATGTTAGTTATGCAGAGCCAACACCATTTCCAAACAGCCTTTGGGTAGTCTTACCATATTCCATCATCATTTGGGAACACTATACTTGCAAGAACAACTTGTGTCTCATTGATCGCAAAAAAGCACTAGGGTATTTCGATTGCAAGGACTGCTTCAACTTGCAGGGCAGAGAAATAAGAATCACTTACTCTTTGACAACGGAAGACTTAATTACAAAATTGATCAAGTATTGTAGAAAAAACCTTAGAGGACTATTTAGATTGGACTTGACATTAGAGGGGGGAATGGTACGCTTACTGCTAGAATGAGGGAGTGAAATATGAGTATCATCATGAGCACGATGAATTTAGATGGTTCTTTCAACAACTTCATTGCTTCTCAAGGGTTGATTCTGATTCATGCTAGTGTTTCCTAAAGGCTTCCTTTATTTGAGAACACACTGGATATAGTGCATTCCATTCATGTTCTAAGTAATTGGATTCCAGATGTTATGTTTGAGTTCACACTGTATGACATATATAGGAATCTGAGGCCAGAAGGGCTCTTTTGGCTTAACCATTTCCTTTGCCTGGTGTCATAGTTTAATGAAATTTATGTTCCAATGTTGGATCGAATCGGATTCAAGAAACTGAGATGGAATGCTGGCATGAAGCTTGATCGCGGAATTCACAAAAACGAGTGGTAGGTAGATTTAGATTCCATCTTATATGATGAACAATTTCTCTGTCTACGAATTGTATAACGTTGAAGATTGAATTTAAAGCATTTTGACATGTTTCTTGACTGACTTTTATATTTACATAGTTTCTATCAGACGCAACTGATATTTGATTTGAACAATTTCCTTACAAACTGAAAACAAAAAGGACTGCATAAAATATAATAGAATGTTAGAACTAGGAATGTTACTAATAGTCTGTTTGGTTTAAATAAATTACACAGTTTTATGGAATTCAATTGAATTCCATAACTTACTGTGTATGGTTTGTTAATTAGAAGTGAATTTCATTTGCAAATGAACTGTCTTCACATTTGGTTTAACAATAAAATTATAGAATTCATTTACAAATGAATTCTAGTGGATTTGAGTAAGTTTTATTTGATAGAATTTACAAATGAACTTTACACATGAGCCAGTATAAACTTAAAAGAAAAAATTATCCGGTTATAAAATCAAATTAATATGTGAAAAAAGAAAAGATGGATGAACTCGTGAAGACAACAACATGCCTTCTTATTTCCGGGGAGAGTTAATGATAGAAATTTGCCTTTAAATAATATTGTTTTTACTAATTTTGTAAATTTTTTTAACATAAATGGTACTTTTATAATTAATTATTTAATTAAATTAATAATATAATCAAATGAAGCACAAATTCTATAAATTTAACTTTTCTTGCCTCTCTTTTTGCTATATTTTTTTTTCTTTCTTACGCCTCTTATTTTTCCTTCTCTTTGTTTCCTTTTTTGACGTGCAATGTGATCATGCCAGATCTTGATTAATTATCATGAAAAAATTATTCATGGACTTATCTTTCTAGTAATTTGAAGAGGTTATAGTTTTTGTGATATTCCACAAGCTTGGAGAATTACTTTATTCTGTAAAAAAGAAAAACAAGTAAAAAATGAGATAAAAAGAGTTATAAAACCATATAATAATGTTATGGGTATTTAAGTAAAATTTATGAAATGAATTGAATTCTTGTTGATTCCAAACATAAAATTCATTTCAATTTGTAATCATAAAAGTGTAAGAATAATGTAAAAATAAAGAAATTACTATATATTAAATAAATGATAGGTAAGGTTCAGTAACCCGAAAAAAATCCTATAACTAGCCTTTCAATTTTCATTTCAAGTGGAGAGCAAGAGATGAACAGTGGAGGAAGTGAAGTGTTCTCCCACAGAGGGAGGAGAAACAAAGAAAGCTAGAGAAACAAATTACATAAAAAATGATAGAGAAATTGTTCAAAAAAATCTTTGTAATTCTTCGATTATTAGTGAAAATATCTTTTACTTTTCTTGTGGAGTAGGTCTCATAAGTCGAACAATATAAACACTTATCTCGTTATTTTTATACTTTCTCATTATTTATCAGTTTCACTCAAAATTGCCAACTCAAAAGCATATTCTTTTTTACTTGTCTAGAACCTCTATCAATACAATATTTTTCCCACCATTTATGGGTTGGTCCACTGACGACTCCATAAGTCTATTTTTGTAAATACATGATTTTTTCAGCTTTACGCAATTCTACAATTTAAATGACTCTACGAAACATTAAAATTATTTTGAATTTATTTGCAATTGAATTTTAGTTTCAGTTCATTTGAAAATAAAACGTGAATTTATTTTTAAATAAAATTTTTATTTTATTTAAAAAATAAATTAAATTTTATACTTAAAGTCATACCAAACAGAATCATATATGCACACAAATTTTGTTATATATTCACAAGCTAAGAAAACGATTTTGGGGTCATTTACAGTTCTGATTCTTTATCAAATGGTACAAACAATAGAAAATTCAAGTAGCAAACTGCTAGCAAATTCAACACTCAATGAAAAATATTATACTCACTAGGGCTCAAGTTTTGTAGGCGGAAAGGTCCCACTATACTCAAAGGACTGGCTGATATATGGATCAAAATTTTCCTTAGTTACCTCCACATAAGTTGTTGAACTGGATTATGATTCAGCATTAGGGTTCATACCAGCAAGCTGCATAATGTTTTCAATCTCTTTCACCACCTCACCCATTGTAGGCCTGTCAGCTCCTAATTCTTCAACACATGTCATTGACAGGTCCACAAACTTTTCTAAACCTTGCAGAGTTGTACTCGACCCAATGGCTGTGTCAAGAATTTTATTAAGGTTATATAAACTTTTTGTCTTATCCATCATCGTCCTGACCTCTCGAACAATATATTTCCCTCTCTCTATCGGACTTCTTGCAGTAAATAGCTCCATTAACAGTACTCCAAAGCTATACACATCACTCTTCTCAGTCAACTACTGGGTCATGTAATATTCAGGATCCAAGTAACCCTATATCAACATACAAACTCGTTCTCAGGTATGGTTATTATAGCATCAATAAATAATTTTCAGTACACCTAAACCTTATTGAACATGGCTTTAATAACCTTGTTATACTCTTTTTTTTTCTCTCTTTCTTTTGTTCGTTTCCTATTTCTCTCTGAAAATTTGAAATCGCTTGACTTATTTCAAATGTTGCATTTTCCCCCTACTTTTTGTTATTAAGCTATTAGTATTGAAGCAGATCCTACATCTATGCATGTAGACTTATTCAATTACAACAGAAAAAAGTGGGTTTGGATTGGTAGCCAAAAAGAGCCCTATTAACCATGGTAGTACTTTATCGTTTTTCAGTCTCCATCATTTTAAAGGAAAACAAAGGAGCATTATCAACTGGAGTAGATGTAAGAGGCACTCACCATAGTTCCTTTAACTTGTTTTTTGACATGACCTGTTTCAGGGTCACCCATAGGTTTGGAGAGACCAAAATCGGAAACTTTTGCATTTAGATGTTCATCCAATAGTATGTTAGTTGATTTGATGTCCCTATGTATGATGGGAGGGTTGGCAAGTTCATGGAGATAGGCCAGACCTCTAGCTGCACCAAGGGCTATTTTAAGTCTCCTTGTCCAATGAAGTCTGATTCCTGTCTTCCCTGTGTAATGGTATGTAATTTTCCAACGAATGGAGAACAATGAGTGACAACAGCTTTTGCTTGATTTATAAGGTAGCTAAATGTGAAATGATGGTTTTAATTTAACTACAGTATGCTAAAGCTCATATATATTGTTTTAGACTGCAGTCCACAGGTTGGTAGGGCATTGGAGAATGGAGAGGATGGGCCTATGGAGATGGAATAGCATGAGAGAGCTGGGATAGGGAAACAATGCAATCATATTAACAATTTAGCTGTTTAAAAGAGGTAGGAGTAGAGAAAGACTGCAATCATATTGGAAAGTTCATCATAGATGCACCATGCACTTTTAGTCAAATATCAATTTGCACCCTGGACTTTCAATTGCTACAATATCCACCCTGCAGTTTACCCTAATACCCAATAGCACCTAATGTCCACAATGCAGTCAAAATTAGCAGAATTTCATATAACACGTGTAAAGCTTCACACATTGCACATGGTCTTCAAAGGTCTAGTTTATTGTATGAGTATCTTAATTTCTTTTGGTTGTTAGTTACTTAGAAGGAATGTAGTTAGATAAATGGAATATAGGTCTTATAATTGGCATTTGGCAACGTGAATGTTTGCATACAGTGGAAATGACATTAATTATCTAAAAAAAGCATTTAAAAGCATCAATTCAAAAGGTATTAGAATTCTCTCTTGATGGAGGAAGATACCTGATAGGTTATTCTTCAGAAAACCATTTGGAACATACTCATATATTAGCATTTGTTCACCTCGCTCAAAGTAAAATCCCAAAAGGTTGACAACATTTTTATGATGGACTCTTGATAGAAGCTCAATCTCTGTTTTGAATTCTAGCCCACCCTGTAGAGATCCTTGTTGAGCTCGTTTGATGGCAATTAGTTGTCCGGTCGGAAGAGTTCCTCTATAAACCTATGAAAGTATTGGCAAAATTTGGGAATGATTCAGTGCCAGAATATTTTAGAGAATATTGTATTACATAAAGAAATAGTTCTAGCAACGTAAACATAAATAAATAAAATAAAATACATAACTGTAAGAAGTATATACATGTTACCAATAACCACATAATAAATTGAGACAAGTTAATTATAGGAAGTTGAACTTAAAAACTAATATCAATTTTTTCTTTTGTATGTCTCAAGGTTAAGGCATAAGACATGCAAATGCCTTGGACCAAGCCATGATTCGTGAAAATATTTGTGAAAGAATGCCATTACTTGGATCTCTAGGGGACATCCCTAAACATTCAGTAGTTGTGTTATATATGTGGAACAAAGGTATAGCATATCCTCGGAGGTTAGTTGAGTTCTAAAGAGCCCCAGTGATGTAGCGGAAACTTGAGTTTAACCTTAGCGCACCAAGGAGGAAAAAAGAACTGCATCTTCAACATTTTTCTTCTGGGCGCACCATAGATTGGAGAAGAAAACAACATTTCTTACACAAAGATAGAATACCAACCTGCAGGTTGCAAAGATAACACTTCGTAGAGTTTTAAGAGAAATTCTCTTAATAATTCTATTGATCAAAGTTATGAAAAATAAAATAATGGGATCACCTATTTATAGTGATAGGAAAAATCCTATTCCTTGTAAAAGAAGTAAATCTAAGTCCTAGTAGAAAAGTAAACATAGAGTCCTAGTAAAAAAATAAACATAATCATTGTTGAGAAAGGAAACCTAATCCTAATAAAGAAAATAGTTTTAGAGAAATTAAAGTTAATCTTAATAAGGAAAGGAAAAAAAATAAAATACTAATTATTATGTCCTACATTAGTCTCATCTTCTTGAAAACAACTCGTCCTCGAGTTAGGTTCTGTCCCCTTTTGGTGGAAATATTCAAAAAAGGTCTGCCACATTGAACGTCGAAGAAATTGCTAGGTCCTCCGAAAGATCAACAGCATAGGCATTATCATTTATCTTCTCGAGAACTTTTCAAGGTCCAAACTTCTTGAGAATGATGCTCTAGTAGGCAGTCGCCCCTTGTGTAGATACACCATCACAAGATCTCACTCTTGAAAAATCTTTGATCTCCAACCCATATCTGCCTTCTCCTTATACTTAGCATAAGTATCCTCGAGATGCTGACGAACCTCTTCATGAGTTGTCTTCACCCATTCGGCTGAGTGCTCGGCTGCTATACTGGCCACAGGTAACTTGGACAGATTTGCTAAGTTTACAGCAAGTTTCGGAGTTCTTCTATACACAACTTCGAACGGTGTCTTTCCAGTAGACCTGTTCACCTATAGACAAACTCGGCCTAAGCTAGAGCCAGGTCCCACTGCTTCAGCTTATCTTATGCAATACAACGAAGTAAGTTGCCTAATGTGCGGTTCACAACCTCAGTTTGTCCATCCGTCTGCGGATGGCTAGTGCTGCTAAAATTTAAGGCTGTGTTAAACCTCCTCCATAAAGTTCCATAAAAGTGGGATAAAAACTTGGTGTCTCAGTCAGAAGTAATCGAATTTGGCACCCCATGCAATATTACCACTTCTCGAAAGAATAGTGTTGAGCCTCACCCGTATTTTAATGATGACAAAACACAACTGTTATTATACTAACTAAGTGTAGTAAGCAACAAAAGCATTCAACAAAGGATCAAGGTGCAAGAACTCAAACCGAATCAAAGTATCAAGTGAAGACTGAAGAACTAGTATAGGTCTAAGGTTTTAGAACCAATCACTTATACATTGTAATAGCTTGTTCAATGGCTCGAACACAAAAAGTTTTTTAAACCGATCGTTTTTAAACAAACATTTTCAATTAAAACAGAAAAACTGGGTTGGAAGACAGCCCAGTCGACTGGGTACATATACCAGTCGACTGGTATATGAGACAGTATGTCTCCAATCGACTGGGTCAGTCATACCAGTCGACTGGTAAATGGACAGTAAGTCCCCAGTTGACTAGATGAAAAATACCAGTCGACTGGTAACCCAGAAGGTCTGAAAATGAGATTTTTTCAAGTGAACCCAGTCGAATGGTAGTTCAAAAATATGACTGTTGGACACCAAATCTGAACGTTTTAAAGTAAATCTTTTTCAAATTAAAGTCTCAACGGCCATATTATTTGATGGATGTATAAACCAATTCTATTGAGCATTCAATAGATAGCTAAACACATTCAAAAAGAGTTGATCTTACACAATCAAGTTATTGTACTCTTTGAAACACAAAAAGCTTTGAAATATTTTTGTTGAGCCATTCTTCAAGCTTTACTTTGAAAGAGAGACATCATTCAGTTGTATAAGCTTCCATTAGCTGTTTCTCTACCATTTACTTTACAACATCTTTTGTAAAGGGATTACTTCCGAAAGGAAGGGGATTACTTCCGAGAGGAAGGGGATAGCTTCCGAGAGGAAGGGATTGTAAGGTTTGTACAACACCGAGAAAGTTGTACGACTAAGTTACTTAGTGGATTACTTTAAGGAGTTCCTTGAAAAGAGTGGCGTAGGGTCGGAACGAATCCGATATTGCCGAACCACTATAATCCGAGTTTGCATCCTCTTCTCTTTAAACTCTTTATTTACAGCACATTACTTGTCTTAATTGCTTGCTGCTTATTCGTTTTTATAAACTTGTATTAATTTGGCAAAAAGTTTTAAAAACCCAATTCACCCCCCCTCTTGGGTTGAAACCTCGATCTACAATTGGTATCAGAGCCTCGTTCTCATATTTAGGCTTAAAATCCTTGAGTTGATCCAATGGTAACAAATAACTACTCTGAGGGGCACTCTTATACTAGACCACCTTTGTTCAATGGCTCCAATTATAACTATTGGAAAAACAGAATGAAAATCTTTGTCGAAGGACAAGATTACAATCTGTGGAGAGTCATTGAAGAAGGACCTAGAATTCCTTCAAAAGAAATAACTATTGGAGGGACCCATCATACAATGCCTAAACTCAAAACTGAGTACACTGACGAGGATTGTAGAATGATGTCTCTCAATAGCAGAGCAACAAGTATGTTACATTGTGCATTAGATATTTCTGAATATAATAAAATATCTGTATGTGTTTTTGCTAAAGAGATATTGGACAAATTACAAGTCACATATGAAGGAATTAGTGAGGTAAAAAAGTCAAAAATTTATATGCTAGTTCTGAGTATGAATCCTTTAAAATGTCGCCTAACGAAACTATTTCTAAAATGCACTCACGGTTCACCAATATTATAAATGGTTTAAAACAGCTTGGTAGGAATATTGAGGAGTTTGAACTAACCAAAAAAATCTTGAGATCTCTGCCACCCTCATGGAAACCAAAGAAGACAGCCATACAGGAGGCCAAAGATCTTGACAAACTGGATGTTGAGACACTACTTGGGTCATTGTTGACATATGAGATGGAAGAAATGTCTTCCATCGTCAATAATGATGAGAAGAAGAAAAAGTAAATTGCTCTCAAAGCTTCTACGAGTAGCAAAGAAATGGAAATGGAAAAAGAAGCAGAGAGCAGCGAGGAAGACAGTGAAATAGCTTTAATCACCAAACGATTTCACAGGTTCTTAAAGAAAAGTAAGAAACCTAACACAAAGGATCCCACTTCAAAAAGGGAACCGCTTATATGTTATGGCTGCAAGAAGCCCGATCACATTAGGGCTGATTGTATGGCTTCAAACAAACCATACAAGAGCTTTAAAAAGAAAGCCATGATAGCAACTACCTAGAGTGATGACGAAGAAGAAGATGAGTCATCGGACAAAGAAGTCAGATACGAGGAAATTGCCAACCTTTGTTTGATGGCAATCAACGATGAAAATGAGGTAACATCTTCTCCTTCTTCTAGGAATAATATTGTGAATAGTGCTGAAGAACTGCTAGAAGTAATAAATGAAATGCATGATGAATTGAAGAAATTTGATTCTAGAAATTCAATTCTTAAAAATGAGGTATCATCTCTCTCTAAAGAGATGATAAGTCTTAGAGAAGAAAAAGAAAAATTATCATCTTTATTGTATGATTCTTCTCAAGATTTTCTCAAAGTTGAAAATGAGAATTTAAAAAATAAAATTTCAGAATTGAATAGCACTATATCAAGACTTATGCTTGGAAAAGAAAAGCTTGATGAAGGATACTCTCATTTGGAAAAGCAAAGATCAAAAGAGAGCTTATTCATGAAAGCCTCATGTATGAATGAAGCCTCTACTTCAAAAAACCCTAGCAAGATTAAAAGCACTCCCTCATTAAATGCTAAAAATTCTGGGAATTCAAATGTTCATACAAAAATGAAGCATCCTAGAAATACACATGCTTATATGTATGCACACTCTAGAAATGCTTATACACATCCTAGAAATAATCAACATGCACATTCTAGGAACAATATGTATAATCAACATATTCACTCTGCTCATGCTCATCCTAGGAATTAACATCATGGCTATCCTAGAAATAATTTCCATACACATAATAATGCTAGCATGTATCCAAGAATGCATCATCATACATTTTCTGGAAATGACATGCATTTTCATATTCCTCATCATAGAAACATGTATCCTAAGAACTACTATCCTAAGGATTATAGACATGCTCATCTACAATATCCTAGAAAATTCAATAACTACCATCCTAGGATTGTGCATCATCAGCATGTCCATAGATCACCATATATTGTTAAGAAAGTATGGGTCCCAAAAGGAACCGTGTTTTCTAGAACTAACCCGAAAGGACTCAAGAAATTTTGGGTACCTAAAAGTGCTATTGTATATCCTTGTGTGATGTAGATATGTCTCCACACCAAGGAGAAAGATAACTGTTGGTACCTTGATAGTGGATGCTTGAAGCACATGACCGGTGATAAAAGTGTATTCAAGGAGCTAACTCTAAGAGATGGTGGACTTGTGACCATTGGAGACAATACTAAAATAAAGATCATCGGGCATGGAAAAGTCGGTAATGATTTCTCAACCTTAGATAATGTATTGCTAGTACAAGGCCTTAAGCCAAATTTACTTAGCATTAGTCAACTATGTGACAAATGATACAAAGTCACATTTGAGACCTCTCATTGTCTAGTTATAGACATCAAGAGCAACAAGATCAAATTTATTGGCCATAGACATGAAAATGTCTACATAGTTGATTTGAAATCCTTGCATTCTGAAAATGAAAAATGTTTTCCTACTTTTAGTGAAAATCCATGGCTATGGTATAGAAGGCTTGGTCATGTAAACATGAACTTGCTAAAAATCGTTTCAAGAAAAGATTTAGTCATTGGACTTCTTAAAATTAATTTCGAAAAAGACAAAGTATGCGATGCCTGTCAAATGGGAAAACAAACTACGATTTCTTTTAAAGCAAAAAATTTAGTCTCAACTACTAGACCTTTGGAACTTTTGCATACAGACTTATTTGGTCTAATTAGTACCATTAGTCTAGGTGGCCATCAATATGCTCTTGCTATTGTTGATGACTATTCAAGATATACCTTTGTTATTTTTATTGCTTACAAGGATGAAGCTTTCAAAGCATTTGAAAAGTTTTGTAAAAAGGTTCAAAATGAAAAAGGATTTTGTATTTAAAGCATAAGAAGTGATCATGGCAAAGAATATGAAAATCAAAGCTTTTCAAGATTTTGTAATGAAAATGAAATTAATCACAACTTTTCAGCTCCTAGAACTCCTCAACAAAATGGAGTTGTTGAGAGGAAAAATAAAGTTCTAGAAGAATTTTCAAGAACTATGCTTTGTGAAAATAGATTACCAAAATACTTTTGGGTTGAAGCCGTGAACACTTCTTGCTATATCTTAAATAGAATTTTGATAAGACATCTGCTTGATAAAACTCCATATGAGCTATGGAAAGGGAGAAAGCCCAATGTTTCCTATTTTCGTGCTTTTGGTAGTAAATATTTCATCATAAATAATAATAAAACTAACTTAGGTAAATTTGATTCTAAGACTGATGAAGGAATATTTTTAGGATATTCAACATCTAGTAAGGCTTATAGAGTTTTTAATAAGAGAACTCTAGTGGTAGAAGAATCTGTACATGTAACTATTGATGAATCTAACCTAATTAGTAGTAAAGAAGTTTCCTTTAAAGATGAGGCAGATTTTATTCCAAGAATGAAAACTCTTACTCCCATTGTGGACCCAAAGAGAGTCCACCTCAAGCAAATAAAGAGATGGAAACTCCCAATTTGGACCAACCATCCTCAAGCCAACAAGAGGAAAGTCTACCCAAAGATTGGAGGTATGTAAATTATCATCCAATTGATCAAGTGATTGGTGATCCTTCACAAGGGGTAAGAACTCGCTCTTCAATTAGAAATATTTGCAATTTTGTAGCTTATTTGTCTCAAGTAGAACCTAAGACATTTATAGAAGTTGAAAAATATAATGATTAGATAATTGCAATGCAGGAAGAAATAAATCAATTTGAGAGAAACAATGTTTGGAAACTAGTTATAAGACCTAAAGATCATTCAATAATTGGAACTAAATGGGTATATAGAAATAAGATGGATGAAAATGGAATAGTAACTAGAAACAAGGCTAGACTAGTTGCTAAGGGATATAATCAAGAAGAAGGAATAGACTTTGATGAAACCTATGCTCCCGTAGCTAGATTAGAAGTTATTCGAATGTTATTAGCCTTTGCATGCTTTAATAAATTCAAGCTATTTCAAATGGATGTGAAAAGTGCCTTTTTAAATGGCTTTATAGAAGAAGAGGTTTATATTGAGCAACCTCTTGGATTCGAAAATCCTAGTCTTCCAAATCATGTCTACAAGCTTTCTAAAGCTCTATATGGGTTGAAGCAAGCTCCAAGAGCATGGTATAAAAGACTAAGTAAATTTTTGATTGACAACGATTTTGTAAGAGGTAGAATAGACACAACTCTCTTCACAAAAATGATACTTTGATAGTTCAAATATATGTTGATGTATATTTGGTGCTACTAATGAATCTATGTGTCAAGAGTTTGCAAAGTGCATGCAAGGTGAATTTGAAATGAGCATGATGGGAGAACTTACCTATTTCCTTGGACTTCAAATCAAGCAACTAAAATGAGGTATCTTCATCAATCAATAGAAGTACATTAAGTACCTACTAAAGAGGTTTGGAATGGAAAGCTCAAAGCCACTTGGAACACCTATGAGCACAACTACTAAACTTGATCTTGATGAAGGAGGTAAAACTATAGATTCTAAATATTATAGAAGCATGATAGGTGCTTTACTTTATTTGACTGCAAGTAGACCTGATATAATATTTAGTATATACATGTGTGCTAGATTTCAGGCTAATCCTAAGGAATCACATGTAGTTGCAGTAAAAGGAATCCTTAGATATCTACAAGGAACCCAAACCATAGGATTATGGTACTCTAGAGATTCATCTTTTGAGCTAGTAGGATATTCAGATGCTGATTTTGCTGGATGTAGGTTAGATAAAAAAAGCACAAGTGGTACATGCCAATTCTTAGGAGCTATGTTAACCTCTTGGTTTTCCAAGAAACAAAATTCCGTTGCACTATCAACCGCCAAGGTGGAATACGTTGCAGCCGGAAGTTGTTGTGCCCAAGTAATTTGGATGAAACAATAACTAGAAGACTATGGCATGAACCTAAAAAAGATCCCAATATTTTGTGATAACACTAGTGCTATTAACCTAACCAAGAACCCTATTCAGCACTTTAGAACAAAGCACATAGAAATAAGACATCATTTCTTAAGAGACCATGCTAAAAAATGTGACATAAGACTAGAATTCATACCTTTAGAAGATCAAATAGCTGACATTCTTACAAAACCTCTAGGTGAACTGCTCCAAAACTTATTCATTGATTGGTTGAGTTGATTGTGGTTGGTTTGAATGTTTATAAACTGCGTTTGCTTGTTTATATGGTGGTTTTATTCGAAAAACAGATGAGACTCTGTCCGATTTTTCGTAAAATCCAAACACTTAGCTTTTTTGTCTGTTTTCACATTATTAGTTTTGTCATCATCAAAAAGGGAGAGATTGTTGACCCTCACCTGTATTTTAATGATGACAAAACACAACTGTTATTATACTAACTAAGTGTAGTAAGCAACAAAAGCATTCAACCAAGGATCAAGGTGCAAGAACTCAAACCGAATCAAAGCATCAAGTGAAGACTGAAGAACTAGTATAGGTATAAGGTTTTAAAACCAATGTAAGTCTCACTTATGCATTGTAATAGCTTGTTCAATGGCTCGAACACAAAAGGTTTTTCTAAACCGATCGTTTTTAAACAAACATTTTCAATTAAAACAGAAAAACTGAGTTGGAAGACAACCTAGTTGACTGGGTACATATACCAGTCGACTGGTATATGAGACAGTATGTCTCCAGTCGACTGAGTCAGTCATACCAGTCGACTGGTAAATGGACAGTAAGTCCCCAGTCGACTGGATGAAAAATACCAGTCGATTGGTAACCCAGAAGGTCTGAAAACGAGATTTTTTCAAGTGAACCCAGTCGACTGGTATCACGACTCAGTCGACTGGTAGTTCAAAAATATGACCGTTGGACACCAAATCTGAACGTTTTAAAGTAAATCTTTTTCAAATTAAAGTCCCAACGGCCATATTATTTGATGGCTATATAAACCCATTCTATTGAGCATTCAGTAGATAGCTGAACATATTCAAAAAGAGTTAATCTTACACAATCAAGTTATTGTACTCTTTGAAATACAAAAAGCTTTGAAATATTATTGTTGAGCCATTCTTCAAGCTTTACTTTGAAAGAGAGACATCATAAAGTTGTATAAGCTTCCATTAGCTGTTTCTCTACTATGTACTTTACAGCATCTTTTGTAAAGGGATTACTTCCGAAAGGAAGGGGATTACTTCCGAGAGGAAGAGGATAGCTTCCGAGAGGAAGGGATTGTAAGGTTTGTACAACACCGAGAAAGTTGTACGACTAAGTTACTTAATGGATTACTTCAAGGAGTTCCTTGAAGAGAGTGGACATAAGGTCGGAACGAATCCGATATTGTCGAACCACTATAATCTAAGTTTGCATACTCTTATCTTTAAACTCTTTATTTACAGCACACTACTTGTCTTAATCGTTTGCTGCTTATTTGTTTTTATAAACTTGTACTAATTCCGCAAAAAGTTTTAAAAACCCAATTCACCCCCCTTCTTGGGTTGAAACCTCGATCTACAAATAGGTTGGCTACCTGGACAGCATTAAAAGTTTTCCTGCAAGAAATAAAATGAGCCATCTTAAAAAACCTGTCCACTACCACCATAATAGAGTCAGCTCCTCGTTGGGCTCTTGGAAGTCCCAACACTAAATCCATGGACACATCATCCCATAGTGCCTCGGGTATCGATAAAGGCATGTAAAGGCCAGCGTTTTGCATTTGCCCCTTAGCTACTTGACATACTTGGCATCTCCTCATGATGTTTCCAACGTCTTTCTTCAGTTGTGGCCAATAATACCAATCCTCCACCAATGCAATGGTCTCGTCTTTCCCGAGATGTCCACCTAAACCTAATCTCCTCTTAGACAACTTGCTCCCGAAGAGAATTTCTCATAATGCAAAGCTAATTTCCTTGGAAGAGATATCCCTTATGGATATGCATCTTAGGTATAGGTGTCCCGAATTTGCAACATCTCAGTTCTCTCCAAAATCCTCATATGTTTCATATAACTCCTTAAGGCACTCGAATCTTGTTACTGCAGCTTGTAAACTTACCAATAGTGTAGCTCGGCAGCTCAATGCATCAGCTACTCGGTTCAGCTTCCCTAATTTATACTTAAGGGAGAAAGTGAATCGCTGAACGTAAGATATCCACTGGAGGTGCATTCGATTCAGATTCTTTTGACTATTGATAAACTTCAAAGCTTGATGGTCAGTGTAAAGGATGAACTCTCGCTAAATAAGGTAATGCTCCTATACCTTCAATGCTCTCAAAATAGCACAGAGCTCCTGCTCATGTGTTGACCATTTCTAAATTGTCTCTCCAAGCTTCTCACTAAAAAATTCAGTAGGATTTTCTTCTTGAGTCAATACAGCTCTAATCCCTACAATTGACGCATCACACTCAACCTCAAACAATTTGTTGAAGTCAGGTAGAGCTAGTACCAGTGTTGTACTTAACTTCTCTTTGATAAGTTCGAAACTCTTCTTGGCTTCTTCACCCTAACAGAAACCACATTTCTTCATGCACTCGATGATAGAGGCTACTATACTGCTGAAATTTCGAATGAACCTCCGATAGAAGGTTGCTAACCTGTGGAAGCTTTTAACCTCCCTGACAGTCTTCGGTGTGGGCCATTCTCGGATTGCTGTCATCTTATCCTTATCAACCCAAATCCTATCTGAACTGACTATAAATCTGAGAAAGAATAGCTAGTTCATCATAAAGGTGCACTTCTTCAAGTTGATAAAGAGCTTGTGTTCACGAAGGGTCCCCATTACCTGTCTTACGCGACTCATATGGTCTCCTGGGTTACGACTGTAGATAAGAATGTCATCGAAATAAACTACAACGAATTTACCGATGAAGGGATTCAATACCTGGTGCATAACTCGTATGAATGTACTTGGTGCATTAGAAAGTCCGCATGGCATCACCATCCACTCGTAAAGTCTTTTTTTAGTCTTGAATACAGTCTTTCATTCATTTCCCCGTCGGATACATATCTGATGATAACCGCTCCTCAAATCATTCTTTGAAAAGATCTTAGCTCCTGCTAGCATATCAAACATATCATCTATCCGAGGAATAGGGAACCTGTACTTCACTGTGATCTTGTTGATAGCTCAGCTGTCTAGACACATCCACCAACTACTATCTTTCTTTGGTACAAGCAAAGCTGGTATGACACATGGACTCATACTCTCCTGCAAGTATCCCTTCCGCATTAGTCCCTCTACCTGTTCTTGTAGGATCTCATTCTCCTTAGGGCTCATCCGATAGTGTTGAAGGTTGGGTAGACTAGCTCTAGGCACTAGGTCAATACAATGCTGGATGTCTCTCATGGGCGGGAGTCCGTCGGGCATCTCCTGGGGGATAATGTCTCGAAACTTTTCTAGCATCTCTTGCACTAGCTCGGGAATGGTTTGTGACATAGGCATAATGGCTCCTTCAGCTACCAATACAATGATCTCTCGAGCTTCCTTGACCTCCTCTAGGAACTCAGCCCCCTCGATCAACAAAACCTGCTTCCTTTCGGTTCAGGTAGGTGCCCCAACCGAGTCTTCTTTCAGTGGTCTAAATATTATCTTTTAACCCTCCTAGAAGACAGTATAAACATTGTCACAACCTTTGTGATGGGCGTCCACGTCGAATTGCCATGGACTCGCTAAATTTTTGTGACAAACATCCATCTCAACAATATCATAAAGAATGGAGTCTGAATAGTGTTTATCGATTGAGAAGGTGAACCGACACTGCTCGGTAACTGGTGTCTCGGTACCCTGCTTGATCCATCCAATCTTGTAAGGTGTTGGGTGCTTCTCGGTCTTTAGTCCTAACTTCGTCACCATCACTCGGGACACTCTATTCTCTCTACTGCCTCCATGAATGACACATCACATACTCGCTGGTTGACGACGCATCTTGTGCAAAAGATATTGTGCCTCTATAATTGGTCTTCATGTCTCGGGGATAGGAGTACTCGTTGGATAACCAATGACCGGGAAATGAGAGCTCTTTCATTGGCGTTGGTTGCTATTTCCTGGTACTCGGATGTCTCTTCTCCGAGAGCATTTTCCTCTTTAAACTCCTCATACTCTTCCATCTCACTAGTCTCGATGTCAATGTAATTCACCATCTTTCTTCTCGGGCATTGACAGGATCTATGCCCTGATTGGTTACATTTGAAACATTTGTTTGGCCTGGGTCGTGCATAAGGGTTGTTAGAAGAGGGTATAGTCCCTGACTGTATCGGTCCACTAGTACTGCCACCGACTGCCTTCCTTATCGAGATTATTGACTGAGTGGGGGTCTCGAGAATGACCATTGGATGCTTTCCTCGAGACTGTGCAGATCGCATCCAATCACTCGGGTTTTGCTTTCAGGTTGAAGCTCTTGGGCGCTCCAACTGTTTCTCTACTCAGGTGGTTAAGATAACAACTTCAGTAAGAGTGAAAACATGTTGCATAGACACCTTGTCTTGGATTGCCATACGCAACCCACCAATAAACCTAGCCACTTGTTGAGCTTCGGTCTCCATAAGATCATTCCTAGCCGATAGTCTATAAAACTCATCAACATATACCTAGATTGTACGGATCCCTTGGCGACACTCTTGATACTGCTGGAACAATCATTGCTCAAAGTTGGGTGGTAGAAACTGAGTTTTGAGAAGTCGCTTCATCTTCAGCCATGAAGTCACGGGTTCCTTCCCCTGCTGGGATCGAGAAACTTGCAACTGTTCCCACCAAGCAGATGCTCCTGCCTTGAACTTATACGCCACCAACTTGACCTTTCGTTCCTCAGGAATACTCATGTATTCGAAGAACCTCTCTACCTCCATTACCCAATCTAAGAAATCTTCAATGTGAAGATGTCCATTGAACGAAGGCAAGTCTATCTTCATTCGGTATTCCCTGGAATCATCCCTACCATAATCCTGACGCCTAGGGGTGCTTTTCATAAGCATCCCCATAGCCACTACCATAAGTGTTACCCACATAACCAGCGCCTCTACGACCATGACCTCCATACCCTGTGTCACCTCTTGTTTTTATAACAAAGACTCCATCAGCGTAATCTTCATCATCACTGTTGTCATTATGGATTGGATTGCCTCAGGGCCTAGGCTGAAAGTAGTGGGTTGGCCTTACCCGGATTCCATCGTTATCTCGAGCGTCATAGTCCCAATGATGTTGATTGAACCCAAGCTACATTTGCTCCAAAGTCTCTTGCAACTGTTGAACGGACTACTGGAGATTTTGGAACTCGACTCTCGAAGGAGCCTCCCTATCATGAACGTCGTTGTTACGTAGGTTGTCCCCGTTATGTTGGCCAGCCATGATCAGGATAAAAACTGCTCTGATATTAACTGACATAGTGGAAGACTTGAGTTTAACCTTAGCGCACTAAGGAGGAAAGAAGAATAATGTCTTCAACCATTTTCTTCTGGGCGCACCCTAGAATGAAGAAGAAAACAATGTTTCTTACCCAAAGATAGAACACAAACCCATATGTTACAAAGATAACAGTTCGCAGAAATTTGAGAGAAATTCTCTTAATAATTCTATTGATCAAAGTTCTTAAAAATACAATAATGGAATCGCCTATTTATAGTGATAGGAAAATTCTATTCATTGTAAAAGAAGTAAATCTAGTCATAGTAGAAAAGTAAACATAATCCTTGTTGTTAAAGAAAATAGTTTTAGAAAAATTAAAGTTAATCCTAATAAAAAAAAATACTAATTATTATATCCTACATAAGGCATTTTGTTAGCACATACTCATACAACCAGAAAAACAAGACAGCTACGTAATCCATAAACCATCAATGCAATTTATGGCCAGATCGCTTTAAAGTGAAGAATTCTCAAATAATTTTACTTCAGAATAAAAAAAGGCCAAACCTTTTATAATTTTACTAGCACTATTACTATATTTTTCTATATATACATTAGGATATATAACCGATCTATATTTATAGACACAATTAATTGATGTGTCCAGTGCAGCTGACCATGTGGCTATGACTTCTTTTGCAACAATTTACTTTAGGAATTTTGATGTCTAGATCATGTCAGACATTAGTCCAACCCAGTATTTCAAAAACATAACCGTTGATGAGAGGAATAGGAGGCGAGTGAGCTCTAGAGTGAGAGAGAGT
This sequence comes from Bretschneidera sinensis, assembly GCA_023935145.1. Classification (NCBI taxonomy): domain Eukaryota; kingdom Viridiplantae; phylum Streptophyta; class Magnoliopsida; order Brassicales; family Akaniaceae; genus Bretschneidera; species Bretschneidera sinensis. Next base: position 87,999,271 of record CM043701.1, read on the forward strand.
TGAAAAAAACCTTTCCATAACCCCCAAATCCAACATCGTTGGCGTCTGAAAAGTTGTTTGTGGATTTCTTAAGCTCTTCAAAAGAAAAGCTTCTTGCTCCTTTTAACTTAGGAACTCCAACACTGCTCCTAGTGGAGTCCCACTTTGCTGCATTTGTACAACACAGAAGCATTAAAAAGGCCCCAAGATGTTCCACAAGATGGTTGGGAATTTCCAGGTGTAATAACTTTTTAATTTTACTAAAAGGATTACTCTGTTCAGTTGCTCTTTTTGCTCTCTTCCTTTGACGATAAGCATAAACCCCAGCAAAGAGTAACAGTAGCAGAAGAACAGAACCAGCAGCAGCTGCTCCAATGATAATGCTAATGCTTGATCCCTTCTTTACATCTAGTGAGAAGCCAGATGAATGTGTATCAAAATTAAATAGCGCAACATTACAAAAATCATATTAGTTCTTTGTGAGTTTTTCACTTACCAGTAAAGAGTGCATATTTATCACCAATAAAGAAGTAAGGTCCAAAATCATGTGGAGGTTCGAAATTCTGGTTGCTAAGAACAGACCCAATTGAAGAAATTCCTGTTCGATTGAAACTGTTTTGGCTAGACGGGAAGATTGTTAGGTTTATTTCAAGCTTATAATCAGTTGAATTCCTTCTCGGATCACTGAGAAAAACTGAATCCACTGGAAGTTGATGGGAACGGAAGGTATCCATAAAAAATTTCTCAAGATTTTTATAGTATGTTGAATTTTCTAAGGCTGAGAAGGAAGGAGCTCTGAAGAATAGAGTACCCGTGTATGGATATGCACATTGGCAGGTTGGGCTGGGAATCTGATCTGGGTTGCATGGAGCAAGCGAACAGTTGGCTGAAGGGGTGGAATAAGGGGAATGTGGTTTAGGAATTGTGCAGTACGTTTCTGATGTTCCTGTCTCCTCACAAATTGGGTTATCCACAAGTCTGCAGAAAATAATAGAAGTTACACAAGTCAAACATTAAAACAATAATGAACTAGTAACATGAATAGGGTACATCTCCAGGTAATTTGACTTCGAAGGATTAATTAAATACCCAGTTCTTCAGCATAGTAATTTAGTAACGGAGGAAAATTGTTCATAAGAATTGAAAAGTTAGGCTTACATTATGTGGAACTTGTACCCTGCTCCTTCAGAGCACTCAGAAATGAGATTTTTCTGTAGATCTATGAGTGCCAGCTTGCTGCTATATCCGGTGCCAATATCTAAGGAGCCATTCAACTGGTTGTTTTTTAGTGCCCTGTCACAAGTCACAACATGTCAAAAGAATAACCCTACTATCATCGTTTCCATTTCTTGAAGATGAGTTACCAAGCCCTTTTGTGTCAGGATCTAAGGAATTATGTAAAATGTTTCATTTGGAATTTTAAATATCCATAGGTCAAGCAGATACTTACAGGGTCTCTAAAAGAGGAAGACTGAACAAGGCGTCAGGAACTTTGCCTTCAAGATTAGTATGTTCCATCCTTCTGCCACAAGAAGTAATTGAATATACTCCTAGATTGATAGAAAAATGCTACAGGGCATACGCATGCAAACACTTGCACAAATGCATGCAGGCACACAGATGCATTTGTACAACAAACACACACACACACACAGATTGTTATGCTTGTATCACATTTGAGGCTGGATCTACAATATGATCAGTCCCATGCCATATCCATTCTAATGGAAATGAATGCATACATCACAATCCATGGTGTCTTCTAGCTAACATTACTGTTTGAACTAATAAGACAAATAAAGGAATTGCAATTTCGGGAAAAAAAAATATCATTAAAGATGAGATATTGCCACTAAAGGGATATGCAAGAAAGACAAGTCAAATATATTTAATCCATAAATTATGGAGTCGGATAACTCTTCTGAATTATTTTGTGATCAATGAACTTGTGTCAAGTCAAATGAAATTTGAAGATTACAAAAGCAACCTGTGCTTTAAACAATAAAAATATGTATACAGATTATGAATGGCAGACACGAAATTTTAGCTACGAACCAATTTAACTAATTGAAACTAGGAGTGGCAAAAGCCAGGCCATGAGAAGATAAACTTAATATTAAGTTTTATGCAAGAAAGACCAACAACGGCAACTCATTGAGTGACATGTTGGAAGTCAGGCACGCATCAACAAGACCATGGTTAAATCGTTAATGTTGTGAGAGAAGACATGACGAGCTAAGTTTAACCTTATATACAAAGTGGAATATAAGAAAAAGGATGTGAGTTGAAATTCCTAAGTGTGTTTGGAGGCATGCACGTGCACGCACGTGTGAAAGAAATGGAACCTATCCGATTACACAAGAGAGAGAGAGACTTACAATGTTGTTAAGGACTGTAAGGTTGGAATCCACGAAGGAACACTTGATGCATCAAAACTATTATTACTCAAGTCCCTGCAAATCGCAGTTTAATTATGGAATGAAAATAAAAGTAAAAAAACAATAAAATTCTATGTTGTTAAGATGATTATGATGAATAGGCTCTGTTTTGGAGAGGAAAAGATGAACAAAGAATGAGAGAAATGAAAGGTGGTTAGTGGATCAATTTTTTGAAAAACAGTTAAAAGAAATGCTTTACTTACCCCAATACCGAGGATCACTGATGATATAATAGAGTTGGTAAAATGTTTACTACTTACAATGTTCTGAGGGAGTCCATGCCAGTTAGGTTGGGCAGAGGGTCACTAAGCTCATTGTTGGAAAAATACCTGAAGAAGGATGACCAAACATTTATAAATTTTAAGTTAAAACGAAGGCCACTAATGACTTCCCTAAATCAACTGTAAAATATTTTTTTGCCATGTGTCTCTTTTTTTTTGTCTGCTTACAGCTCTTGAATACTTGTAAGATAATTGAGGTTTGAAGGAAGACTCCCACTTAGTGAATTCCTATCGAATCGCCTGAAGCCAATACAAGAAATGCGTTACAAAAGCTTCACAGAAATTCACTGCCAACAAAGATTTTAGAATGAATTTAGATACTCACACCAACTCCAAAGTTTGTACAAGCCCAAGGCTGTCAGGGATGCTACCATAGAGTCTGTTGTTTTCAAATAGCCTGGCCGAGAGAGCGGAATAGAATGGAAAAAGAAACAAGATGAAGTTAACATAAAGCAATGCTTTAATTATCATTGTTTTATATGGTGATGGGATATCCAAATGTAAAAAGTTACATAACATGATTTGCTGCTTCAAGCACACTAGTGCAAAGAAAGAAATCTAGTTGAGTACTCCCTCTCTCTCTCTCTCATATTTGGGGAGTCCTCTACCTCTGTTGAAAAAAGAAAAGAGAGAGAGAGAGAGAGAATGCAATTTATAAGGGGCTCTAGGATTCATATATTCGCCCATAGTGTCAGCATATATCTAGGCAGTTGAACATATCTGATTCAGTACTAAGATAATAAACCACAAACTCTAGTTCTTTGAAAACTGAATAAAACTCACAAATGTATCAACGTCATGTTTGAGCTGAAAAGTCGATCTGGGACTTGCCCTGAGAGTTTATTATCTCCAAGATGACTGTAGACGATGGACAGGATATTAGAAGTATATTAATTTAGAGAATGCAAAGCCACATCAAGAAAATGAACTTAAAAAGCTCAAAAGTACAAAGATAATCAACATACAAGTGCTTTGTGTGAATCAGCATATCAAGACCAGGTGAAGTTCCATCAGAAACTGGGATCTGTCCTGTAAGCTGGTTGTCCGCTAGATCCAGCCAATAAAGATTTAACAGATTGCCAATGGAAGGAGGAATAGGTCCACTGAAGCTATTAGAATTTAGATATCTGCAAGTAACAGCGATTATGAGTTTGGCCAGTTGGCCAGACATGGAGTTTCTCTGATTGAAAATTTAAAAGATTTGAGAATGTGGAAATACTGAAGCCAAATAATGTATGATCAGGAAGCCTATAATAAATATCCAAAGAACACCAATATATAGTCCTTGTCTAGTATATGTTATTTACAACATGGAGGGCCGCCAAAAATCCTTAAAGAATTACATGCATTTAACCATTGCAGTAAAACAAGGAAACTAAGTGTTAGAGAGTCGAACTCCTTACAAAGATGACAGCTGCTGCAGAGATCCTATAGTGTCAGGAATGGGACCAGTGAAACCGCAACCAACCAGGATTCTGGCATGCAAGTAAAACAGAGCAGCATATCTAAGAGGATTGTAATAACACATACTAACTGTCAGCTAAAACATGACAAAATTAGATCTCCTTACAATTGTGTTAGGTTCTTTAAATCTCCAATTTCTCGTGGAAGAGATCCTGCAAACCTGTGTTGTAAGATAGCTCCCTACAAGTAGAAACATTATAATCAGAGAAGTTTATAACAATTCTTAATCTTTCTTTCAGTAAACAATTCGTAATGTTTAAAAAAGTAGAATTATAAAAGGCACCACGAAAAGATGTATTAGGATATTTTATGTTTGTATATCCTTGTATATTTTGATAAGCAAAACTTTGTGATGACTTTATCTAAGTGTGCAGGTTACTAAAATAAGTTCTATTTAGGACAAATATTTCAATTACATCTCACATATATATTTTTGGTAAGATTCAGATTCTGTATCTGGAAAGTTAGTACAGAATCCGGTACAGAATCCAAGGAAATAAAGGATAGAAGTTGCGGGCACGTCAGAGGAATCAGTCGACTAGTCAGTCGACTAGTAAAGGAACCAGTCGACCAGTCAGTCGACCAACAGAGGAACCAGTTGACCAGCAGAAGAACCAGTCGACCAGCAGAGGAACCAGTTAACCAGCAGCAGAGGTACCAGTCGACCAGTGAGTCGACTACTAGAAAAACCAGTGGACTAATCAGTCGATCACCAAAGAGAAGATTCGGTCTAATTAAGTCTTAGTTGACTATGCAGTCGATAGAAAGAGTCTGTTACACATCAGTTAGATAAGTTATAAAAGGCATAAAGACACAATCAAAGGAGATTTTGAAAACAGATTTTTTTGGAGATTTCAGAGGCTACTGGAGGAGAAAATTTCGGACTTTCCTTTTGAGGACTTGGATGGAGCTTATAAATTGTTGTTTCATTTGTGTAGAAAAAATAAGAAGAGAACTAGCAAAAAGTGTTTATTGTAATCTGTTTCTTGTTAAGAGATTGTTCTGTATTGAGAGTTGTGAGAAAAGTTGAGAGATTGAATCCGAGAGTACTCAGTGTAAAGGTCAGCTTGGTACTCGAAAACTCAAGCAAGTTTATTTCGTGATTCAAGTGGAACTCAGTACATCGGGAGGCTATTGAAGAAGTGGACGTAGGCACATCTCCGAACCACTATAAATTTCTTATCTCTCTTTTTAGAGGTGGTAACCGGGTTCAGTCAATCGGGTTCGGTTCATATTGAGTCGCAAAACTTTTGGGTTGGGTTTGGGTCATTTCAAACTTGGGTCATGTCGGGTCGGGTCGAGTCGAGCTCGGGTCGTATCGGGTCTCAGGTCGAGTCGGGTCAACAAAATAGATATATATATATATATATATATATATATATATATATATATGCTTAATTAAAAAAAGTCTTTATTTGCATATAATAGGACTAAACGAGTTACATTGTCAAATCTATAAAAATTAATTAATAATAAATCAATGCTTAATTTTTTAAATAATATATTTAATTTTTAAATGCAATATGCAATGTTATAACTTTTAATCCCAAAATTCAGTCTTAAATAATCTCAAACAACTGGTCCACACAATTATTCTCACTAGTAACGCCTTATACCAAATTTTGGAGATTAAATTTCATATAATTACTTCATTTAATTATTTTTTTTCAGGAGAATTAAAAATAAAATTTCATTGTGTTTTGAAGAACAATGCAAAATTTACTCTTCTTGATTTTTGATTTAAAATTAATGAGATTGCTCACATTAATAGAATGTTGAATCATGCATATCAACACATGTAAATTCATAAATAAATAAAAAAATTATATTTTCAAGTCATTTCGGGTCAGGTCGGGTCGGGTCATTTCGGGTTAAGGTTGTTTTGAGTTTTTATATTGTTTCAGGGTTCAGGTCGTTCGGGTTCGAGTCATTTTGAATCTAGTCGTTTTGGGTTTCGGGTCACTCGGGTTAGGGTCGGGTCAGGTTTGGGTCATATTATTTTGATGTACTTTTGGGTGGGGTCAGGTCAGATTTTTCCACCTCTTTTCCTTTCTCTTCATAATCTCAGTCATTTTTGCTGCATCTAATCTTTTCTGATTAATTAATTTATCTAATTGAAGTTGAATTTCTATAGATTCAATTCACCCGCTATTGATCTACTGAACAATTGGTATTAGAGCAGGTCTCCACAACAATTGACTAACTATCAAGGAGTTCCTGAAAAGATGCACGCTTACGCCTAAACTGGGTCCAATGATGTTGATCAAGTCACTAATTTTAACCCTCCCATATTCTTTGGGACAAACTACCCCTTTTGGAAGATAAGGTGGATGGTCTATATCAAGAGTTTAGACTCGAACTATTGGAGAGTCATCAGCAAAGGACCATACAGACACACTACTAAGATCGGTGAATTAGAAATTAAGAAAGATGAAGACGAGAGAACTGAGGCTCAGAAAAATAAAAGAGAAATCAACAAAAAAATCCATGCACATCTTGTACTACGGGATCAATAAGAACCAGTTCAATCGGATCCAACCCTATGAGACAGCCCAAGAAATTTGGCACAACCTGGAAGCAGCCTTTGAAGGTACCGATAATGTCAAATTAACTAAAATTACAATTCTGATGTGTGCTTTTGACTGTTTCAAGATAAATCCGGGTGAAAGCATCTCAGAATTAACCTCTCGGTTCACTAAAATATTAAATGATTTGAGGCAACTAGGAAAGGAAATCCCTTGGTCTGATCAAGTGATCAAGATTATTAGAGCTCTGCCAATGGATTGGGTAACCAAAAGTTTTAGCTATTGAAGAGTCAGAAAAATATACAACAATGACCTTGGAAGATCTCGTTGGCATCATAATGACTCATGAGATTAACTTAAAGGTGTTGAAGAATGATGAAGACAAGCAAAGAAAAACAATCGCATTAAAAGTTGCAGAGGACAAAGATGAAGAAATGTCTTACTTAGATGATAAAATAGAAATGCTAACAAGAAGGTTCAAAAGGAACCTAGAATGACACAGAAGAGGTAAGAAACCAAGTAAATTAGATTCAAACGCTAACGAGTCTACTCGTAAATCTTATTTTCAGATAGGTGAATCGTCAAGAAGAAACGATCTGGTATGCTATCAGTGCAATAAGCCTAGTTATATGAAATATGACTATCCACAACTCAACGAATCTAGATCGGGACAACGAAGGATTCCTTTCATAAAAAAGAAGGCCTTAGTAAAACAACATGGAGCGATGGTGAGCCTGAAGAATCAGAAGAAAAGAAGACATCGCCAACCTGTGCCTCATGGCCCTAGAAAACAACAAGTCCCAATCAAGTGATGAGACTGAGGTAAACGACTCTAACCCTTCTTCTTATCTAGAATTGGAAGAAACATTTTTTTCCATATTAGAAGAATACAAGAAAATTAAACTCAAGTATGAGTCTTTAAGGGATTCTTTTTCCAAGATTCAAGATAGTTGGAGTCAACAGACTTAGAAAATTCGTCTCTGAAATCTGAACTTGTTTCCTTGAAAAAGACTTATGAGAAAACCGTCAAAGAAAACATTAAGCTGAAACAAACCTTCACTAAGTTCAATGAAAGTAGTGAAAAGTTTGAGAAGCTATTGGGTTTTTAGAGATGTGTTTTTGATATAGCTGGATTAAGGTACAACCAAGAGGAAAAAGAAAAGCCCTACAATAGCATAATTGACAAAATTAATATTTCTATGCCAAGAAAACCAAAACTAATCTATAAATGCTCTCATTGCAATAGATTAGGTCACCTAACTAAATTATACTATGATAGATTGAATTATGTTTGGGTTCCAAAAGAAACTTACAGTACTAACCCAAAGGACCCAATAACACATGGGTACCAAGAAACCACACATTGAATAATATGTCTTGCAAGGGGAGCAGTTCAAGAACATGAATGATCAATGGTTTCTTGACAGTGGGTGCTCACATCACATGACCGGGGACAAGTCCAAGTTCATCGAACTAGAACTAAAGAAAGGAGGAAAAGTCACTCTTGGTGACAACACCAAATGCATAATTGAAAGAATACGTAAAGTAGGTAATCCATCTACCTCAACAGATAGTGTCTATTATATTAGAGGGTTAAAACATAACCTACTTAGTGTAAGATAGCTGTGTGATAAAGACTTTCGTGTATGTTTTAAGTCAAAACTCTGCACGATTTTTTATACCAATAACAAAGTTAATTTTATATGGTATAGGTATTTAGATGTTTACATTATAAACTTAAATACTTTATCTAAACAAAATGTTAAATTTCTATTCACTATAGATAGTGACAGTTGGGTGTGACATAGAAGATTAGGCCATATTTCAATAAAACAACTTTCTCGTTTATTAAAACTTGATTTGGTTGTTGGCCTACCAAAACTAAGTTTTCAAAAAGATAAAATTTGTGAATCTTTCCAACTATGAAACAAAGGAAAGACTTTTTTAAAAGTAAGAATGTTGTTTGTTCGTCTAAGCCACTCCAACCATTGCATATTGACCTAATTGGCCGATTGACACCCATGAGTCAATGAGGCAAACAATATGCATTTGTAATTGTTGACTACTTCTCTTGTTTTATTTGGGTGTTATTTTTAAGGACAAAAGATCAAGCCCTAATTATTTTCATTTTGTTTTAAAAAAGAATTTCAAATGAAAAAGATTTAAGCATCGCTTCTGTCCGAAGTGACAATGGTTTTGAATTTAAAAACTTATGTTTTAACAAGTTTTGTGACGACTTAGGGATTGATCATAACTTTTATGCTCCAAGAACACCTCAACAAAACGGGGTTGTTGAACGTAAAAATTGTTTTCTAGTAAACATTGCACGAGCGATGCTTTTAGAAAACAACCTTGCACAAAATCTATGGGTGGAAGCATTAAACATAACATGCTACATCATAAATAGGGCTTCCATTAGACCATTACTCAATAAGACTCCCTATGAGCTATGGAAAGGAAGAAAGCCCAACATTTTATATTTCCGCACCTTCGGATGCAAATTTTTCATCCATAACAACGGTAAGAGGCATCTCAATAAATTTGATGCCGATTTGATGAAGGTATATTTTTGGGTTATTCTACATCATCTAAAGCATATAGGGTATTTAATAAACGCACACTGACTATAGAAGAATATATACATGTTATATTTGATGAACTTGATTGCCCTGTCAAAACTAACCCCTCAAATGAAGATGAAGTAAACCTCTTCTTATCAGAATTAAAGAAATCAGCACCTCATGAAGAAGAGGGAAATTCTGCACCTTATATGGAAATGGATCTTGAAACCTCGAACTTGTAAGAAAAGAAAGACCAAGAAGAACCTCTTTAGATTGATGGCACAGATCAATTTCCTATTAAGAATTAGAAGCAAAAGAGTAGTCATTCTCTCGACAAGGTAATAGGTGATCTTACGAAAGGTATAACTACTGGATCCAAAAAATTTTGCTCAAATTATGCATTAATTTCCAATATCTGCTCCAATTATGTATTCATATCTTATATAGAACCAAAAAGCATAGATGATGCTCTTCTTGATAAGTACTGGGTGACTGTAATGCATGAAAAACTTAACTAGTTCACTCGGAACAATTTCTAGACCTTCATATCTAGGCCTGACCATCAATCCATCATAGGATTGAAATTGGTCTTCAGAAACAAAATGGATGAAACAAGAATTGTGACTAGGAACAAGGCCAGATTAGTTGCCAAAGGGTATTATCAAGAAGAGGTTATAGATTACGACGAGATTATGCATCTGTAGCTAGGTTAGAAAGCATCTGCATGTTGTTAGCATTTTCATGCTTTAGAGACTTCAAACTTTTTCAAATGGATGTCAAAAATGCATTTTTAAATAGTTTTATAAATGAGAAAGTTAATATGGAACAATCTCCTGGTTTTGAAGACCCACATTTATTGAATCATGTTTTTAAATTGCACAAAGATCTTTATGGTTTAAAACAAGCTCCATGTGCTTGGTATGAAAGCCTGAGCAAGTTTTTGATAGAAAAAGGTTTTAAAAGGGGCAAAATGAAAATTACACTGTTTACAAAAACTTAATGGGATGATATTTTGTTAGTGCAGATCTATATAGATGGCATTATTTTTGGATATACTAATGGATCTCTCTGTCAAGAGTTCTTAGGTGTTGTGACTATAGAGTTCGAGATGAGTATGATGGGTGAACTTCGATATTTCTTGGGTCTTTAACTAACCCAAACAAAGGAAGCAATCTTTATAAATCAATCCAATTACATCAAAGATTTACTTAAGCGATTTGGATTTGAGAGCTAACACCACTACAAAATGCCAATGGCGACAAGCAAATCACTTGACTCAGACGAAAAAGGTAAGACTGTAGGTCAAAATTATATAGAAGCATAATAGGTTCACTTTTATACTTGACTGCTAGCAGACTGGATATATTGTTCAATGTATGTTTTTGTGCTCTCTTTTAAGCTTCTCCTAGAGAATTTCATTTGTCTGCAGTTAAACGCATTTTTCGGTATTTGGCATATACACCTGATCTTGGTCTCTTGTACTCGAGAGATTCTTTGTTTCAATTACATGCTTATTCAGATACTGATTATGGAGGATGTAAAGTATCTCATAGAAGCATAAGTGGGACATGCCAATTTCTAGGAATTATGCTGATCTTCTGGTTTAGTAAGAAGCAAAACTCAATGGCATTATCTACCACAGAAGCTGAATACATCGTAGCCAAAAGTTGTGCTCAATTACTATGGATGCGACAATAACTCCTAAACTATGGGTTTAACTTTTCTAAGATCCCTTTTTACTATGATAACACTAGCACTATCTATTTAACAAAAATTCCTGTTCATCACTCTAAGGCTAAATACATAGAGATTAGGCACCACTTCATTCGAGATCATGTCGAGAATAAGTATGTTGTCCTAAATTTTGTAGACACTAAACAAAAATTAGCAGATATTTTAACAAAATCACTTTGTAAAGATACATTTTCTCGTCTATGTTTAGTTCTTCGGGTGTGTAATCTCGAGTGATTTTGTTTCTTTTCTGCTTATCAATTACTTTATCGATCAATAGAGCTTCGGACAGTCAACTAGTCACTCAGGCAGTCGACTAGTGGTGTCTTTTGCCTATATATCTACGTCATCCTACATATTTTTGTCATATCCTCTTTTCAAAAATTGTTTATCTTTTCATTAGGATTCCATCCACTCTCACTACCTCAAAGTATCTTTCTTCCACTCCTTCATGGATTGTCGTGGCTTTCCCTCTTACAATTAGTTTGGCTTTGATGATGACGTTCCCATTAGCCGTTGCCGCCGGCGAGACTTGCAAATTTTGTTCAGTCTCCTCCCTCATCTCTTCTAGCCTCACAACTACCTCGTTCTTCACCTCGATAGGCACCATCTTAAAACGTGCGTCATCTTTCTCTCTCCATTCAGTTCTCTTACTACCATGACCGCCTCTAGTGGGAAAAATTTCAAAAGTTTTCCAACGTCAATATAATTCCCTCCAAACTTGTTAACTTTGACTATTTTGACTTTGTGAATCTCGCCATCTGTCCTTTTTTTTTTTTTTTTTATCATCAAGGATGGACTTTTATTTTCTCCATCAACTTACTTTTCTTTCCTAATATGATCAAAGCCCTCTTTGCCACTATTGAGTTTGTATCAACAGATGAACTCAAATTTACAATGAACAGGTAGGACTACTACCACATGTCTTCGGATCTTTTGGAAAACATTTTGGGAGTTCTCTCTGGTGGAGAATACTATTTTTTGGTCAATAGGACTTATCCCGACATTCCCGACTTTTCACTTAATGGTGCTATCAAGCTTCTCTCCGGTCTTGAGGATCTCTTAAATCTCCTTTTGACTGATGGTCACATTCTTACCCCTATCCATCGAATATTAAGCCATATGTTGGCTTATGTGATTGTACCTCATGATGGTTCTCGACATTTTCTCTCTCATGCTGACATTTTCATCACTTCGCTCTTCATGAAGCAAATCCCAACAAATCTGACATTCTTCATTTTCCAACATATCCATCATATCATTGCAAGGGAAGGAGATTTAAATTTGTGTTATACCATTTTTTTGACAAAAATGTTCCATCACTTTCAGATAAGTGTTCGTGGTGAAATCTACACTCAGTTTTCTAAACCAAACTAGTATGGAAAAAAAAAAAGTGATCAGTTTGATGGGTTTTCATTATGACACTACCACCAAGATCTGGACTAGTCAAGCATGGGAGACCCGCATGTCACGACGTCGTGGTGCATCCTCATCCTCCTCCTCTCTAGACCTTTGGCTCGACCAAATTTTAGACGAATTGTATCGAGTGAACTCTAACCTTGATTCTTTAGAAGAAGTCACTCGCACTCGCTTTGGTGCCGTGATGGATGAGATTTGTAATGCTAATGTGTTTGATAGGTTTCTAGATTGGTTAGGTTTTCCAGAGTCTCATACTACCCTGATTGACCCAATTGACCCTCTTGCTTCTGCTAACATCCCTTAGTTTCTTGTGTTTTTTTGTGTATTGTATTAGTTATGCTTATACTTTTATGTTTCCTTAATGCTAATCTGTTTAGTTTGTTTTGTTTTCACATGTTAAGTGGGAGCTTCTTCTACATTTCACTTTTTGATTTAGACAAAAAGGGGGAGAAATGCATTTTACATCTCATGTTTTCAACTGCTTTTATTATACTGCACATGCTTTTGTTTTTGGTTTTGTCTATATCAAAAAGGGGGGGGGGGGGGGGGATTGTTAGGATATTTTATGTTTGCATCGCAAAACTTTGTGTTATTTACTGATGAATTTATCTAAGTATGCAGGTTACTAAAATCAGTTCTATTAAGGACAAATACAATTACAACTCACATATATTTTTGGTAAGATTCAGATTATGTATCTTGAAAGTTAGTGCAGAACCCAAGGAAATAAAGGACAGAAGTTGCGGACACATCATAGGAACCAGTCGACTAGCAGAGGAACTAACCGACCAGTCAGTCGACTAGCAGAAGAACCAATCGACCAGCCAGTCGACAAGCAAAACAACCGGTCGACCAGCAGTAGAGGTACCAGTCGACTAGCAGAAAAACCAGTGGACTAATTAGTTGACTACCGAAGAGAAGAATCGGTCTATTTAAGTCTTAGTCGACTGGAAAAGTCCATTACATAATAGTCAGATAAGTTATAATAGGCATAAATACACAATCAAATGATATTTTGAAAGCAGATTTTCTGAAGATTTCAAAGGCTATCAGAGGAGAAAATTTTAGACTTTCCTTTTGAAGACTTGGATGGAGCTTATAAATTGTTGTTTCATTTATGTAAAAAAAATACAAAGAGAACTAGAAAAAGTGAATATTGTAATCCATTTCTTATTAAGAGATTGTTCTGTATTGAGAGTTGTAAGAAAAGTTGAGAGATTGAGTTTGAGTGTACTCAGTGTAAATGTTAGCTTGGTATCCGAAAGCTCAAGCAAGTGTATTTGATAATTTGGTGATTATAGTGAAACTCAGTAGATCGGGAAGCTATTGAAGAAGTGGGCGTAGACTCATCGTCAAACCACTATAAATCTCTATTTTCCTTTCTCTTCATAATCTCTATTCTTTTTGCTGCATTTAATTTTTTTGATTAATTAATTTTTATTAATCATAGTTGAATTTTTATAAATTTAATTCACCCTTCATGATCTACTCAACAAGATCTATTAAAAACGAAAGTGCTGATTTTTTGTTATAGAACGTGTAGAAGTGTACTTTTTTTTGTCATCATTTTTTTTTTATTGATATCAATAAAAACATAAATGATTTGTCATTGAGTTGCATGGTGCAAAAGTTACAAGGCACGCATATACCTCGAATATTCCGCAATGAACCTTAAGACATCTGAACAGTGCCTCAATGGCAGTGTATCACACACACACACAGAGTAACATAGATACATACGGTCGGGCACCAAATTCTTAGGAAATCAAACAACACAAAAAAGATGCAGCTAAAAGGTTTTTCAAAAATTCTAGTTACGAAATGGGTGCCATGTATAATGGAAGAGGCAAAATGCAGACAGAAGAAGACCTACAGGATCTTTAATTCGGATAAGGCTGCGATGTCTGCAGAGAGCTCACCCACCAAACCTATGTTTGTTAATGATCTGAAATAGAGAAATGTTAGGTTAATCCCAGATATATGAGAACCAAAAACAAGCAATCTTTGATTACCATTAAAAGGTGAAAGTAATTTTAAGAGCGTACATTGACGTCACACGTGAATTGGTGCATGAAATTCCATCCCAACGCTCACCACAAGGATCGATGCCTTCCCAATTGGGTGGTTCATTCTCCCAGATATCCTTGAGAGCTTTTAGAGCAATATCTGCATCACATTTACAAGTGGTATTCCCATGATTCAGTTACCTAAAGCTGAATTCTAAATATAGTTATTCAATCATTCAAAATAACTTGAGCATTTATAGAAACTGAGAAGGATCAAAACCAGTTTTAGCACCTAAATTTGAAGAGAACCAAAGCATCTTCTAAGAGCTGATCTTCTGTAAAGGGTTGAAAGTGTTTCCTACTCCTAGGTAGCTCCAAATAACTACTATTATATCCAAACTGAAATAATTTCTATGTGTCGAAAGGCAAGAATCGAATACTTTGAAAAGAGAGCACTTCCTCAGAAACCTGTGTTTTACTGGTTTGTGTAGTTTGGGGCAATAAATACTACTCTATGTAGTTAACAGCACAATATAAATAGAGTCATTTGTTTTAAATATCTATTCTAAAGCCAGCAATCTCCAACCTTCATTTTTTGGAGATAACATTAACTATCACTTAGCTAGAAGCTTCAAACGCCCAAAAGAAAGCTAAAAGAACATGCAAATTCACAAAAACAACAAGCATTTGATCAAGCAAAACAAGATCATATGGATAGCGATTAGATGGAAACTTACGGTCTTGAGTATTAGTCTGTGCTGCTATGACCAAAATTTGGATGACAACAACCAGCAAAAACGCCAGAATTCTTGGAGCCATTAGTCAAATAAACAAAAGGCTCAAAAGTTCAAAGCCTTGCAAACTCAGTTCTGTTCAATTACTATGCACATAACTGAAAACTCATTCAATACCCACATATGACCAACACATTTTAAGCATCAAACTGACAAATTCTCCTGGTTCAGATTACCAACCGAACATATACATATATTTGATTCCTAAAACTGTGTTGCAAGAAGTCTTGAATTTAATAGTTGGAACCCACCAACAAGTGGATTTGAATAATCTGCATATACAATTAATAAATATCTTCACAAATTAAATACGATGACAAGGGTTTTGATAGGTGGGTTTTATTTATCCAAATTTTGAAGATGGAAGATGTGAGGCTTTGGTTAACAGAAAGGAAAGAGAGCAAGTTGCAGTATTCCACTATTCCTAGCAGTGGAGTCATATGATTGCCTGCTAACCTGCAAGTCCGTGTCAAACAAACCTTCAATACAAGCTAAAGTAATTTAAAACTAGATTGATAAATCACAACCACATTGTTTAAGACCTTTGTTTAAGAGAACATAATAAATAAAGCAACATTAGAAGAAAGAAATGAGAAAAATCTCCATAACTAAAGTGATCGATATGTTTAACGGTTAACTTTGAGCTTTTGAATCTTCCAACGGCTTCACCAAAAATAAATATTTAATACAAAGTGCATATATAAATCAAAGAAAAAGATGAAGATGGACTTTTTTTTCATTTTAATATTTTTTGGTTTTCTAGAATATTTCAATTTTTTAAGATTATATAATTGTTAACTTTTAGTATTTAGGTTTTGTTAATCAATTTTTCTTGGGAGCCAATGCATAATAGACATATTGTTAATTTGCAATCAAAATTATTTTGTTGACTCAAATAGGCGGTGATTTGGTTTGAATGTATCAATTACTTAAGGTTGGATTCGATCTGAGCTTTTATGAGCTATTTGAATTTGAGAACGATCAAAACTCGACTCGGTCAAAGTCGAACTTGAAAATTATAAGCTTGAATAGTTTATCGTGTTGAGCTCGAATACTTTAATGTTCGGCTCGAATAGTTTGAGAAGATATTATTGAACTTGAGTCGAGCTCAAGTTCAAACCATTATTTTTTTATTAAAATTATAGTTCAGACTCAAGTTCGAGCTCAAATAGTCTTGTTTGTTATCAAGCTCAAATAGTCTTATTTGTTATCGAGCTCAAGCCATCATAAAACAGATCAAGTTCGAACTCGAACTCAATTTTCGAATTCAATTCGAACTTAAGCTTAGGCTTGAGCTTGAAATTGTTCATTTTAAGTCAAACTCGATTTGGTTTGAATCAACCTCTTACCACAACAAATCTAAAATTACAAATTAAAAATGATGTCTCATTAAAATACGAGATATCGTCAATAATTATTTCAAAAATAAAAGATACCGAATACAATTAAACCTAGATATTTTTTTATTTTATTTTGTGTTAACAAAATGAATAAAATACTATTAAAATATAATGTATTATTGAGAATATCTTGATAGCATTCCTGTGATTGAAAAGTCTTCGTGGTTGGAATTTTATGTTTTTATTTTCTTGTTTTCGATCTCTTGCTTTCTACATCAGAAAGTTGTTTTTTTTTTTTATTTCACACTGGTAAAGCCTTAAAAACGATCAATTGGTGTTTACTTCAACAGTGACCCAATTTGTTTTCTTTTTTTTTTTTTCCTTCTAAATTGGTCAATTCCATATACAAAATTAAAAAAAAAAGACATTGGCCAAATCCAAATTTATTCAAAGCACACGACAAAATATCACTCTCTCTAAATATATAATGCAATAAAGTTTAATGAAAATCCTTTTAACTAGAAGAATATGTTACAAAGTGCTTGGCACATGTTGACCTCTTCAAATAGCCAAAAGACCCAAAACAACTTATTATGATTACATGACCTCTTTAAGCCTTGACAAATTCAATAGATTTTGGTGATAAAAATAAAAATATACAAAAATATAAGTTTACCATTAAATTCGTATATTTTACCACAAAATGTAAAAAAATTAAATTGCCTTTTTTTTTGTTACAAAAACACCTTAGACTCTACCAAAATAAAAGGGAGAGTGGGGGGTGGAATTATAAGTGTCTTTACGTTCGGTAATATTAAAAATTACTGTTAAATATTACTTAGTGTCAAATGATACTTTAATTACTATTAAATGGTATTTTTTTATTAAAATGGTATATTTTATCCAATACTGTTCATTGATACTCAATTGCTTTCAAATAATACTATTATTATATTAAATTAATAATAAATATTATTTAAAATTATTATCAAATGATACCGAAAGATAAATAGAGTCCGAGGGTCCATTCATTCAATAAAAGGTCTTGCAACGAATTGAAGATATTATATCGTAATATTGAATGTAAGCCATAAAAAAAATACAAATATCCTTTCTTTTTGAAGTAATAATAATAATATTGTTTTTCTTATCTAATTTTATAGATTTAACAAAACAACGCATCGAAGATATTATATCATACTATTGAATGTAAGCCACAAAAAAAAATCATTATCCTTTCTTTTTGAAGTAATAATATTCACTTTTTTTTATTTAATTTTATAGATTTGACAAAACAACATAAAAGATGTAATTTAAGATTATTATATATAAATATTATTCTGCTGCTTTAAAGGTTATGCACTTTTCTTTAGAGCTGACGTATACCGTCAATCTAAAATGTAACTGTTTCATTTCCTCTTTTACATATGTGTTTTTTGAATAAATTCTTGAAAAATGAAAATGGATGCAAAAAAATTCCCAATGAATATCATTCCACATCGAAAAGACGTACTTAACAAGAGTTAAATATAAATATCATTCCGCGGCTCTAAACATTTGGTACTCTGTTGAAGTTAGCGTGTAAAGTCAATCTTATATGTAACTATTTCCTTTCTCTCTCCCTGTATATGTGTTTTTCTTGAATAAATTCTAAACAATTAAAAGAGGAAAAAATGTTTCCAAAAAAAAAAAAATCATATCCCACATAAAAAAGATGTGCTTGAGAAAAACTATTTTGTTAAACACTAAACAATTTATATCTACATTTTTGTTTTTATCATAAACCGTTTTAAAAATTATAAATTAAATCAAGTTATTTTATTAAAAAATAAACAATTTATAATTTTATTGTTGTTTTATCATAAACCGTTTCAAAAACTATAAATTAAGCCATAAATTATTTCTGCTGTTAAACCAAACAGTTAGCTGAAGTAAAGATAAGAGATAGTATCACCAAACTAGTGGCATTTTGATCACTGTTTTAATTTCCCTTTTAAATTTCAAAGTTGATTAAATAGAACCCATTGTTTTGAAGATGCTTCTAATAATCTTATCTCTCAATTTTCTTGTCCAAATGTTGAATGGTGCACATGTGCGATATTCACAGTCAACTCATATGACTACTGAAAAAAGAAAGTCATCTTCGTAATTTTTCTTTAAATTCTAAAATTAACCGATTTGACGTTAATTTGAAAAAATTAATGAGTTATATCCGTTTTGGGTAGTTGTTAGGTTTGAACCCTTATTTTACAGGTAGTTGTTAATATCAATTTTATATATATATATATATATATATATATATATATAATTAACAATTTTTTTAAGGGTGCAAATAAAAATTCAAACTCCTGCAACAAGGACTAACTTCTATTAAAATACATCTTTTTTTTTTTTTTTTTTTTTTAGGTGAAATAATTTGGAGTATATATGTTACTTATGCAAGTTGCTATTTACTAGGTGATATTGTTTTTTTTTATTCTTAATTAATTATTTAAGATTTAAATTAGTGTTTTTTAAAAAAAAAAATTGAGTTTTGAACCTAGAAAAAAAAAGGTTTTGGGTTCATATTCGAGTTTGGTACTGGGTATCTGCACCTGCTTATTTTGGCAATATAAATTTTGAGAGTTTCGACAAAAATAATTGATAAATAAACCAGTAATACAATGACTACTATGCTTGAACACTTTATAGTTATGATTTAGATTACAATATTCAATACTTTTATAACACATGATCATTAATATATTTATTATTATAATTATTTTATTTTAAATAATTAAATTGTTATTGTTATAATTGTTTTTATTTATTCTAATTAGATAAATATTTAATTACGAGGGTAAAATTACAGTGAATAACAAGTTTAAAAACCTTTTACTGACTTCACTATATTTTTAAAAAAGAAAAGGATAAAAATTATTGTGGATTGAAAAGGAAATGAGCTTGTATTTAATGTTACCAAAGAAAAAAAGGAAAAGAAACTTCAGGTCCAGCCAATGGCGGCCTGGCAGCTTGATAGCATCGAAATAGGATCAGTATCATTCTTGTATCTATATTGGAAAGACAAAAGAAGTTTCCAAGATAATGACTCTTTGGGATTATGCGACAATGTCCAATTGTTATTTCTGTAAAATAGTACATTATTTTTTTGAAAATAAAAACACATTAACTTCAGTGTTGAACATTCCATGCTGTTTGTGACCTAAATTCTCTACACGTGGACCAAATGACAAGAATGTTTTGGCCTTTACATGATAGGGCTATGCTAATTTCCTGAATAAACCAACCTAAAGGGAAGTGGTATTATTTAAGAGTTGCAAGCAAAATCGATTCATCAAAAATTTTCACTTATGGGAGTTGAAGTTGTTCTATACCAAGTAGTTTTAAACTGAAAATACCGTAAAGCTTTTTTAATATATACATAAAGCTTTATGATTTAAAAAACAATTTCAGTTAGCATTTGCCATCATTGTATTTGGGCTGCCAATAGGATTTGGATTCCTTGTCGACCGAAAGAATTTATAAATAATCCACATCTCATATCGATAATAGAATAAAAAAAAATTGATATATATGTATTTTTGAAGATGCAGTCAGTATAAATATAATTTGATATGCATTAAAGTTTAAAGTAAAGTGATCTAAAAAATATATATACAAAGCTTTATAATATTAGAAGAAAGCAAGCAACCTTAGTCAATGCCGACATCTTCAGAAAGAAAATTGTGTCAGAATAAACAATGAAAATTTGAAATTTATTACCACTACAAGATAAATTGTCAGCGTCAGCGCTTTTTTTTTGCATATTCCAGCGCTTAAAAGCGCCGCAATATGAATTTTTGGCGCTTTTTGCGAGCACCGGATCAAGCGCCGGAATGTGTGGTGTCGAAACGCAAATACCAGCGCTTTGAAAAAGCGCCGCAATATGCATATTTTTTCGACGCTTTGAAGCACTGGTATATAGCGGCACTTAGGAGCGCCGGTATGTAGCGGCACTTAGAAGCACCGGTATGTAGCGGCACTTCAAAGCGCCGGTATATAAGTGTCGCGAAAAATACAATTTCTTGCCACCCCAATATGAATTTCGGTTTTAATTGTGTTTTTACATTACTTTGACTTAAATATCAACATGCTATATGCAAATGTTCTTCGATATATAAAATGCATCATCCATAAAAATTCCTTCAGTCAACATAAACGTCTTATGTACACAAAAAAACAACCATAGTTCATATATAAAATTCATACAAAAACAAAGTAATGAAAATGTAGTATGAAAAATTCTTTTAGCATCACGAAATCAATCATGAGGTCCTCTATTAGCCAAATGTTGTAGTAAAGACTTCAGTTCATCCATTTGGGATTGCATATTATTTATTTGATCATCGTGTCTCGCCGTTATTTGTTGAATTTGTTGTGCATGCTGTTAATTGTTTTCTTCTATTTGTGCTCTCAAACTATTTATCTCTTCAGCATAAGCCCCATGGTATCCCATATCATTCCTTATTTGAGCTGAAAGTCCAAACACAGCAGAGGGTGTAACTCCGAAACCCTGACCTTGGACACGACCGGAACTCTCTTCACCCATAAGTTCGGTGAAGACTTCATTTTGTATTGCTAAATTATTGCTAGCATCAGAGGATCTTGAAGCTGCAACAAGTTCAACAACACGAGCTTCAGCTGTCACCTACAATTAAGAAACAATAAAGATTAAACTCCTTCGAATATTTAGTAGCTAATTACAGCGCAATATACATAAAACAAAATGTGTTTATCATATTTTATAGAAAAACGGGTAGAATTTCCCCTATTTTTTCATAAAACCTCCTGCACAAGAAAAACAAATATATAATCCAAGCAATGTAGCTGATTCACAACTTAACAAGGAAACAACAAAAAAGAAACAGAGGATAAAACAAATTCATCTAAGAGAAAAGACTATATCTGTAACCTTGTTTTACCACCATAAATTTATATCTATACATAAAATAAAATTGGTGCAAAATCTATAGAGTACTTAAACTAATTTAGACAAAATGTGCAAAGCAACAAAGTATCATCTATGCTCGTCGGTGGTTACCACCACACAAAATCATCCCACTTTTATCAGCACAACTCCAAAAGTGTAACTAGGATATCATTTTTACCTTCAAAGCATAAAATCTTCACCATACATTCATCTTCCTTTGTTTAGTACATAAAATCTTCACCATACATAAAATTTGTTTAGTACAAATCTAGTTCGAAAAAAAATGAAAAGCATGATCAAGTTCCCAACCTCACCTGCTGCCAATCAAACACATTTACTGATATAAAATTCATATCTATATCTAATCAGTAATTAAAGAAAGAACTATTGATCATTAAGGCTATGCAGAAAACGGATCATATTTCAAACACAGCTCTAATATATATGTCAGGATCACATTGCCCAACAGATTAATCCTAAAGGCACAAGAACCAGACAGATGTATTCCAAAGGCACCAATGGAGTACTACATGTGTACACAACAAAAGAACCATTTACAAAAACAAGAGAGTATGTCAATGAAGTCTATGAAGTCATCCTCATTTAAAAAAAAAAATAATAACATCAAACTTTTGGGTCAAAAATATTTTATCACCCTTCTTTGATGAAAGCTATATATTTCTTTACTTAATTGAAGGCTCTCTTCTTTCTTTCATTCCACATCAAGTGAAAATATGAAGGAATAAAAAAATTAGGCATTTTCTCTATTTTTAAAGATGTTCAACTTACCATAAATTGTCGTGATGCATCATCAATAAAAGTCTCATCCTTGCGTTTATGAGTTTCAGCAAAAAACTCTACGCGCCCGGGCTCATTCCCATGTGTCATCTCCTACCATGTATGGAAAGAGATCAAATTGTGACAGTGACATCTTAAATGAAAGATTGGATTAATAAAGCAAATTAACTCACATATTCATCCCGTCGTCTAGCAAAACTCTTTGAACCAGACGTGTGAGGACATTGTTGTCTTTCACGTGCCGCTGTCCCTATAGTCAAATATTTCTACACCAATAATAAACCAATTAAATAATCAGTCATTAATAGAAAAATAGAAACAATGAAAATCCAAAGGAAATTATTGTCTTAAAACAACCTTACTCTGGTCAGAGAACCAATAGTTCACCAGTTGCTTCCACTGGTCTTGATCTACGCTTTTTTGAACATCATTGCTCAAAACTTGTTGTTTTGTTTTGTTCCACATGTAGTCCCTTTTCAGCACATATCGGTAGTCCCTTCATTTTTTCCCTATCATCCTCAACAAAATGTTGTCTATCGCCTCAATCATAGGGTAATGGAACTTCCTCTACCACACAGAAAGGAAATCGATGTCAAATAAGCATTATTGGTGTTAGGGATTATGCATGTACAACACCATGAATAAACAAAAACAAAAAGAGAGATTGGAGGCAATCAATAGTTATTAAGTTGTTACTTACCCGAATCAATGTAACAAGGTCCTTCTTGTTGCTAGAAGGGACCTTCTTCCAATCCGTGTAATTAAGCGGACAAAGGTTCCCTCTCTTCGCTACCTTGCCCAACCAGCTACTTAACATTTGACCACCTTTCTTGATAGGTTGATGACGTGCATTGAAGTGGACCACAATTTTTTCCCCACGTTCAAGGGACCACACTTATGAGGTTCTTAGGACACGTGTCTGCTTCCTCACCCTCCCTTCAGAATCTATACATTGAAAACATAAATTATATAATTAGTATAACAATGTGGTATCAAACTAGTTATAGATAGAATGTATTCTAATACAAAAATTACCAATTATCTCGTATTGTTCACTATCATTGTGTTCACTTCCCGATGTTATTGGATCGGTCTCATAATCATTTTGTGAGTCATGATCATCATCAAGGTGATACTCATGCTCATGGTGAATATATTCTTGATGGTATGAAGACTCAGCTGCATACTGGTTTGACATGTTATCTCTAACCGATGGAGGGATATTTTTTGACCTATACATCTTGTAATCTGTAAAGATAAAAACATTAAAATTATTATATCTCACAATATAATAAGATATTTTAATATTAATATTCATATATAATCGTATTATTATCAAGATAATTATAAATTCTAAAAATTATTTAAATTAGCATAATCATTATTATTATATATTGCCACTATATACTCCGGCAAATTGAATTCCCCAAAGCAATTGGCAAACTTCATCAAAAGTAGTGGCATGTGGTTACACTTAAAAAAATCAGTATTCTAACTCAGTTTTAAAGCATGAATGGAAAGCTGAAATGTTAATTAGCATATGACATATAGCATTAAAGACATGCACAAAATTTGGGACATGGCTTAGCAGATTTCATGTGTGAACATGAATCGCACACTAAGTTACTTTATGCCTCCCTTGAAGCCGATCAGAGTAATATTACTAAAATTATAGAACAATCAATTATTTTCTCCATATTCACAGGTACTAAAATGGATAACCCTCTGTTTTATAAACTAGCTTTTATTATAGGTAAATAGAATATAGTTGTTCTTAAATGAAGATCTACTAATACTAACTAGAAAGGGAATATAACTAAAAAAAGTTCCTGACCAAAAGAATAAAATAAAAACAGAGAATGTAATAAGAACAGGAAACAGAAAGCAATAATCCTAACACAATTAGTCTGCTTCAACAATGCATTTTTGGTAGGCAATACCTCGGAACATTCCAAGCTGTGAAGAAATTTCCACACCATATGCTGCAGATAACGAGAAGAATTTAGAAGAAAGTCAAGCAACCTTCCCTCTCTCTCTCTCACTCCTTTTTTGTAATGCATCCTTAAGAAATGATAATTAGATAAAGCTAAATCAGCAAAAATTTCACAAAAAGTTCAAAATAAGCAAAAAAATAGAAAGAAAAAAGATGAAGAACCATGATGTTGAGAAGGCTAAGATTAGTTGTCATTTTAAAAGAAATATAGATATAAAGAAGCAATGAAAAGAAAAATCAATACAAAAGTCAATTTTTTTAATATTTAAATGCACTATAATACAACATGGTCTAATGAAAACTTTGTTTCGGGCAACATTTGAAATTGCAATATAACTCATACAAGCAGATGATAACTAACTTAAAAGAAAGTATTTTCAATGTTTCAAAGGGGTTATACAGAACAAGTTACTGCCTTGGCCTGATTGAACAAGTTTAAGCTAAGAATTTAGTTTTCTTTTTAACAGCATAAAAAGGTTTAATAATAGTTTCCAACTAACAAAAGACATTAAACCAATCAAGAACTCATCATTTATCAAAAAATAAAAATAAGAAAATTAAGGAACTCATCATGAAAAACACTAAACCAATAAACGACCACACCAGGGTGGTAACAAGCATCACAAGCACAGTGTAAGAACTCCCTAAACATTTAACAGATCAGCTAATACTATTTCTTCTCAGCTTAGATACAACACCGAAATTATTCACCTGAAAAATTCTTCTCTTGTTTCACTGTAACCCACCAAACCTTACTAAATTTAATCAAATCACCAGTGTAGTCTTGTTCTCAAGAGAGAACAACAAAGGAAAAAAATAACACAAAGGAAAAAAAGAACACGTGCTTCGGTTTCGTTGAAATTCATATGTCTTTCTTTGAAATTTAAGAATACAAGAAAAAAGAAAGAACCAAATTGGGATTTCAAACGTTGAAAACTGTACATGGAAACTTGCAGTAACAGCAGAAGCATAAATTCCTAAAGATACCACAAAGAATTAAAACCCATTAGCTTAAGAAGATCTCAACAAAAATGAAGATATAACATAGACTGAATCCAAACCACACTAATTCTCAAAATTCCCCCAAAATAACAAAGAGAAAGTATTAAAACTAAAAACTAAAGCTGGTAAAATCGAAGTCTAACTAAGAGGAAAATTAAGGAACTCATCCACTCAATAAACCCATTAAATACAAACAAAGACAACGAAACAGGAGAAGATGAAACTAACAGATGCCTTTGACCCACTGGAAGTTAAGCGCAAGAGAGAAAAACAAAAGAAAAAAAAGAACACAAGAGAGATGAAACTCACCGGGGGAGCTCGCAGGAGGGACACAAATTTTGGGGGAAACAGCGTGGTGGAGCTAAGGGCAGAGCAGGGAAATTTTTTTGCGAGAATGGGGCGATGGAGAGAAGGGCGCGCAGAAGAAAAATTTTGGGGGAAAAATCTGGCGCTATATTATATATATTGGAACTTACTGGCGCTTAAAAGCGCCGGAATATGCCCATTGCCATATTTCGACGCTTTTAAGCGCCAGTATATGCTAATTACCAAATACCGGCGCTTTGAAGCGCCGGAATATGAAATGGGTTTCGAGCATATACTGGCGCGGGATATGTTCTTTGTATATTGCAGCGCTTCCTTAAGGCGTCACAAAACAAGCACAGGCGGTTATTATATTGCGACGTTTGCCGGAATTGAAGCGTTGGCATATACCAATTCTGTTGTAGTGTACAAGCCTACCTAAAGTTAAACGAGATGAATTTGTAGCATCAAAGCAAAGCTAGGCATGCAACTTTTCGGCGTACAAATTTATTTGCAGAAAATATTATATTATGACACAGTTTTTGAGGGAACAAGAGAGAAGAAAGAAAGAAAGAAAAGTACATCTTCAAATGGTTTTAAAAAAACATATTTTTTCGAAAATATATGATTTTTTTAAATTTAATGAGAACTTTATAATCATATCTATTAGTTTTTAATGGAACATATCGTGTCTATTTAAAAAAAAATTAAATTAATGTCTTTTGGGTTTTTAAACAACTCTTTAATATCATTTTAAAATGGCCCAAAATAAATACTAAATGCTGATTTTTTTGTAACACCATGAACCATCTACGTATAGAAAACCATGACAAACTTTAACTCTACTCTCATCATAATCTAAACATGGCGCAAACAAGTATTTTCACAAACAAAATATCATCAACATAGCTCAAAATCATGCCAAATAAATAGAAAAAGGCACATTATATCTTGTCATGTCAGGTTTGAAGATTGGCATTATATCTGCCTATATTTTAAGAGAAAATTAATTATTTTTTAGTAAAATCGATTGGTTAAACTCAAGTATTTAAACAATCACTTTCAATATGTTCTTTGCAATTTGAAGTTTACATATAGGGAGAATCAAAATAAACGATTCAAACATGTCAGAACTTTTTATCAAAAAGCATATAAATGAAATAGCTACTAAGGTATGACAGATGGCTTCAAAGACAAGTTTGCTTGAACAAATTGAGTAGGCTACGGATAGGGTCACCTGAAGACTTGATTCATCTTTTGATTTTGTGTAAGCTTTTTGCTTTCAGTTTGTAGATTATACTTAATCTATGGTGAGATTGTAGAGAGAGGAAAAACTTTTGAGAGTTTGAGACTGAGAGAGATATGAGCCATGAGAGTTTGTTCAGTGTTTTGACGGAATTTTACTTAATTAAATTTGTAACATATTTACCACCGTAGATGCATTTTTAAATGACATGAGACTTGATCAACCGCACCCTCCACTTTCTGGTTGAAAACTGGACTGGATACGAGCAAAATCCTTAAAAAAATCTCCTATTTCATTGATGTACTTTTTAAAAAGTGAAATTTTTGTTTGAATCTGATTTAAAACTCCATTTTAGAAGTGTTCAAAAATTTACTGGTAATTATTACTGATAATATAAATAGTGATTGTGCAGACATTATCAATAAAAAAAATTTAAATTACTAATAAAATTTCTACCTGATATAAAAATAGTATTTTACATGTAAATATTTCCCATCCAAAAGTTTCATACGATTAAAATCTTTAAAGTGGAAATTGTTAGTATTAATACTTGTTGACATGACTGTCCCTAAGAATAGTACTGGTCTCTTTTTTCAATTGTATTATGGTGTAATATGATTTCCATGAAATATGAGAAAGATTAAACAAAAATAACACAATCATTAATACTCCTTCCGCAAAAGATAGGTTTATTTAGATACCTAACATTCAATTCAATTTGACACGCTCTTTCCGTATCAAAACGGTCTTAGCTCACTGTAAAACTTCCATTTCCTTTTATAAAAATCAACAAGAATGCTTCCTGAGTGAGCATATCAGGTAAATTTACCAGAAACCGGACAGGAGAATTTATTTATAGTTTTTCAATTCCTATTGGTAGCTCTTCTGTAGCTGTTGCTGAGCTTTTGACCATGTTATTATTGAACCTGAGGGGCTCACGTAAATGATTTACGATTTATCTATAAAATATTCTTTTCCTTCTGTGAAACAAAAGATACCATCCATTAGATTATACACCATTCTTCAATTGTACAACCAGACTCCCATCGCAAGATATACTAAAAACCTCTCCTTCAAGCTCAATTAGCTAGCACTTCATGCTGCAATTTCGAGATTGGAGAGTTTGATCTGAATAAGAAAAACAGAATAAATAAAGAAGTTATAATAGAATGGAAATCATGATCTTGATTAGATTTAACAAACAAATGTAAAATAACTGCTGGGAAAATGGGATTATCCAAATGAAATCAGATGTCAATTGTCATCATAAATGCTGGAAAAACTTGGCTTGCCTTTAAACTTTAAGGATTAGACATCTCACTCTCTCGAATCTTTTTCTTTTTTCATTCTTCCTTATTTTCCAGGTTTTTTTTGGGTGGGTGGGTGGGTGGGGGGAGGCATACATAAATACCCATCGAGGATTAGGACTTTTCTTTCGATCAAGTCCGAGAAGAGCCTGGTCTCCAACCAGCACCTTTAAAATTAGAAGTAATTGATGATAGCCCATCTACTTACAAAAGATAATAGAAACTTAAGTAAAAGTTTTTCATTTGCTAGTACTGCCAAAGTGCAGCAGCATCTACACTAATCTACAACCAAACTCATCTTTTATGTGGATGCCGCATATATATATATATATATATTAATTTGACAAAAACACAGTAAGATTATAAAGTTATTTCAATCACCTAAAAAAATATTTAGTCATCTACCCAATACTCAGCTGTTAAATAATTGGAAACCAGAAAAATATAATAAAAGGAGAAAAGGTACATACAATTAGCATATGCCACATGGCTAGTATTATTAGTTTCTGCTAGTTGCTAAATACCTTCTCAATTACTGGTTTAACTAGTGGAGGAAGGAGCATCTGGCTGCTTTTCTGGTGCTGCATCTTGAAATGCTGGTAGCTCACTGTATGCCTCACTCAACCTTGCTATAATGGGGAACTGGCTCTGCACAAGCCATTGGAGAGGAATAAACTTGTTAGCAAAATGCCCAAAAAGAAAGCTCTGGGAAATAAAGCCCAAAAGGCACAGCTTGGTGATTTGTGCTCAAAATCATAGAAAAACAAGATCAAGAGACAAGACTATTGTACAACGATATCAAAGACACAACAGAAGTTAATGGCCAAAAATTGGAACATCCCAGAGAAGTGTTAATGTTAGCACACCTCGTGCCTTTCCTTTTACTTTAAAAAAAAAAGGTATAATGTTAGCAGAAAAGCAATAAATAGGTAAAAAATTGTTTCAACTCCAATTATTACATTTTTATTCATTGGCTAGGATTATATTTTTGATGGAATATATCCAAAGCGGGGTCTTTCAAGTTTCAACAATTAATTTGTAGTTCTTTCACATTTGACTTCATTAACACAGATGAAGTTCTCACACGTTCACTTTTAAAGAAAACATCAAACAGCATTCCTTACACTGATGTTCGTTTTTTCCTTTCATTACTGTTATTTTTGTATGCACGTGTACTCAAAATTTCCAGCAGATGCAATTGGTATATAATTTCAATAGAACAAGCACTACCATATCAACGTTGAACCTTTTGATTGCTCCATAAATCTGCGGCGCTAGAAACAAATCAGGCTGCGAACAACACCCAATTGTTTACATTATATTTTTGGAGATATTCATATGACAAAAATAATTTCACACAAGCTCTTATTCAATGGCATATTACAAGTTAGGTTCTAGCATACAGTGCCACAACCAACTCAAAAGGGTCGGATACACAGTCAACAGCAACACATTATGAGCTCCCAAAAATTCTAGGTTCACAGTTAGCATAACTGCATCCAGCTGCCGCCCAAAACAAAATGTGGGTTCATGTTCTTTACATCGCATTCTTTGATGGAAAGGGCAGAAGTACCGGCAACGTGAGCAACTGAAACAAAAATTCCCCTCTCACAAGAAAAAAAAAAAGCAGGAAAAGGAAAAAAGAAAATTAAATCTTCTAAATCGTAAACACCGATAACAATCTTCTTTGACCCCTCAATCACTCTGGAAAAGGTGTTTGCATACAATTCTTTGTATACTACGTTTGAATTGAGGCAAAACACAGATGAAAGAAACAACAAACCAGGAAAACTTCATCTCCAGTTGCATATCTTCCAGCATAGTTTGCTAACAGTTTCTCAAGAGCTGTAACAGAAACAACTATTAATCAAATGAAGCCTGAAATCCAATACAGGATGCAGACAAAATCATGACTTTGCAGCCCAGAAGTTCATATTAGGTAAGATACGCCAACGGAAAACAAATTTACATTTATCTAGTTCTCAATTTTAGCTTAGTAGTCATAAAAGTTTAAATATATTTACAAGTACTAAACAAGAACTGTAAATCTGACAAATGTCCTTTTTCCCCTTTTTCCTATTGTGTACAAAACTGAACATAGTCAAACGAATCACATTCAACCTTGTGTTTTCTGTCACTTGTAGAATCATTTGCTAACTCATAATGTACTTCAGTCTGTCAAACAATTTAATAGATTCTATAAAGTTTAACCATTTCTAAGTTCCATAGAGTTATTGCTCTAAGATAAACAAGTTCAAAATACTGAGAACTCCAATTGGAGATACAGTGCAACTCATAACTGTCAATTGTACTCAAGATTCAACACAAATAATCATAAAACCCATGACAATAAGCCATTAGATGAACCTACCAGATTGTTTTAATGAGAGACCCAATGCTCAGCTCCAAGGTGAGGCTAGAATTTCATATCAATTATGGGAACACAATGCTAAGAGATTTTTTCCCTACACTTGTGCTCTAATTCTGTAACAGTACCACAGACTTGGGCCTGTTCATTCTAAGTGCAACATGAAGGTAATGTTACTGTTGAGGATGTTAATGGTATTGGGTTATTAGTGTAAAGGTAGTATTGTACTTACCTCTCTCTCTATATATATATATATATATATATATATATATATATAAAAAAAAAAGCATTAGAAATTAAGCTGGTAACTCTTCCCTCTCTGTCTCTATTCTCTCTCTCTTCTCCTATCTCTAATCTCAAAACCCTAACACACACATCACAATAACATGGTGCTTAAATCCGGCGACCTTTCTCTCTCTGTCTTCCTTTCTTTTGTTTTCTTTGTTTTTGGGCAAAGCTCTGTAGCAGCTTTCCAGCGAGTTTCATACTGTTTATTCTTCGGCACCACCAGTTTTAGAGTCGGTTCGGAAACCCCAGACCAACATCATCTCCGGCAGTTTCAGTTCTTTTCCGGCGCAATAGCTACCAGCGACATTACAGCAGCTACTCTGTGATCGGAGACCACTGCCAGATTTGCACTGTCAGGCGAACAAAATCCAACCTCCGGCGATCTGATCGTACACTTGTACAGCGTCCAATTTCATCTGACCCGGTTCGTGACCTTTTTATCCATTTTCTGCCCAGTTATCCCGATCTGTTATGACCCATTTTTTGCCCCAGTTATCCAAATCCATTGACCCGACCTGGATCTGTCAAGGAAAAAAAAATGTTATCCTTATCTGACTGATGCTATTCCTGGTTCTATATTTCTGTTTTTCCTCACAGATGTTTCTGTACAAAGTTACCTGAACGCAGTACGGGTACGGATACACTGTAGGGGTACGCAGTATGGGTAGGCACAATCATAATATAATTTAGGATAAATAGTCAAAAACTTCAAATATGTGAGGAATGTTAATCCCAAAGAAATAAAACCATAAAACGAAAATAAAAAACTTTATAGTATTATGATAAGTAAATAAGTTAAAGTTCGCTAATCCATTTTCTTTCCTTTCCTTTTTGCAGTTGCAAAGCTAGAAATCTGAGTTTGATGAAGTCTAAAGCGACGAGCTTGTTGTGAGCTTCCAGAACTACTAGTAGTAAATTTTGAAGGCAAATTGGGCATAGGAGTTGATGGTCTTTTTTTATCTTGCTTTGCAAAGTTGCTTGAGTTGTTTGTATATTCACCTTCAAGTGATTTCCACCTCATGTCTTCTAATTTCACAATAGAATCATCTAAATAAGTCTCTTTTGGAGGAATGTCTCATTTGCAATAAGGTTCATTCTTGTAACTTTCAGAAAATCGAGATAAAAGACGAAGATTAGAATGAACAAAAATCAATTTGTCAGCAATGGCAGCATTCAATCTATTTCTTTTAACATCGTGAATGTAATAACATGTGCTCCAATTCCGCTCAGCTGATGAGCTTGTAATTGGTTGACCATTCTAGCAACCTTGGCTAACAGTGGAATTTTTAATCCATATATAGCCCACCAATCAATGGCATTCATAGTCACTACATCAGATTGGCCATGGCATAAAGACCCCTACGAGAGTGAAAAACAACAAATTGCTCACGTAACATTTTAGTTTCAGCTTCACTTTCAGCTACCTTCTCAAATGCTTCCATAACCCCCACATTTACTTCTCTATCTTCATTTGGAGCCTTTAAGCTACTAGAACTACGAGTAGTAGATTTTGAAAGCAAATTGGGCATAGAAGATGATGGTCTTTCTTCATCTTCCTTTGCAAAGTTGCTTGAGTTGTCTGTATATTCACCTTCAAGTGATTTCCACCTCATGTCTTTTAATTTCACAATAGAATCATCTAAATAAGTCCATTCTAGAGGAATGTCCCATTTGTAATAAGGTTCATTTTTGTAACTTTCAGAAAATCGAGATAAAAGACGAAGATTAGAATGAATAAAAATCAATTTGTCAGCAATGGGAACATTCAATCTATTTCTTTTAACATCGTGAATGTATTAACATGTGCTCCAATTCCGCTCAGCTTATGAACTTGTAATTGGTTGACCTTTCTAGCAACCTTGGCTAAGTGTGGAGTTTTTAATCCGTATGTAGCCCACCAATCAATGGCATTCGTAGTCACTACATCAGTTTGGCCATAGCATAAAGACCCCTACAAGAGTGAAAAAACAACAAATTGCTCATGTAACATTTTAGCTTCAGCTTCACTTTTAGTAACCTTCTCAAATGCTTCCATACCCCCCAAAATCACTTCCCCATCTTCATTTGTAGTCTTTCTAGTTGTCCCTCTTGGTGCTAGTGAATCACGATATCTAGGATCATAGAACCTGGGAGTGAGTGCATAGCCTAGACAATGCAAGGGAATGTACATTTTCTCCCACCTTCAACTCGAAAATAATCAGCATAGATACTTTTGATCATTACATCCTTTATTTGACCAAGCGTGTTATCCATCCTTTTAAAAATCTCACACATTTTAGAGCCATCCTCATCACAAAATTTAATCAATAAATAAATTGGTTTCGTAATTGTGATTATGTTCTCAACTTCATCCTAAAATTCTCTATTAATTACAGTTTCTTCAATTAAAGCACCCATTATCCTTGCACATTCATCTCCATGTTTCACCCATTCTTTTCATTTATTGAGAACAACCGTAGTTGTTAGGGTCTCTCTATAATCAACAGGTCTCTTCAACAAGATATAATATGTTGTGAGTTTTAATTTACTCGCAAGCGCACGAGTCGTTTGCAGTATAGCGTTGTGCAAGTGCGAGGTCGAATCCACAGGGAATTGCGTTGTGAAAGTATAATTTCAATCTAAACTAACTCTATCTTAACCTAGTTCCGAATTGTGAATGATATTGCAAAACAAATTAAACTAAGTTGATTTTAAAACTAATAATAAAAAGCACTAAGGTTTCCGAATCCACCTCACCGAAGTTAAGCATACATGTTCTAAAAATATAGCCTATCAAAACATTCAATGAATCCAACTATAAGACAAAAAACAAAGAATATCCCAACTAAACCAAAAGCACTCGATGTATCCGCTCTTAACAAATCACAAAAGGAATCCAATTTAATCGAAAAGCATTCAATGTATCCATCAGATGAAACACAAAGAAAATCCAACAGACAATTTAAACTCAATCAATTATAAGATTAACTCAAATAATTGACAGAACATTTATACTAAAAATTGTCAGATTTGTACAAGCAAATCTGAACTACTACGCCAAACAACGGCGGGGCTTCATCTTCAACCTTAGTTGAAGAGTCTAGCCGCTCATAACTATAAAACTATAATAAAAAGTGCTAAACATTTTAACTAAAACAACTGAATATAAAGAAATAAATAAACAACTTTACATGGGAGAAATTCCACTTGCTGACGGGCGGCGCTTCCCCTCGTGGTAGCAATGCCTTCGGGATCCACCAAAATGTTGGCGGACGTCCACCGGTAAACACCAAAGTGGCTTAGGAATTGTACACTGAATGATGAGGTCAAATGGTGTTTATATAGGGGAAGTCACGGAGCACTGCAGGTTTCAGATTCGATGTGGGATACTGGCCCGAGTGCGCTCGATCGCAGAATTGTGCGATCGATCGCATGTGCGCTCGATCGCCTGTCTCGTGCGCACGATCGCATGTGCGCTCGATCGCATGTCTGTTACGATCGATCGCAGATGCAGTGAACAGCAACTATTTCGATGTGGGATGTTGACCTTGCGCTCGTTCATAGGCAGGTGCGCTCGAGCGCAGGTGCGCTCGTTCATAGGCAGGTGCGCTCGAGCGCAGGTGCGCTCGATCGCATATCTCGTGCGATCGAGCGCAATGTCTCCAGAAGCTTCAAATCTCCTGAAATGCTTCATTTTCTCCACAAACCTGTAAAAATACACAAAACACAAGAAAAACGTAAAATAAAGTAAAATACTACTAACTAAGAGCATAACAAATGTAAGTTAAGGGTCTAAAATATGCAATATTTAAGACTCATAAAATACCCCCAAACTTATATTTTGCTAGTACCTTAGCAAAACAAAATAAAAGACTCAATGAAAAACAAAGAACATAAAGATAAAGTCATCACTCATGGTATCCAAAAATTTAAGGAGCACACATCACCATGATATTCATTCATAAGCAAGCTTAAAAAGGTAAACCCATCTTCTCAATGAATAGAAATGTTAAAATCTAATTACTTACAAAAGGCAGGATAAGGCATCACAAGCTTGAATCAGTGTAAGGTGAATTAGCATATAAAAATGAAGCTTCCAAGTAACTCTAATGTGTAAGGTCTCCATGTCTCAAGATTCACCGAATTTCCCATAAAAAATGAACGAAAAGGCATAGTTTTTATTTTATTCTTTATTCTTTTTTTTTAATAAGGCACGGCTATGTTTAGTTCCCTTAAGCTTTCTAATTGACCCATGTAGCGAGTGTTGAGTCAATGACTCCCAAAACCAAATGGTTTTAGGGCATTAGGTGTACAGACACCCCTAAGGACTTACTAACTCGAGTCAAAAAGGCTACGAAATTAAACCGGTCTTAATATTACCAAGCAAAATTTCACCTTTTGACGTGAACACTCACTGCTTACTGAGGCAAGAGGTCCAGTTACTCAGTGGAAAGTTGTAGTAATTAATTTTTTTTTCTTTCTTTATGCCCAAGTGTTCATCCAACAAGTCATCCAGTTTCAGTTAAGATAAGGAAAAATACACATTAAAGTCACGTGTCATACCTCACATAATTTGTGCTAATGTGCTCGTGTTAGATTATATCAAACATGTGAATTCTCAAAATGCCTAAAGTAAGTAACTAAATTTTAAAAAATTTATCACCAGATCATGTGTTCAAAATGTTAAGCTCACCAATGACATCACATCACAAAAATGTTTAGATCAACTAAAATTTCACGATAACATGAGCATGCATTTATCTCTATGACGAAAAGACAACAAATTAGGACAAAGTGTGTGATGTGTCTCCCATACCCCCAAACTTAAATTACACATTGACCCCAATGTGTGACTAATATGGAAAGAGCTGACCTGAGATATGGAGAACTATCTGGACTGGTATGGCTCATAGCATACCCCCAAACTTGAACTGAAGTACGCTTTGTCCCTGAAAAATAAAAACTGGAAAACAAAAAATACTGGAAACAAACATTAATCATAAAAATGCGAAATAATAAATAAATAAAAGAAAAGATAAGCTGTGGGGTGCCTCCCATGAGCGCTAAGTTTAACGTCTTCAGCCAGACCCAACATTAGTAAACATGCCCAATTAAGCACTCCACCATCTGATCAATAAATGGAAATGGAAAATGATCAGGCCTAGTGGCAGCATTCAATTTACGGTAGTCTAGATACTTTCTCCATCTTGACTGCACTCGAGTTGGGACCAACTCGTTGTCTTTATTTACTACCGTAAATTCAGCACGTTTGGGCACGACTGGAATCTGGCTCACCCACTTGCTATCAGAGATGGGATAAATGATCCCTGCGTCTAACAGCTTAATATCTTTCGCCCTTACAACCTCTTGCATAGCAGGGTTGAGCCTTCTTTGTGGCTCCCTCAATGGCTTGGCATTCTCCTCCAACTGTATCATGTGTATTACCAACGAGGGGTTGATTCCTTTGACATCCTCAATAGTCCAGCCTATAGCTTCCTGATGCTCTCTTATGACGTCCAATAATTTCTCCTCTGGAGCATCACCCAAATCTAAAGCTATAATTATAGGCAAAGAATCTGCTGGACCTGGGAACTTATACTCAAGATTATCAAGTAAAGGCTTCAGTTCCTTCTTGTGAGGTTCAGGTGTTATGGTTTCCTCCGTCTCACTGCTTTCTCGAGGATCAAACTCCAAAATGACATTTACTTCACCGAGTAACTTATCTAAGCCCAAGTCCTCTCCAAAGTGAGCAAAGTATGCCTCCAAGGGATCCTCAATACGGGATTCATCCATAGTCTCCTCTGTACTACTACTCTCCTGAGGAGCAGATTCCACGATAGTATTTACTTGCTCAAGTAACTTATCTAAGTCCAAATCCTCTTCAAACTGAGCAAAGCATGCCTCCATAATGTCCTCAGACTTCCCTTCTTTCTTGGGCACTTGTAGTCTCTCAGGGTAAGGCGCTTTAGGTAAAAACGACCTAGAGAGATCCTTAATAATATGAGTGGCTGTAGATGGCTCAGCATCTCTCTTCTCATTGTTGCCACTCTCTTGCCCTTGGTGCATAGCAGGGTTCTCTTCCACTTGATTGTCCACTTGTCTCCCAGACAAGTATGGGACAGTTGATTGCATTTGTTTCTGCCAATGCATTGGAGTTGAAGAATTTCCCACCTCAAACTGTTCCTTTGGGTTAGGCTCAGATTGACTGGGGAACTCTCCTTCCTCTCCTTCACCCACGTAACTTACGATCTGATCAATTTGACTCTCTAGTGTGGCAATCACTTGGGTATTTTCTATTGTTGCACTCATCATTTCACTCATAGATTTGCTAGTCGTTTTCATGAAATCATTGAGAGCGTCCTCCAATGACTGTGAAACCGACGCTGGCGCTTGAATGAGAGCTTGGTAAGCGGGTGATGGTGCTGGATAAGCTGAGTGACCATAATTTGGAATTGGTGGAGGAAATTCGGGAGTGTATTGATTGTGAGCATGGTAAGGGGCTCCTCCCTGATTCATTAGTTGGTTCTGTTCCCATGAAAAATTAGAGTGGTCCCACCACCCTGGATTGTATGTTTCGGAGCAAGATCCATTTGGTTGCCAACAACAGTCATTGAAAGCATTCATTTGTTCCATAGGATACTCGGCACAAGCCGGCATTGATGGGCAATTCTGTGCTAGATGCATGGGACTAGCACAGATGGAACAGCTTTCAACATTGAAAGTGTTGGCAGCATTGAGGGACGGGCTGGTCATTTTAATGAAATCCTTGAGGGCGTCCTCTAAAGACTGTGAAACCGGCGCTGGATTCATCCACATGATTTTTTTTTTAACTAGTAGAAAAATAAAATCAATTCAGACAAAAAATTTTCACAAACCAAACAAATCCCCGGCAACGGCACCAAAAAATTGTTGTGAGTTTTAATTTACTCGCAAGCGCACGAGTCGTTTGCAGTATAGCGTTGTGCAAGTGCGAGGTCGAATCCACAGGGAATTGCGTTGTGAAAGTATAATTTCAATCTAAACTAACTCTATCTTAACCTAGTTCCGAATTGTGAATGATATTGCAAAACAAATTAAACTAAGTTGATTTTAAAACTAATAATAAAAAGCACTAAGGTTTCCGAATCTACCCCACCGAAGTTAAGCATACATGTTCTAAAAATATAGCCTATCAAAACATTCAATGAATCCAACTATAAGACAAAAAACAAAGAATATCCCAACTAAACCAAAAGCACCCGATGTATCCGCTCTTAACAAATCACAAAGGGAATCCAATTTAATCGAAAAGCATTCAATGTATCCATCATATGAAATACAAAGAAAATCCAACAGACAATTTAAACTCAAT
Organism: Bretschneidera sinensis; assembly: GCA_023935145.1. NCBI lineage: Eukaryota > Viridiplantae > Streptophyta > Magnoliopsida > Brassicales > Akaniaceae > Bretschneidera > Bretschneidera sinensis. The sequence goes on from CM043701.1 coordinate 88,037,413, forward strand.
CAATTATAAGATTAACTCAAATAATTGACAGAACATTTATACTAAAAATTGTCAGATTTGTACAAGCAAATCTGAACTACTACGCCAAACAACGGCGGGGCTTCATCTTCAACCTTAGTTGAAGAGTCTAGCCGCTCATAACTATAAAACTATAATAAAAAGTGCTAAACATTTTAACTAAAACAACTGAATATAAAGAAATAAATAAACAACTTTACATGGGAGAAATTCCACTTGCTGACGGGCGGCGCTTCCCCTCGTGGTAGCAATGCCTTCGGGATCCACCAAAATGTTGGCGGACGTCCACTGGTAAACACCAAAGTGGCTTAGGAATTGTACACTGAATGATGAGATCAAATGGTGTTTATATAGGGGAAGTCACGGAGCACTGCCGGTTTCAGATTTGATGTGGGATACTGGCCCGAGTGCGCTCGATCGCAGAATTGTGCGATCGATCGCATGTGCGCTCGATCGCCTGTCTCGTGCGCACGATCGCATGTGCGCTCGATCGCATGTCTGTTACGATCGATCGCAGATGCAGTGAATAGCAAGTATTTCGATGTGGGATGTTGACCTTGCACTCGTTCATAGGCAGGTGCGCTCGCGCGCAGGTGCGCTCGATCGCATATCTCGTGCGATCGAGCGCAATGTCTCCAGAAGCTTCAAATCTCCTGAAATGCTTCATTTTCTCCACAAACCTGTAAAAATACACAAAACACAAGAAAAACGTAAAATAAAGTAAAATACTACTAACTAAGAGCATAACAAATGTAAGTTAAGGGTCTAAAATATGCAATATTTAAGACTCATCATAATACATGACAAACCTATAATTTTGATGAGTTCTAAAAATGACCAATGCATGTGTGTGACTCAAAAAAATATTTTATAATATTTTTCCCTTTTTTATATGTACTTCTCAACCACTCAAATTCTATCACTAAATCTTTAAAAAAAAAATAAGATTTAAGGTATGAACAACACAAAGAGACCAAAAAATATGTTTGTGTACCTTTTCTATCTCCCTCCCAGCAAGTTTGCAATTTACGGCATTGTTTGTCATAACCTGAATAACATTATGAGACCCCACTTCTTCAATTGCCTTCAACAAATATTATGCAATATCTAATCCCGTCTTTTCAATTCCTCATGAGCATATAGAAACATCTCTCCACGACTATTAACTGCAAGTACATTGACTTTTGCAATTTAACCATCCATATGACACAATAAACAGGCCGTGAGAATACCACATGTCTTTTACTGGAATGAGATCTTTCTCTACGTTCTTTTTGCACTCATCCAACAAAGTAGTTCACGCATTTTCAAACAAAGGGGCCTGGTAACCTTTAGGAGCCCTATTAATAACTGATACCAACTCATGGAATTGGGGATTTCTCAATACATTAAACGGAATCCCATTAACACATAAAGCCCTTATCACTTTTAGATCAACCATGTCCCTTTGCATCATGTTGAATGAGTCTTCAATAATTTAAGATACTAATGGCCTATGTTGTTTTGTACGCGTAGAATTTTAAGTGATGAGGAAAGTCCTTCAGATTTTTCAACATCTTAAACCCTTTTTTCTCGCTTTTTCATAAATAGCCCGATCATTCATCAATGTTGTACATCGTTAAATTTTTGCTTTCTTACCCGGCGGAGCACAAAAGTGATAATGAATTCTAGTGTAGGGACTGATGAATTGTTTCCTACAGTTTGAACCTCCTGGATTTTTTCCTTGAGTTGTACCAAGAAGAGTGACTTCCTCCATCAAAGGTTTAAGATTTCAAATCCACTTGAATCGGTTTTGCTCCGTCAAATATATTTGGTTTTGATGTCTGACCTTGCTTGAATCATCATCTACATCATGAATTTGAGTAACATCTTGTTCTTAGAAGAAAAAAAACTTGCTCTTCTTTCTTTTCTCGAAAACCACTGTGAATTTCCACCGATCGGAGTTAAAATTGTTCTATATCAAGTGGTTTTAAGCTGAAAATAACGTGCTAAGCTTATGAGTTTTCAAATCAATATAACAAATTGATTTCCATATGTATATTGTTCATTTTTGGAGTATTGCAGTGGTGGAAATCTGCTTATGTTGATTTCTTCTTCTCTGACAATGTGCTTGCACCAGGTTTTAACAAGAATTGTATTGTAGTCCACATCTTATATCGACAGTACAATACAAAAGATTTTAGTATATACATAAAGCTCAATGATTTTAAAAACAATTTCGGTAAGCACTTGTCATCGTGGTATTTGAGTTGCTAATGGGATTTAGATTTCTTCTCGATTGAAAGAATTTATAAATGATTCACAACTCACATCGATAGCATAATAAAAAAATTGTTATATATATATATACTTTTGGAGGTGCAGTAAGCATAAATATAATCTAATATGCATTGAAGTTTAAAGTGAAGTGATTTAAAAAATATATACACAAAGCTTTATAATATTAAAAAAACCAATCAATATTAGTCGATGTAAATATTTTCAGAAAGAAAATTGTGTTAGAATAAACAATAAAATTTGAAATTTGTTGCAAGCCCACCTAAAGTTAAACAAGATAAATTTGTAGTGTCGAAGCAAAGCCAAGAATTCGACTTTTCGATGTACAAATTTATTTACAGAAAATATTATATTATGATACAATTTTTGAAGGAAATAGATTGAAGAAAGAAAAAAAAAACACCTTTTCATATAGATCCTGAAAAAAATGTTTTTTCATTTAAAATAATGTTTTTTTTAGATTTAATGAAAACTTTGTGATCATATATGTTAGTATTTAATGAATCAAATTGTATCTGTTTAAAAAACTTTTAAATTAATGTCTTTTGAGTTTTCAAACAACCATTTAATATCATTTTAAAATGATCCAAAATCGACATTAAATGCTAATTTTTTCTAACACAATGAACCATTTGCATATAAAAAAAACCATGACAAACTTTGACTCTGCTCTCATCATAATCTGAACATGGCGCAAACAAGCATTTTCACAAACAAAAACATGGCGCAAACAAGCATTTTCACAAACAAAATACCACCAACAGCCCATAATCATGCCAAATAAATAGAAAAAGGTCCTTCATATCTTGTCATGTCAGTTTTGAAGATTGGCATAAGAGAATTAATTTTTTTAGTAAAATCAATTGGTTAAGCTCAAGTTTTTAAACAATCGCTTTCAGTATGTTCCTTGCAATTTGAAATTTAGATATAGGAAGAATCAAAATATACGATTCAAACATGTCAGAACTTATCATCAGAAAGTATATAAATGAAATAGCTACTAAGGCATGAAAGATCGCTTCAAAGATAAGTTTGCTTGAACAAAATGGCAGTCACTACCGGATAGGGTCACCTGAAGACCTGATTCATCTTTTGGTTTTGTGTGAGCTTTTTGCCTTCAGTTTGTAAATTTGTAACATATTTACCACCGTAGATGCATTTTTAAATGACATGGGACTTGATCAGACCATCAACCGTAGCCTCCACCTTCCGGAGAATTTATTTATAGTTTTTCAATTCCTATTGGTAGCTCTTCTGTAGCTGTTGCTGAGCCTTTGACCATGTTATTATTGAACCTGAGGGACTCACGTAAATGATTTACAATATATCTATAAAATATCCTTTTCCTTCTGTGAAACAAAAGATACGATCCATTAGATTATACACCATTCTTCAATTGTACAACCAGACTCCCATCGCAAGATATACTGGAAAACCTCTCCCTCAAGCTCAATTAGCTAGCACTTCATGCTGCAATTTCGAGATTGGAGAGTTTGATCTGAATAAGAAAAGCAGAATAAATAAAGAAGTTATAATAGAATGGAAATCATGATCTTGATTAGATTTAACAAACGAATGTAAAATAATTGCTGGGAAAATGGGATTATCCAAATGAAATCAGATGTCAATTGTCATCATAAATGCTGGAAAAACTTGGCTTGCCTTTAAACTTTCAGGATTAGACATCTCACTCTCTCGAATCTTTTTCTTTTTTCCTTCTTCCTTATCTTCCAGGTTTTTTTGGGTGGGTGGGTGGGTTGGTGGGGGAAGGCATACATAAATACCCATAGAGGATTAGGACTTTTCTTTCGATCAAGTCCGAGAAGAGCCTGGTCTCCAACCAGCATTTTTAAAATTAGAAGTAATTGATAATAGAAACTTAAGTAAAAGTTTTTCATTTGCTAGTACTGCCAAAGTGCAGCAGCATCTACACTAATCTACAACCAAACTCATCTTTTATGTGGATGTCGCATCTATATCTATATATATATATATATATATATATATATATATATCTTAATTTGACAAAAACACAGTAAGATTATAAAGTTACTTCAATCACCTAAAAAAATATTTAGTCATCCACCCAATACTCAGCTGCTAAATAATTGGAAACCAGAAAAACATAATAAAAGGAGAATAAGGTACATACAATTAGCATATGCCACATGGCTAGTATTATTAGTTTCTGCTAGTTGCTAAATACCTTCTCAATTACTGGTTTAACTAGTGGAGGAAGGAGCATCTGGCTGCTTTTCTGGTGCTGCATCTTGAAATGCTGGTAGCTCACTGTATGCCTCACTCAACCTTGCTATAATAGGGAACTGGCTCTGCACAAGCCATTGGAGAGGAATAAACTTGTTAGCAAAATGCCCAAAAAGAAAGCTCAGGGAAATAAAGCCCAAAAGGCACAAGCTTGGTGATTTGTGCTCAAAATCATAGAAAAACAAGATCAAGAGACAAGACTATTGTACAACAATATCAAATACACAACAGAAGTTAATGGCCAAAAATTGGAACATCCAGAGAAGTATTAATGTTAGCACACCTCGTGCCTTTCCTTTTACTTATAAAAAAAAGGTATAATGTTAGAAGAAAAGCAATAAATAGGTAAAAAATTGTTTCAACCCCAATTATTACATTTTTTTCATTGGCCAAGGTATAGTAGCATGGTAGACTAGGATTATATTTTTGATGGAATATATCCAAAGTGGGTCAAGTTTCAACAATTAATTTGTATTTCTTTCACATTTGACTTCATTAATACAGATGAAGTTCTCACACATTCACTTTTAAAGAAAACATCAAACAGCATTCCTTACACAGATGTTCGCTTTTTCCTTTCATTACTATTATTTTTGTATGCACGTGTACTCAAAATTTCCTGCAGATGCAATTGGCATATAATTTCAATATAACAAGCACTACCATATCAACGTTGAACCTTTTGATTGCTCCATAAATCTGCGGTGCTAGAAACAAATCAGCCTGCGAACAACACCCAATTGTTTACATTATATTTTTGGAGATATTCATATTACAAAAATAATTTCACACAAGCTCTTATTCAATGGCATATTAGAAGTTAGGTTCTAGCATACAGTGCCACAACCAACTCAAAAGGGTCGGATACACAGTCAACAGCGACACATTATGAGCTCCCTAAAATTCTAGGTTCACAGTTAGCATAACTGCATCCAGCTGCCGCCCAAAACAAAATGTGGGTTCATGTTCTTTACATCGCATTCTTTGATGGAAAGGGCAGAAGTAGCGGCAACGTGAGCAACTGAAACAAAAATTCCCCCCTCACAAGAAAAAAAAAAAGCAGGAAAAGGAAAAAAGAAAATTAAATCTTCTAAATCGTAAACACCAATCTTCTTTGACCCCTCAATCACTCTGGAAAAGGTGTTTGCATACAATTCTTTGTATACTACATTTGAATTGAGGCAAAACACATATGAAAGAAACAACAAACCAGGAAAACTTCATCTCCAGTTGCATATCTTCCAGCATAGTTTGCTAACAGTTTCTCAAGAGCTGTAACAGAAACAACTATTAATCAAATGAAGCCAGAAATCCAATACAGGATGCAGAAACAATCATGACTTTGCAGCCCAGAAGTTCATATTAGGTAAGATACGCCAACGGAATACAAATTTACATTTATCTAGTTCTCAATTTTAGCTTAGTAGTCATAAAAGTTTAAATATATTTACAAGTACTAAACAAGAACTGTAAATCTGACAAATGTCCTTTTTCCCCTTTTTCCTATTGTGTACAAAACTGAACATAGTCAAACGAATCACATTCAACCTTGTGTTTTCTGTCACTTGTAGAATCATTTGCTAACTCAAAATGCACTTCAGTCTGTCCAACAATCTAATAGATTCTATCAAGTTTAACCATTTCTAAGTTCCATAGAGTTATTGCTCTAAGATAAACAAGTTCAAGAATATTGAGAACTCCAATGGGAGATACAGTGCACCTCATAACTGTCAATTGTACTCGAGATTCAACACAAATAATCATAAAATCCATGACAATAAGCCATTAGATGAACCTACCAGATTGTTTTAATGAGAGACCGAATGCTCAGCTCCAAGGTGAGGCTAGAATTTCATATCAATTTTGGGAACACAACGCTAAGAGGCTTTTTCCCTACACTCGTGTTCTAATTCTGTAACAGTACCACAGACTTGGGCCTGTTCATTCTAAGTGCAACATGAAGGTACTGTTACTGTTGAGGGTGTTAATGGTATTGGGTTATTAGTGTAAAGGTAGTACTGTACTTACCTCTCTCTCTCTCTCTCTCTCTCTCTCTTTATATATATATATATATATAAGCATCAGCCATTAGGCTGGTAACTCTTCCCTCTCTGTCTCTATTCTCTCTCTCTTCTCCTATATCTAATCTCAAAACCCTAACACACATCACAATAACATGGTATCAGAGCCACCATGGGGTCCTGCTTAAATCCGGCGACCTTTCTCTCTCTTTCTTCCTTTCTTTTGTTTTCTTTGTTTTTGGGCAAAGCTCTGCAGCAGCTTTCCAGCGAGTTTCATACTGTTTATTCTTCGGCACCACCAGTTTCAGAGTCAGTCCGGCAACCCCAGACCATCATCATCTCCGGCAGTTTCAGTTCTTTTCCGGCGCAATAACTACCGGCGACATTACGGCAGCTCCTCCGTGATCGGAGACCACTGCCGGATTTGCACTGTCAGGCGAACAAAATCCAACCTCCGGCATCTGATCGTACACTTGTACAATGTCCAATTTCATCTGACCCGATTCCTGACCTGTTTACCCATTTTCTGCCCAGTTATCCAGATCTGTTCTGACCCATTTTTTGCCACAGTTATCCAAATCCATTGACCCGACCAGGATCTGTCAAGTAAAAAAAATGTTATCCTTATCTGACTGATGCTATTCCTGGTTCTATATTTCTATTTTTCCTCACAGATGGTCCTGTACAAAGTTACCTGAACGCAGTACGGGTACGGATACACAGTACGGGTACGCGGTACGGGGTAGGCTTAGTTGAATCGCTATTTGGGGTCACGATACGTAGAGTACGTTAATCCAAGTCGATATATATATATATATATATATATATATATATATTAACACTACATTTAAAAATAGAAAAAATAAATCAAAATACAAATCTCATAAATCATAATATAATTTAGGATAAATAGTCAAAAACTTCAAATATCTAAGGCATGCTAATCCCAAAGAAATAAAACCATAAAACGAAAATAAAAAAAAAACTTAATAGTATTACGAAAAGTAAATAAGTTAAAGTTCGCTAATCCACTCTCTTTCCTTTCCCTTTTGCAGTTGCAAAGCTAGAAATCTGAGTTTGATGAAGTCCAAAGCGACGAACTTGTTGTGAGCTTCCAGAACTACTAGTAGTAGATTTTGAAGGCAAATTGGGCATAGGAGCTGATGGTCTTTCTTCATCTTGCTTTGCAAAGTTGCTCGAGTTGTTTGTATATTCACCTTCAAGTGATTTCCACCTCATGTCTTCTAATTTCACAATAGAATCATCTAAATAAGTCCCTTTTGGAGGAATGTCCCACTTGCAATAAGGTTCATTCTTGTAACTTTTAGAAATTCGAGATAAAAGACGAAGATTAGAATGAATAAAAACCAATTTGTCAGCAATGGCAGCATTCAATCTATTTCTTTTAACACCGTGAATGTAATAACATGTGCTCCAATGTCGCTCAACTGATGAACTTGTAATTGATTGACCTTTCTAGCAACCTCGACTAACTGTGGAATTTTTAATCCATATGTAGCCCACCAATCAATGGCATTCATAGTCACTACATCATATTGGCCATAGCATAAAGACCCCTACGAGAGTGAAAAACAACAAACTGCTCACGTAACATTTTAGCTTCAGCTTCACTTTCAGCTACCTTCTCAAATGCTTCCATAAACCCACATTTACTTCTCTATCTTCATTTGGAGCCTTTCAGCTACCAAAACTACTAGTAGTAGATTTTGAAGGCAAATTGGGCATAGGAGCTGATGGTCTTTCTTCATCTTCCTTTGCAAAGTTGCTTGAGTTGTCTGTATATTCACCACCAAGTTGCTTGAGTTGTCTGTATATTCTAGTGGTAGTCGTGACCGTGGTTGTCGGGATTTTAGTAATTGTGGTGTTAGATGAGGTCGTGGTGGTCATGGTAAACCTCACTGTACTCTCACCGTCAACGTGATGGTCATACTCGTGAGACTTGTTATCAGATGGTTGGACGTCACTGCACTCACTGTAATCGAGTTGGTCATGCTCGTGATACTTATTATAATTTGGTTGGGAAACCTCTTGGTGCAAATGTTGTAGCTGCTGATGTGACTGGATCTGCTTCCACCTCTGCTAAGCCGAAGTTGAGATCTATTTTCAAAAATGACTATGCTTCGTTTTCTCAGTTCCTTCGCTTTGAGGCAACTGAGACATCTCAACCGACATCTTCCTCCACTACTTTCTTGGCCCAAAAACGTACTCGTCTGTCTGTCCTCTAGTTCCTCATCTAGACCTTGATTTATCGATTCTGTTGCTACTGATCACATGTCAGATACCACTGATGTCTTTTCTAGTTTTTCTCGGTCATCGTCCTTACCTATGGTTACTCTTGCTGATGGCTCTCACTAGTAGAATAGGCATTGCTTACACTAGTCCATCTGTGTCTTTGTCATTTGTCCTTTATCTTCCTTGTTCAAAATTTAATTTATCATATGTGAGTCAACTTGCTAAATGTCTTAACTGCTTTGTAACTTTTCTCCTCGATTCTTCATAGAGGATGATTAATGGAGGGCATCAATCCAACGAACTTTACCACTTTGATCTCATTCCTCAATCGGTTGCTTGTCCTATTGTTGTGTCTCCTTTTCAAGTCCATTGTCGCCTTGGGCATCTTTACTTGCAATATTTGAAGATCTTAGTACCTACTTTAAGTCATGTGAAGTCTTTAAAATGAGAGTCTTGTCAATTGGGAAAGCACCATCGTGTTTCTTCTGCTCATAAAAGAGTCTTTGGTCCCTTTAGGTTAGCTCACTCTGATGTTTGGGGGCCTAGTCATGTGTCTTCAAACCTTAGATTTAAGTATTTTGTCACTTTTGTGAACGATTATTCTAGACTCACCTGGCTTTATTTAATGAAAGATCATTCTGAATTATTCTCCATATTTTGCACTTTTTGTGCTAAGATCAAAACACAATTTAATTTACCTGTTTGCATTATTCGTTGTGACAATGCCCGCGAGTACTTTTCTGAACCTTTTAACACCTTCATGACTTCTTCTAGCATTATTCATCAATCTTCTTGCTCTCACACCTCTCAACTAAATGGGTTTGCTAAGAGAAAACATTGTCATCTTTTAGATGTTGCGCGCACTCTACTGTTTCATATAAACGTGCCAGTGTTTTGGGGTGATGTTCTTCTTACACTGTGTCATTTAATTAATCGTATGCCTTCATCTGTTCTTACTAGCAAGTCCCCCCACTCTGTGTTATTTCCACATATCACCCATTTCCTTTACCTCCACGTGTCTTTGGTTCTGTCTATTTTGTTCATCAACTCGCTCTCAGCATTGACAAACTTGCTCCCCTTCAAATTAAGTGTGTTCGTCGGCTACTCCTATACGCAAAAAGGATATCATTATTATAGTCCGTCCTTGAAGCGTTTCTTTATCTGTGCTAATGTCACCTTCTTTGAATCCACCACTTTTTACTTTGAATCTCATTCGATGTCGAATTTGACCGCTTCCTTTTCGTTTTCCCCTACCATTCCAAATCATCCTTCTGTGTTTACTCCTCACTTGCCCACACTTCCCACACCTATGCCTCTTTCCACACCCCTACCTCCTTCATCCCCCAAACCACCTTTACAAGCGTATTCTCGTCGACCGAAATCTACTTGCCCCCCTTCTACTCCACTAGTGGTTCCTATGTATCAAGATCCAATCTATTCTGACACTTCCTTCACTAATGAAGATCGTCCAGTTGCTCGTCGCAACGGTAAGTGCTCATGCACTGCCCATCCTATTGCCTTTCATGTTTCTTATGATAAGTTGTCCACTACCTATGTTTCCTTTATTGCCTCTGTGTCCCCTACCTTTCTTCTAAGTCTCTTACAAAAACTGTCCCATCCTGGGTAGAAAGCAGTCATAGAAGCTTAATTGAATGCCTTGGCTCGTACTTGGGAGTTGGTCTCTCTCCCCTTGGTAAATCTGTTGTGGGGTGTCGTTGGGTGTACGCTATCAAAGTTCAACATGATTGTACCGTTGATCGGTTGAAGGCTTTCGCTGGTGGCAAAAGGCTATACCTAGGTTTATGGAATTGATTATTCTAAGACCTTCTCTTCGGTGGCAAAACATACCTTTGTTCGTTTTTTTCTTTCTTTGGCTGCCACATTTGCTTGGCCATTACATCAACTAGATGTTAAGAATATTTTCCTTCACAGTGATTTGCCTGAGGAGGTTTACATGGAGCAACCTCCCGGGTTTGTTGCTCAGGGGAAGTCTGGGTTAGTATGTCGGTTGAAAAAATCTCTATATAGCTTGAAACAATCTCCTAAAGCCTGGTTTGACAAGTTTAATGAGGTGGTGATTGACTTTGGTCTTAGTAGATGTGGAGTTGATCACTGTGTTTTATAGACATAGTTAGACAAGCAAGATCCTTTTGATTGTGTATATGGATGATATCATAATCACAAGAGATGACAAAGAAGGTATTCAAGTTTTGAAACAGTTTCTTGGTAGCTAGTTTCAAACCAAGGATCTAGGACAACTTAGATATTTCTAGGTATTGAAGTTTCTTACTCTCGTCATGGTATTTCTTTGTCTTAGCGAAAATATGTTCGAGATCTATTGAGCGATACACGGATGCTGGGAGCAAGCCCATAGATAATCTTATGGATCCCAACACCAAACTTTCAATTCATTAGGGTGAGTCGTTGACTGACCATGACAGTAGAGACGCTTGGTTGGGAAACTGAATTACTTAACTGTCACTAGACCTGATATCCCCTTTACAACGAGTGTGGATAGTCGGTTTCTTGATGCCTCAGGGACTAGCCATTGAGATGATGTTGTCCGCAATCTAAGATATCTTAAGAGTGCCCCTAGTCATGGTTTACTGTATCAAAATCATTGTCATACTCAGATTGAGGGATAAACTGAAGTAGATTGAGCAGGTTCTCCATCAGATAGGAGATCAACTATAGCATATCGGGTAATCTGGTGTCATGGAAAAGTAAGAAGCAAACCAAGCCACTATTCACATTGCAACTAATCCCGTGTTTCATGAGAGGACAAAGCACATTGAGGTGGACTGTCATGTTGTTCAGGAGAAACTTTTACAAAATGTGATTAGCACAATTCATGTAAAATCTGCACATCAGTTAGTTGATGTGTTCACGAAACCCTTAGATGGGACTCGGATTAGATCTATTTGTAACAAGTTTGGTGCATATATCATATATGCTCCAACTTAAGGGGGAGTTTTGAGGGTGTTAATGGTATTGGGTTATTAGTGTAAGGGTAGTATTGTACTTACCCTTCTCTCTCTCTCTCTCTCTATATATATATATATATAAGTACCAGCCTAACTCTTCCCTCTCTCTCTCTCTCTCTATCTCTCTCTCTCTCCCCTCCTATCTCTAATCTCAAAACCTTAACACACTTCACAATAACAGTTACTAAAACGGTCACCGATAATATGGTTTACAAGTCTTGTTGTATGACACCTTAGATTAAAACAAAAATAATACCTGCAAAGCCTTTCCCAATATGATATTTAACCCAAGCATCTTTCTCGTCAGCACTAACTTTTTCCTGGATGTACTTCTGTATATAGAAAAGGGTGAACAAAATGAACAACAAAAAATCTGCCACGCAGCATCTTCTTGACTTCAACAATGGAAGGGACACATAAAATCAATGAGTTCACTCAGACACTGACCAGTACAGCTATATTCTGAAGAGGCTGTATGCTTGAGGAAACAATATTTGCAGCCTGCAAATGAGAGACAATAGAAATTTCTTTAGCATCTGAATCCAAGGCACACCTACAACCTATAATAGCAAAACAGATATTGGAAGACACTGCACAGGGAAGAAAAAATAAAGACCCTGCAGAAGAAAATTGTAAAATGACTACAACTAGGGCGGGGTTTTTAAATATTCATTTGCATTTGATACTTCTATGAATATCTCTGTGCATGACTGAATTCAAACCTATATCCAATCACCACATGGTTCATTACCAAGAGAAATTTTGACATATGCAGAGCTCCATAACAATGGCCTGTCTAACATGGCATCGCACAATAAATTTTAGGCAATATTTGAATTTTTCATTCACATTATCGAAAGTTATTAGCTTGCATGTAACTTAATTTGGTCATGCAAAGCGCATGACATAAAAAAAAAATAATAAGCAGGGAAGGGACAAACCCAGCCTCCCCAAGACCAACGGCAACGTCTTAGGGACATTAAATAAAACGAAGTATGAAACCGATAAACTTAGACTAGGTCAGGCAAAAACATCTAGTGCTGGTGATAATCATCAATAAAAATTCCAAACAGAAGCAGTGAAATTAAGAGCATCCAGTGCACATGTTCTCAGAACAACGAATCAACCCATTTTCTATATATAGATTCAAGATTCCTGATTTATTAAAAACTAATTTGTTCATGTTGGTCGGTGGATTTCCAGGTATAAAGCAAGTGATGCCCAGAAAAAAAAATTGAACAGAAATGAGAAAACATATTGCAAACAAATGCATTTTTTACCTGGTAATTGATGGCCCTTTTCTGAAGATCATGAGGCAACAATGGATACTCTGGATATTTTTCTTCCAGATACTACAGATTGCAATGTACAAAAACAAGCATTTCAGAAAAGTTTCAAAAATTAAAGTATTTTATTAAATTTCCTATGAAGTAGAACAGGAGAGAGAGAAAATGGCAAGTTATTCACCATTAAAATGGCAAAAGAGTCGGAAAGTACGACGTCTCCATCTACCAGCACGGGCACATAGCCAATAGGATTGAGCTTTGTAAACTCTAAGCATCAAATAAGTAAAGAAAAGATAAGAAACGAACTTTTGGCAAAAGTAAGAGAAATGAACATAAAAGCAAATGCTAAGGTTATTCTTATTGCAATACACACATTAAACATCTACTAGTTTTATAGTATGCGACCCAAAGAAAAAATTGAAGTCTAAGTTCTGGGCTTATATGGTAAAGGCGCCATATTATAAAGTTGACAAAATCAAGGTGCCCTTGTACCACTTGCCACCCATGATCCATCCTTCCCCCAACACACACTAACAAAAAAATTGTGACTCCTTTACAAGAACCTTATAGCAATCTATTCCTTTGTCATATTCAATCATTTTCACAAAAATGGATTTTATATGAATTGACAGCATAGACTATCATGGATTTATTCCCACACCAGACATTTAAAGTTAAGCCATATTAGAAGATGTTGTTATAAACATTACATAATATGCAGAAGATAAGTGACAAAGAATTATAAATACACAGAGTGAATCACTCACCAGGACTGAATTGATCCCCCTTGAGCAAGTTTACTGGTATGTACTCGTATTTAAGCCCTGTAAATGAATCCAATTTGAGCCAAAAAAGAATTCAATCATTCATCAAATTAAACCCGCAAAAAAAAAAAAAAAAAAACTTTCGTACATTGAAGAGAACAAAAAGGAGATGGAAAAAAAAAAACCCCAAAAGGCAGCAGGGAAAAAAACTATTACCTTTCAAGTTGAGGGCGATTCGCACTCGATGTGAGCATGAGCTCCTCCAGTAGGAGTACAACTTCAGCTTCTTCTCATCATTCGACGCCGCCTATTACATTGAATTTATAATATTAATCAATTCGAAATTCCCATTACAATCTGAAACACATAGTAAAAGATTAAAGATCAGAAAGAAAGCATACCATAAAGCACAGCCAAAGATTCTTCTCGTCCGGTGAAATGAGCAACACAAGTACTAATATTTCATAAGTAGTACACCTACCATCAAAAGCGATTATATATCGATATGCAATGCTTAGTTTGACTAAAAAATGATAGTAACCCAAATCCAGCACGCCTCTTTCTTTGCTACTGTTTTCCTTTTTAATATCTATTATTGGATAATTTTTAAAAGAAAATTACTACTATAATTTTTAAAAAACCTACTACGGGTTGCCAGGTGTTTTCCTCTTTATCTGCCACCATTTTGCTTTGCGGGAGACACTTTCGTTAATTAATAATAAATAAATTATTTTGTTAGGATAAATAAAAAAGTATATATGTATAATTAATTAAAAATTTAAACTTAAAATGAAAGATTTGTTATTAGGAGAAAAAAAGTCATATGTACCTTTCAAACACATTTTTTGATTTAAAAAAATTTTACTCTGAAGTATCGACACGAGGTGTCATAAGCTTAATTAATTTAAGATATTAAAATTTAAGTAAACTAATTTAATTATATTTTTTCTCAAATGTTATTTTAAATTATTGTAATTAAATTTAATATTTTAATTTTAATGAGAAAATATTATTATAGTGTATAAAAAAATTCTAACATCTTAAAAATAAAATGATATTTTTTACATTATTTTGTGTATATTAAAACGCACACTCAAATCAATGAGATTTTGACTTAGTGGTAAAGTTGAGGTTTTAGGATTATAAAATCTTTTGATTCTCATTATATGTGAATTATTTATTCAATTTATATAATGATTATTTTTTTTATTTTTCAATAAAAAATAGATTTTTCTAATCTATGCTCTAAGGACATAGGTTAATACACCCACAACAACCTCCACTATCTAAAGATCTTAATTCTATTAATAAGATAAACTTCAATTTTTTACATGGACTAAATTAACCTCGCATAAACTACTAAAATATAATTTAAGCTAATTAAACGGTTTTACAAGCCATATCGTAGACTTGAATGCACAATATTAAGCTCTTGACAACCAAATTTTCATTTGGCTTAATTTTTGATTCTGCTATAACGCTTCAAAAATGATCTAACATAGTAATATTAGTACCATTAGATGGAATAAAACAAAGAAATATTAAGAACATGATAAAATAACCACACATTTGAATAGATATATGGGTCATTTTCCTCATTATAAGAGTAATTTAGCTAACTATCTCTACCATCATTGAATCTGAACGCGCATGTTCTAACCAATGTGAAGTCATGCTATTTAGCACGTGAGACATTCTTCAATTGGGATGGGTCAACTACCTTGCTCATGAGCCAATTCCAATGAGCTCCCATTCAGCATAAGTTGCACCTCTTTGATTTGCACACACCAACGAAAGAAGGATAAAAACATGATAAATGGGTTAATTACATGTCAGTAAGTAAGATTAAATATGTTAGCATATGTCACCAAAAAAAAAAAGAAAAAAAAAACTTCGTTCAAAACTCATTCCCCAAACTTGATTTCAAGAAATTTTAAAATAGATAAATAAATAGCATAGGTTAACTAAAGAGCTTGGTAAGTCCAATGGAAAACACCAGTTGCCAAACATAAATGATAAGACAGTTGCATGTCCTTATGCCTACTTGTAAGAAGAAAAGAAAAAAAAACCTAGTTTAAATGATGAGATTAATTTAAAGTAAAAAAAAGTTAAAATTATGAAAATTGAAGATGATAAAGAGCACATACTCGGTAAAGATCCAGATCTCTTTTTTTTTATTATTATTATTGAATATGTCGAAGATTTACCTTGCCTTTATAGGTATGAATTTAGCTAAAATAAATTAAAGCTTGTAAAAAAAAATGAGGATTTATTAGGAATTACTTAGTTTATATAAAAACATAGATTGGGTGTGAGTACAGGGCAGGAAACGAAAATATTTAATGGAATTTATATATCTTTAGTGTTGGATTGGGGGAGATAAAAAGAAAAAGAGAAATCGTGCATGTGTGAGTTTAAGGGAGAGCGAAAAAATGAGTGATTGTACTCTATTTAATTAAATGAATGATAAACTACATTTAGCCTTCTGTAGTTTAATTTAATTTACACATAAGGACATTTGGTTTTAAAATATACAAATACTTTTTTAATAAGCATCTTTCAGGGGAAGAATCTGTATTCTTATATAAAAAAATACATATTCCAAGGGTATTTGTATTCCTACATCGAAAAATGCATATTTCAAGAGATATATGTATATTTTGAAATTGCGAGTCTTTACATATAAGTTAGACCAAATTACATGTGTTTAAATGTAATTTAGACTTAAATGAAAGACAATTAGTGATGACAGTTTTTTTTATAGTAGCGATAATAAGCATATTAAAAAAGTGAGAAATAGAAAAAGACGGAAACAACTTCATGTGTGAGTTAAGAATTAGGGAAAGTAAAAAGGGACAGTTTTGTATTAGCGATAGCAAGTTAAATGAGATTTTAAGATAACTTTTATTTTTTGATTGGAAAGATAATTTTTAACAATGGTAAAAATTAGTAGTGATATGGAAACAAAATTCAAATTGATTATGTATATTATATTGAAATTGATTGATAATAATTAAATGTTCAGTACACGTGACGAAACGACAATGTACAAGACTCTATCTATATATTAGATTTGATTAGGAACATGATTAGTGTAAATACATTTGCCACACAAAGGCAATTTAAGAACATGAGTAGTATTAAAACTGATTTTGGTTTTAAAAACTACAAAACACAGTTTTTGATTTTGGGTCTAAATCAACCTTCTTCTTTTTTTTAAAGTTATTTGCTTTTCATTTTCTGAAGCATTAAAAAAGTAGGTAAAAAAAGATTCGTTTGACATAACTTATGCTTTTTGGCAACAAAAATAATTCAAAATGCTCTACCAAACAGACAATTAATCAGATACTTAAGGGAGAGAAAAAAAATGAGTGATTATATACTCTATTTAATTAAACGAATGATAAACTACATTTAGTCTTCTGTAGTTTAATTTAAT
Source organism: Bretschneidera sinensis (assembly GCA_023935145.1). Taxonomy (NCBI): domain Eukaryota; kingdom Viridiplantae; phylum Streptophyta; class Magnoliopsida; order Brassicales; family Akaniaceae; genus Bretschneidera; species Bretschneidera sinensis. Next base: position 88,054,720 of record CM043701.1, read on the forward strand.
TTACACATAAGGACATGTGGTTTTAAAATATATAAATACTTTTTGAATAAGCATCTTTCAGGGGAAGAATCTGTATTCTTACATAAAAAAATACATATTCCAAGGGTATTTGTATTCTTACATCGAAAAATGTATATTTCAAGAGATATATGTATATTTTGATATTGCGAGTCCTTACATATAAGTTAGACCAAATTACATGTGTCTAAATGTAATTTAGACTTAAATGAAAGACACTTAGTGATGATAGTTTTTTTATAGTAGCAATAATAAGCATATTAAAAATAGAAAAAGACGGAAACAACTTCATGTGTGAGTTAAGAATTAGGGAAAGTAAAAAGGGACGGTTTTGTATTAGCGATAGCAAGTTAAATGGGATTTTAAGATAACTTTTATTTTTTGATTGGAAAGATAATTTTTAACAATGGTAAAAATTAGTAGTGATATGGAAACAAAATTCAAATTGATTATGTATATTATATTGAAATTGATTGATAATAATTAAATGCTCAATACACGTGACGAAACGACAATGTACAAGACTCTCTCTATATATTAGATTTGATTAGGAACATGATTAGTGTGAATATATTTGCCACACAAGGGTAATTTAAGAACATGAGTAGTATCAAAACTGATTTTGGTTTTAAAAGCTACAAAACGCAGTTTTTGATTTTGGGTCTAAATCAACTTTTTTTTTTTAAGTTAATTGCTTTTCAGTTTTTGATGCATTAAAAAAGTAGGTCAAAAAAGATTCGTTTGACATAACTTATGCTTTTTGGCAACAAAAATAATTCAAAATGCTCTACCAAACAGACAATTAATCAGATACTAGACTAAGTTGGTGTTTGTTTACACTTAATGGACCACTTAATGACACAACATCTTAATCAGTCAGATGTGGTGCTATCAAGTTCTTCTGTTTTTCATCTTTTAATGACATTTAATGAGTATGATCGAATCAAACCTAAAATTGAATTTTAATGGCATCTGAGTGGTATTTTGGACAAAAATACCATCACTATATTATCATAATGTCACAAATACCCTCTACCCTAATTTTATTTCTCTTCTCAAAAAGAAAGAAACTCGTGGCGTTTTACTGCGAGCTAGGAAAGACAACGATTGCGGTAGCCAACAGAGCTGAACTTTCTGGAGTAAAGACGCCTGAGGTCGGAGAGCGCGATGATAACGATGGATAATAGTGAAATTCACCGGAGATGACAAACTTGAAGGAGGCGTAGCACGACACCGACGATTCCGATGGCTAATGGACCCGGACTTCAGAGGGTTGGGTCGCCTTTTTAAGGCGATCTTAAGGGTGACGATGTCTCACCTAGAAAACTACCGAAGAAGTAGATCGACAATAAGGTGGTACTACGATAGTTGTTTGTGGATTTTCGATCGTTTTCCGGCGATGGCAAGCGCGTGAGGTCTGGTGATGAGCAGATTGGAACTTTCCGATCAAGATAGGGTGCTTTAATGGTTGCAACAAGCCTTACTGGCAATGACGACGGTTCGTGGAGGCGGTGATGGGGATGGATGGCTAGGATTTCACTACTATTTTATTCACAACAAACAGTCATGTTCTTTACAGTTAAGAGGGTTAAAAAGGAAATATACATATATTCAAATATTTCAATCAGTTCAGTTATTGAGCATTCATACAATGCTTCTTATTGGTTCCACCTAGTGTTTTGAAAGGCATTTTCTAGGCGCGTCTGGGGCATGTCCAGAGGCGAGGCATCAGCAAAATGCTCAAGGACATCAAAATTTGGGCGTTCAATTCATGGGGTGTGCATTTTTTAATGTGGGGCATACCCCTAGACCAGGGGCATGCATATTTTACGCCCAAGCAACCAAGATGTACACCTTTGTAATTTTTTTCAAGGTTTAAATTTCATTTTTATTTTTATTTTTTCATGAATTTTTGTCATATCTCTCAGTGTAAGCATATTGCAGAGCTTACACACCCCAAAATCCAATTTTTTTCACAATCCAATTAAAAAAAAACTTTACCAAAACATACAACAAAGATACAAAGGGAGAGAAAGGGGGAAACAAAATGGATTATTGTCTTACCTTTGCAAGAGGATATCTTAAACAACCTTTAAATCCACGATATAGACATATAACTCCGGTGAAGCCCAACGATGGTTGATCGACGACCTAAAATATCACTAGATCAAAATCTTTGTTTATTTGTATTGATGTGAAAATGGATTTTGGATTTGATGAGATTTCAAATTTGAAGGCAACAGGAAACAGATCCATAAGGAAGGCAATATATAAAGAGAAAGAGAATACATACGAGTTAGGCGTGCTCAATGGTCAACAAGGAGGCTTATGCCTTTATTAGTTTTACTTTTACACTTTTACCTTTTAGTCTTTTACCATTTGCTATGTGATTCTTGTTTATTTAGTGGTCTTGTGAGTCTCTTACTCTTGTTTATTCAATGGTCTTTGACCATGCGATTGTTGTTTACAACTTTACCTCTTTATTGGTTTTACATTTTTACTTTTTAGTCTTTTACTATTTGTTCTAGATTTGGTCACTTATCTATTTTGTTTTTTTTAAACAATATTTTGTTCTTCGTTCTATACTTAAATAAATATAAATATATATATATTATAATTTATTTTTGGGTAAATTACCATTAAAGTTTGATTAATATTACATAAAAATGTTTATTTTTAGGTCTTAATGTATAAGAGTTTGTAGATTATTAATTTTTTTATTTTTATTATCATTTTAATTAATTAATATTTTTATTTGAAATGCTCAACATTTTAAAAGGCTTATGTCCCAACATCTGTCCTCACTAAGGCAAAACACCTCGTCCAACTCCCTCGCCTCTGAAAATACTGGTTTTATCTTATTCATATGCTTATTCAGTATTCAATACTTATCACTTGCAAAAACAAACACAACTATGCCACAAACTAGTTTTTTTTTTTTTTGTTTCACGTAGTCCCTGCTTTAATCACGTATTTAGTACTTCATCTTTTTTTTATATACCACAAATCGTAAAGCTATGCCACAACAAACATTTCAGTATTTTTTTTCTTCCAATTTGCCACTCTTTGTCTTTTATTTTCCTTACAATTTTTTAGGGAAAAAAAGAAACAAAAATGAAGTAATCTTTAGAAAAAAACAGTGCGGCAAATAAAAATAGCTTTACAATTTTAGCTTAGATTTCTTGCATACGAGAATAGATGAAGTATGGGCATCTACAATATCAAGATATTTGATGAGTGGCATTGTTCAAAGCCATCTGTTCTTCCTATATACGAGGGGCATACATTTGCGACATTAGGAGCCGGACACGCTGTGCCTTTCTTCAAACCAACCTTGATTTCTTCTCAGCTTTCCTACAGGGGGTGTCTCCACCTTTCTCACAATAAATTATAGTTCACCAAAGGTTTTGCTCTTTAATATGCTTATTTGTAGCAGAAAAAACCTACGTACTGTCTTCAGGTGAGAAATAAAGTCCTTATTTTGTCCAAAAAAATGAAGTATGGACAAAACAACCAATAGTATTTGGAGCTGAAGAGTTAGAGATTTTCACTGGTTGCAGTCAAGTCTGCAATATGACTTTTGAAACCGTTTGATAAACCTAAATGATCTCTAAGTATTTTAAGGTTTAAAAAAATGGATTATTCAGAGAGTGAAATTTGTTTTTAAGTTTATCTTATTAATCAAGTTAGGATCTTTAGATAATGGAGGTTGTTATAGGTATATTAACTGTTTTTTAACATGTTTCCTTAGAGCATATATTAGAAAAAAAAACTATAATAAAAAAGAGCAAACTAAATCGATATGATAAAAATTAATTTTTTAATAAGGGTAAATTACACTACATTATCTTCAAGTTTACTAAATGACACTAATATACCAAACATTTTTAAAACAACTATTCACTCCAAAATACCAATTTTTACCATCAAGCAGCTCAAAATAATTTTTTTTAAATAATCAAAATTTCAACTGGATAATACTTTTCATGATGACGAAAGTACCCTTAGGTATCATAAATGTTACTTTTTAAAAAAAATAGAAGTATTAGGGATAGAACATATTTAAGAAGGAATTTTTAGGGCTTTTTTTAAAAAGAAAATTATCATTGTTTTCAAAAATTGTTAAAAATATATTTTAAATGGATTTATATTCTATTATATGGTATAAAACAATTTTACTTCATATGTTTTATATTTCAAAAAAATTATGATATCTTTGTCTATCGCATACTCAAATAAATGAAAATAAAAAACTATCATAAAAGAAAATTAAATATTTTAAATGGAAAGTTTGTTGATATATATATATATTTTTATAAAATTAAGTAGCCTAACATCTCAAATAAATGAATATCAAAGACAATCATTAAAAAAAAAAATCAAAGACAATTTTCTTATACTCTATTTAATTAAGGGAGAGCAAAAACAATGAGTGATTATACTCTGTTTAATTAAATGAATGATAAACTACATTTAGTCTTCTGTGGTTTGATTTAATTTACACATAAAGACATATGGTTTTAAAATATACAAATACTTTATGAATAAGCATCTTTTAGGGGAAAATCTGTATTCTTATTTAAAAAAATACATATTCCAGAGGTATTTGTATTCTTACATCAAAAAATGCATATTTCAAAAGGTATTTGTATATTTTAAAACTGCGAGTCCTTACATATAAGTTAGACCAAATTACATGTGTCTAAATGTAATTTAGACTTAAATGAAAAACAATTAGTGATGACAGTTTTTGTATAAATAGCGATAATAAGCATATTAAATAAGTGAGAAATAGAAAAGGACAAAAACAACTTCATGTGTGAGTTAAGAATTAGGGAAAGTAAAAAAGGAATGGTTTTGTGTTAGCGATAGCAAGTTAAATGGGATTTTAAGATAACTTTTATTTTTTGATTGGAAAGATAATTTTTAACAATGGTAAAAATTAGTAGTGATATGCAAACAAAATTCAAATTGATTATGTATATTATATTGAAATTGATTGATAATAATTAAATGTTCAGTACACATGACGAAACGACAATGTACAAGACTCTCTCTATATATTAGATTTGATTAAGAACATGATTAGTGTGAATACATTTGCCACACAAAGGTAATTTAAGAACATTAATAGTATCAAAACTGATTTTAGTTTTAAAAGCTACAAAACACAGTTTTTGATTTTGGGTCTAAATCAACTTTTTTTTTTTTAAGTTAATTGCTTTTCAGTTTCTAATGCATTAAAAAATAGGTCAAAAAAGATGCGTTTGACATAACTTATGCTTTTTGGCAACAAAAATAATTCAAAATGCTCTACCAAACAGACAATTAATCAAATACTAGACTAAGTTGGTGTTTGTTTGCACTTAATGGCACAACATCTTCTTCAGTCAGATGTGGTGCTATTAAGTTCTTTTGTTTTTCATCATTTAATGACATTTAATGAGTATGACCGAATCAAACCTAAAATTGAATTTTAATGGCATCTAAGTGGTATTTTGGACAAAAATATCATCACTATATTATCATAATGTTACAAATACCCTCTACCCTAATTTTGTTTCTCTTCTAAAAAAGAAAGAATCTCGTGGCGTTTTACGACGAGCTAGGGACGACAATGATCGTGGCAGCCAACAGACCTTAACTTTCTGGAGTAAAGTCGCCTGAGGTCGGTGAGCGCGATGGTAGCAATGGATAGTAGCGAAATTCATCGATGATGACAAACTTGAAGGAGGCGTAGCACGAAACCTGCGATTCCGATGGCTGATGGACCCGGTCTTCAGAGAGTTGGGTCGCCTTTTTGAGGCGATCTCAAGGGTGACGATGTCTCACCTAGAAAACTACCGAAGAAGTAGATTGGAAGTGAGGTGGTACTACGATAGTTGTTTGTGGATTTTCGATCGTTTTTCGGTGATGGCAGGCGCGAGGTCCGGTGATGAGCAAATCGAAACTTTCCAATCAAGATAGGGTGCTCTAATGGTTGTAACAAGCCTTACTGGCAATGACGACGGTTCGTGAAGGCGATGATGGGAGCGTATGACTAGGATTTCACTGCTATTTTATTCACAACAAACAGTCATGTTCTTTAAAGTTAAAAGGGTTAAAAAGGAAAAATACATATATTCAAATATTTCAATCAGTTCAGTTATTAAGCATTCATACAATGCTTCTTATTGGTTCCACCTAGTGTTTTGAAAAGCGTTTTCTAGGCGCGTCTTGGGCACGTCTAGAGGCGAGGCATCAGTAAAATGCCCAAAGACGTCAAAATTTGTGCGTTCCATTCATGGGGCGTGCATTTTTTAATATAGGGCATACACCCAGACCAAGGGCATGCGTATTTTACGCCCAAGCAACCAAGGTGTACGCCTTTGTAATTTTTTTCAAGGTTTAAAATTTCATTTTTATATTTAGTTTTTCATGAATTTTTGTCATATCTCTCAATCTAAGCATATTACAGAGCTTACACACCCCAAAATCCAATCTTTTTCACAATCCAATTAAAAAAAAAACCTTTACCAAAACATACAACAAAGATACAAAGGGAGAGAAAGGGGGAAACAAAATGGATTATTGTTTTACCTTTGCAAGAGGATATCTTAAACAACCTTTAAACCCACGACATAGACATACAACTTCGGTGAAGCATGACGGTGGTTGATCGACCACCTAAAATATCACTAGATCAAAATCTTGTCCAAACTTGCCCATCATCACTGATCAAAATCTTTGTTTATTTGTGTTGATGTGAAAATGGATTTTGGATTCGATGAGATTTCGAATTTGAAGACAACAAGAAACAGATCCATAAGGAAGGCAACATATAAAGAGAAAGAGAATACATACGAGTTAGGTGTGCTCTGTGGTCAACAAGGAGGCTTATGCCTTTATTAGTTTTACTTTTACACTTTTACCTTTTAGTCTTTTACTATTTGCTATGTGACTCTTGTTTATTCAGTGGTCTTGTGAGTCTCTTACTCTTGTTTATTCAGTGGTATGCGACTCTGTGATTGTTATTTACAACTTTACCTCTTTATTGGTTTTATATTTTTACTTTTTAGTCTTTTACTATTTGTTCTAGATTCGGTCACTTATCTATTTTGTTTTTTTTTAAAACAATGTTTTGTTCTTCGTTCTATACTTAAATAATATATATATATATATATATTATAATTTATTTTTGGGTAAATTACCATTAAAGTTTGATTAATATTACACAAAAATGTTTATTTTTAGGTCTTAATGTATAAAAGTTTGTAGATTATTAATTTTTTTATTTTTTATTATCATTTTAATTAATTAATATTTTTATTTGAAATGCTCAACATTTTAAAAGGCTTACGTCCCAACCCTTGTCCTCACTAAGGGAAAATATCTCGTCCAACGCCTCGCCTCTGAAAATACTGGTTTCACCTTATTCGTATGCTTATTTAGTAATCAATACTTATCACTTGCAAAAACAAACGCAGACTATGCCACAAACAAGTTTTTTTTTTTTTTTTTTTTCACATGGTCCTTGCTTTAATTACGTTGTTAGTACTTCATCTTTTTTTTATATACCACAAATCGTAAAGTTATGCCACAACAAGCAGATCAGTATTTTTTTTTCCAATTTGCCACTCTTTGTCTTTTATTTTCCTTACAATTTTTTAGGGAAAGAAAGAAACAAAAATGAAGTAATCTTTAGAAAAAAACAGTGCAGCAAATAAAAATAGCTTTACAATTTTAGCTTAGATTTCTTGTACACGAGAATAGATGAAGTATGGGCATCGGCCATGTCAATATATTTGATGAGTGGCATTGTTCAAAGCCATCTGTTCTTCCTATATACGAGGGGCGTACATTTGCGACATTAGGAGCTGGACACACTGTGCCTTTCTTCAAACCAACCTTGATTTCTTCCAGCTTTCCTACAGGGGGTGTCTCCACCTTTCTCACAATAAATTATAGTTCACCAAAGGTTTTTCTCTTTAATATGCTTATGTGTAGCAGCAAAAAAACCTACGTACTGTCCTCAGGTGAGAAATAAAGTCCTCATTTTGTCCAAAAAAATGAAGTATGGACAAAACAACCAATAGTATTTGGAGCTGATGAGTTAGAGATTTTCACTAGTTGCAGTCAAGTCTGCAATATGACTTGTGAAACCATTTAATAAACCTAAATGATCTCTAAGAATTTTAAGGTTTAAAAAATGGATTATTCAGAGAGTGAAATTTGTTTTTAAGTTTATCTTATTAATCAAGTTAGGATCTTTAGATAATGGAGGTTGTTATGGGTGTATTAACTGTTTTTTAACATGTTTCCTTAGGGCATATATTAGAAAAAAAAAACTATAATAAAAAAGTGCACACTAAATTGATATGATAAAAATTATTTTTTTAATAAAGGCAAATTATACTGCACTACCTTCAAGTTTACTAAAATGACATTAATATACCAAACCTTTTTAAAACTCCGATTCACTCCAAAATACCAATTTTTATCATCAAGCAGCTCAATTTTTTTTTTAAATAATCAAAATTTTAATTGGATAATACTTTTCGTGATGATGAAAGTACTTTTAGGTATCATAAATGTTAATTTAAAAAAAAATAGAAGTATTAGGGATAAAACATATTTAAAAAGGAATTTTTAGGGCTTTTTTAAAAAAGAATTATCATCATTTTTTGAAAATTGTTAAAACTATATTTTAAATGGATTTATATTCTATTATATGGTATAAAACAAATTTTACATCATATGCTTTATATATATTTTTTTTAAAATTATGATATCTTTATCTATTGCATACTCAAATAAATGAAAATAAAAAACCATCATAAAATAAAATAAAATATTTTAAATGAAAAGTTTGTTGATATATATATATATATATATATATATATATATTATAAAATTAAGTAACCTAACGTCTCAAATAAATGAATATCAAAGACCATAAAATAAAAATCAAAGATAAAATTTTCTATTTTAAAAATTAGATTGGTTATGCATATTTTTTATTTTTTATTAGAAAAATATGAATTCAAATAACCTAAAAATTTTTGATACAAACAATTTTGAAATAAATAATTGATAAATAGAATTATTAAACTTATTGTAATCACTTGGAAATATTTTAACACTAATGGTATTTTTGTCATCAATAAAAGTAATATCCAATTAAAATTTTGATTCTTCAAAGAAACTCATTTTGGGGCTGTTTGATGGTGAAAATTGATGTTTTGGGGTGAATCGTGGGTTTTAAAAAGGTTTGGTATATTATTGTCATTTCAGCAAGCTTTGAAGTAGTGCAGTGTAATTTACCGTTTTAATATAAAACAATATGACACTTTAATGATATTTTCAATCATGGGATGATTTTTTCAAAAAAAATTTGTGCGTGTCTATATATATATAATATAGTCTTGTACACTATGATTAAGCCACGTGTACAGAACATTTATTAATTTCCACTTATTTTACATAGAAACTCAAATGGCGTTATTTCCAATTTCCTATGATTTGTTTTTTGGCTGGGTGGTTTTCTCTCTCTTAATTGCTCAATAATTAATAAGTCGGTAATTTCAGTTTTTTTGTCAGTTGACTTTAATTTTGTAATTAAAGTGAAAATTGAATTCATTCCTCTCATTTGCTCAACCATTTGCATCTTTTCTCATTCTTCATTTTTTCTTTTTTCAACAATGATGATTAGTTCTCACAATTTTCAATTTGATTCTCTATCTCTCTCTTCACAATTTTTATCTTATAGAGTGTTTATTATGGCTTGACTATATGTGTTTGATTGTTTCTGTGTAGGCATATTTTCGTCTATCACGATTTTATTTTTCTTTGTACTAAGAAGGTGAGAGAAGGTGAGCGAAGGTTAGCAATTTTTCTATCTTGCTTATATATAAGCAAGACTTAAAAATGAAATGTTTTGTTTAAATGAGAACAATTTTTTTGTAAATTTACATAATTGATTTGTTTCTTTTTCACCATGATACATATTGACAATGAGTATGCGGTATGATCTTTCATCAAAATTGTTATTTAAATTAGTTTAAGATACCAACTTTAATGATTATTAGCTTTTCCCACTACAACTCCAGCATGATTAATTTTGCTTATACTACAATGATGTTTAACGATTCAGTGAAATGACTTTTTTTTTTTAGATTTAAGATAATTTGTGATGAATTAAAATTTATTTTTCATATTCAATTTTCTAATTGATTTGTATCTTTTTCACCATGATACATATTGCCAATGAGTATGTAGTGATCTTTCATCAAAAATTTTATTTAAATTGGTTTAAGTTACCAAATTTAAGGATTATTAGTGTAGGTACCGCTCTTTTCCGCCTAGGACCTATGCATCCGGCTCATTACCTAAGGCCATTCCCCTTAAAGAATGTGGATATGGCAAAGATATGGATTACGATGAGTAGGTATATGGAAATGAGTGAAACCTACCAAGTCTAATACAAACCCTTTATAGGTGTAAGGAGGCTCTCATGATGGGTGCATTTTTAATGTATTAGATAAGGGGTTGTTTGTCATCCAAGCACAAAACAATGATGATGGGTAAAGAGTCGACATTTGACCTTGAAGGGGATCAAATCCCTTGTCATTGGTCTACATGAGAAATTCCAAAGCTCGGGAGATTTGGGTGCAAAGGAGTGAGGATTTAAAGCTCTCTCTCTTACCTAGACCGAAGTCTAGCCATTTGTGCTTTAAGGGAATTAATTGAAATTTTAATTCAAGTATTATTATCATACACTACTAATAAAACCAAGCACAAATTTTGAAATTTTTATTCAAACAAAGCAACACCAAATATTAACTTTAAAGTAATGCAGTAAAAGTAAGCGTGGTAAAAGTAAGCATTTAAAGAAAGGAATTATGAAACAAAGAAAATATTAATACTACTTGCAAATTATGGATGAAGAGTAAATTAAAGTGCGCACATTTAAACAATGTGGATTAATTATGTAAGTTAAACTAGATGGATTGAGACTAAATTATTTTATATTTGATGAATTAAACTTGAAGACTAAATTGAGTGAATTAAACTAAGCTACTTTAAACTAGACGAGTTAAAAAAAAATAGGAATTAAGCTAAATAGATTTAAAGTAAACTACCTTAAAGATGAGATTCAAAATAACTAGTAACTAGTAACATTTTTAATGAGCTAAAGGGGGCCCAAAATTCTTCTTAAAGAACTGTTGGTATTTGTCTAAGGATTAAACGGGATGGAAGCATGAAGCTTTATCAGCATCAGGTCCAGGTGTGCGCCGCGGCGACCAGCAAAGAAGAAGACCTGGAAGGGGTGTGCACCGTGGCTCAGCCTTCCCCATGCCGCGGTGCCCAGAAAGGATGAAGTGTGTGCCCTGGTTTGGGCCGCGGCTAGCCTTATTCTGGGCCGTAGAGCCAGGCACACCTGGAGCATGCTTTTCGGCCTCTTGTGGTTGTGCATGAGACTTGGTTAAAACGCACAGGATTACTTAGACTCTTAGAGAACCATGAGTATTTGGTTCTTAAGATCTAAGGGTGGAGATTGATCTCCAAGATTGGATGAGGAAGTCATTGCCCTATATAAAGAGTCATCATGGAGCCATTCAAGATATGATGATGTGAGGTGAGCATCTAGGTGATGTGAATGTGTAGAACATGTGTGAAATAGAACATGCGAATATGTGTGAAATAGAACACAAGATGTGTGAGAGTGCAAAGACATTAAACACAGGAGAGACTCACTCAAGAGAGGCTGGTTGTTTAGAGAAAGTAGTAAAGATTGGGGATTGAAGAGCTTTGTAATTGGAATTTTCTTGGGGAAAATTCCAGGGAAACACTTGCTCTTATCACTTTCTTTTTCTCTTCTTTCGTTCTTCAAGAACTAGAGGATTCTTGAAGAGGTGTTGCTGTAAATTGTAAGAACTCATTGATTTAGTGCAGAGAGCTCGGAGGAGCTCACGGGGACGTAGGCACATTATCGAACCTTGATAACAATTGCTTGTGTTCTTTCTTTGATTGGTTTGATTCCTATTTTGTTTCGGTTTTATTACAAGTCATTCTAGACTTGGGCATTTGGAAGATCACTACCTGGGCATCTTGAGATGATTTCCAACAGTGGTATCAGAGCTTTGAACAGCTGGTATTGGAGCAAGAACAGGGGATTATCGGAGCAAGACTCCAAGAATCAAAGGTCAACTTCTTGGGTGATTCAAGAATGGAGTAGAGATCAATATCTGATCGTGTTCTTGGGGTGATTTAAGAACGGAGTAGAGATCAATATCTGATAGTGTTCTTGAGGTGATTCAAGAACGGAGTAGAGATCAAGATCTGATCATGTTCTTGAGGGTGATTCAAGAACGGTATTGAGATCCATCTTTGATCGTGTTCTTAAGATTTAGAAGAAGTTGGAAAGCAATTGTGGGTGCTACATAAATCTGTGATTTTCTCTGCAAGATGAGTTCGAACTTCATTGTTGAGTAGTTTGATGGAAATGAAGACTTTGCCTTTTGGAAGTGGAAAATCAAGGCGGTTCTTATGCAATAAAAGGTGGACTTGGCGATTGGAGAAGATGACGCTTTTCCAGCAAGTATCACCATCTTTCTGCACATGTCGGATAATGTTACAAGGGAGTGCGGAGACTCGGAAGATCCAACTGCCATTTGGAAAAAACTAGATGAGTTGTTTCTTACCAAGACTCTCCTTAATAAGAGGTATCTTCTAAAACAAATCTTTGCTTTTAGATTGGATCCTAATAAAGAGTTACAAGATAATCTTGATGCCAAGATAAGGGAAGCATCAAGTGGATAATGGTTGTTCATTAGAGGAAGGATAGAAACTCAGTATGGCAACAACATACATGGCTACTACCGGGACAGAGGTAGAGGACAAAGCCATGGGAGAGCGCACTCCAAATCGAGATTTGGAGGGAAGAGATGCTTTTACTGCTATAAGGAGGGTCATTTCAAGAAAGATTGCAAGAAGATGATAAGGGATGAGGGAGGAAGCCATACCAAGAATGGAGAGGCTTCGATTGCCAAGGGAGAACATCAAGATGATGATGTTTTTGTTGTGTGCTCAAATGTGAGCATAAAGTAAGAAGGCAGCGAGAGATGGATTTTAGATATTGGGTGCACCTATCATATGTGTCCTCACAGGAATTGGTTCAAGAATTTCAAGGAAACCAATGATGGAAAGGTTTTCCTAGGGAATGATACTTCTTACCAAGTGAAGGGCATGAGAGATATCCAGTTGAGGATGTTTGATGGAATGACTAGGCTGCTGAGGAATGTGAGATATTTTTCGGAATTGAGAAGAAATTTAATCTCATTGGGGCAGCTAGATTCCATGGGGTACACATACAAAGCAGAGGGAGAAAAGATCAAGGTAACCAAGGGATCTTTGATAGTGATTAAAGCAATAATGAATGATGGTCTCTATGAGATGATCGGAGACATGGAGATCAAGGATCAAATAGCAAGGTTGATGACTGAGATGAATAAGGCAGCCCTTCGGCACAATCATTTGGGACACATGAGCGAAAAAGGGCATGCAAATTCTCAGGAAGGACGGTCTACTTAATGGTGACAAAGTAGAGGAACTTGATTTCTGTGAATGTTGTGTTCTTGGGAAAAAAACATTAGGTCAGCTTTAACACCGGAGTGCACAAGTCTAAGGGTATTCTTGACTACATTCATGCGGATCTTTGGGGGTCAGTAAGAACACTAACACATGGAGGTAATCTTTACTTTTTGTCTTTAATTGATGATTATTCAAGAAAGGTTTGGGTTTATTTGCTTAAGAATAAATCAGATGCTTTGAATAAGTTAGTAGTGTGGAAAAAGCTGGAAGAAACTCAAACGGGCAGGGTAGTTAAGGTGTTAAGAACTAATAATGGCTTAGAAGTTTTTAGCAAGGAACTTGATCAATTCTGTAAGTTAAATGGGATTCTAAGACATAGAACGGTTATGAAAATGCCTCAGCAAAATGGAGTTGCTGAGAGGATGAATAAGACCCTTAGGGAAAAGGTTAGGTGCATATTAAATGGATCTGGATTACCCAAATGTTTTTTGGGGGAAATGGTATCTACTGCTGCGTATTTGGTTAATAGATAGTCCTCTAGAGTGTTAGAGCTCAAGACTCCCGAGGAGATGTGGAGTGGAAAACCCTCTGAGTTGAACAACCTTAGAAATTTTGGGTGTGCTGGGTATGCACATCAAAAGGATGATAAGCTTAGCCCAAGGTCTAGAAAATGTGTGTTTCTAGGATATGGGGAAGGGGCTAAGGGGTATAGGTTGTGGTCCTTAAGGCAAAAGGGATTTAAACTCATAACAAGTAGGGATGTCATTTTTAATGAGCATTTATTTCCCTATTTAGAGAAAACTAACCCTACAGGGGATAGTGAACAAACCAGTTCGGTATTTGTGGAGCATAGCATCAAGGAAAATTCAGTTCAGGTAGAGCAAGGAAAGCAAGAGGGTTTGGACAAGGTAGAGCCCATTGATGAATGCCAAGCTCATGACACTTATAAGGAGGCTGAACTAGAAAGAGATAATGCAGCAAGTCAGAATGACTATCAACTCACAAGGGACCGGGAAAGAAGGCTAGTCAGACCACCTTTGAAATATGGTTTTGCGGCTGCAAATGTAGCAGCTCCTTGGATAGAAGGTGGGATAAGTGAACCAGAGACTTACATTGATGCCATAGGATGTAAGGATTCATCAAGATGGAAGCTAGCTATAGAGGAAGAAATTGATTCTTTGAGGAAGAACAACTCTTGGGAATTGGTGCACATTCCAAGAAAACAGAGAGTTATGGATTGTAAGTGCACTTACAAGATCAAAAAAGGGAACCCTCCAGGGGACGAAGTCCGAAACAAGGCTAGGCTAGTGGCGAAGAGGTTCACACAAAGAGAAGGTATAGATTTCACAGAAACCTTCTCACCTGGACGCAAGGCCGAGGAAGTGGTGATTATCCTTATCTATGTCGATGATATGCTGTTGGTTGGGAACAACAGGGAGATGATAGAAAGGTTGACATCTCAACTCAGTGAGGAGTTCGAGAAGAAAGATCTTAGCCTTGCACAAAAGATCCTTAAGATGAGAAGAATTTGGGAAAGGGAGAGAAACGGGTTAAAGGTTTCTCAATCTTCCGACATAAAAAATGTGATGTACAAGTTTTCTATGGAAGATTGTAAACCAGTGAAGATTCTGGTCATTTCAAGTTCTCTAGTGAACAATGTCATGGAACGGATGAGGAGAAGAAGGAAATGGAAAAGGTTCCTTACTCTAGTGCGGTTGGATCAGTCATGCTCATGCTGGTAAGCACTAGACCTGACATTTCTCAGGTAATTAGAGTTCTTAGCAGATTTGTGAGTAATCTTGGAAAGGAGCTTTGGCTTGGGATAAAGTGGTTGCTGAGGTACTTGAAGGCTCAGTGGCAACCGGTGGTAGCACTTTCAATAACCAGGGCAGAGTACATAGCGGCTTCGGAAGCCATAAAGGAGACTATTTGGTGCAAAGTGTTGATGGATGAGTGGAAGGTCCTAAAAGAGCAGGTGGTGGTGTCTTCGGATAGCTAAAGTATGTGGCACTTATGTAGGAACCCGGTTTTCCATGAGAGGACTAAGCATATGGATGTTCGGTATCATTTCATTCAGGAAAATGTTACAGAAGGATGCATTCATGTGGACAAAGTCATAACGGAAGAAGATCCTGCAGATTTAGGCACCAAAGTTCTACCTCTAAACAAGTTCAATCATTGCCTTAGACTTCTTAGGATTGGAGTCGGTTGATATGGTGACTCAAATTGAATTTGGATCCCGAGTTCTCTACACAATGGGTTTAGGTTTAATTGCTTAGACAAAGGTATAGATTGTTGATATTTGTCTAAGGATTAAACGAGATGGAAGCATAAAGCTTCATCAACATCAGGTCCAGGTGTGAGCTGCGGCACAGGTGGTGTGTGCTGCGGCCACCAGCAAAGGAGAAGACCTGGAGGGGGTGTGCACCACGGCTCAGCCTCCCCCATGCCACGGCACCCAGAAAGGATGAAGTGTGTGCCCTGGTCTGGGCCCTGACCAGCCCTGTTCTGGGCCACGGCGCCAGGCACACCTAGAGCATGCTTTTCAGCCTCTTGTGGTTTTGTGTGGGACTTGGTTAAAATGCACAGAATTACTTAGACTTTTAGAGAACCATGAGTCTTTGGTTCTTGAGATCTAAGGGTGGAGATTGATCTCAAGATTGGATGAGAAAGTCATTGCCCTATATAAAAGGTCATCTAGGAGCCATTCAAGACATGATGATGTGAGGTGAGCATCCAGGTGATGTGAATGCGCAGAACATATGTGAAACAGAACATGTGAATGTGTGTGAGATAGAACACATGATGTGTAAGAGTACAAAGACACTAAACACATGAGAGACTCATTCAAGAGATGCTGGTTGTTTAGAGAGAGTAGTATAGATTAGGGATTGAAGGGCTTTGTAATTGGAATTTTCTTGGGGAAAATTCTAGGGAAACACTTGCTCTTATCACTTTCTTTTTCTCTTCTTTCATTCTTCAAGAGCTAGAGTTGAAGAGGTGTTGCTGTAAATTGTAAGAACTCATTGATTTAGTACAGAGAGCTCGAAGGAGCTCATAGGGACGTAGGCACATTGTCGAACCTCGATAACAATTGCTTGTGTTCTTTCTTTGATTGGTTTGATTCTTGTTTTGTTTCGGTTTTATTACAAGTCATTCTAGACTTGGGCGGTTAGAAGATCACCACTTAGGCATCTTGAGGTGATTTCCAACAAGAATTAAAGTTCATATGTAATTAATGATAACTTAAAATAAAACATCTAACTTAAAGAACATAAAAAATCTTAAGGTACTAAACTAAAGGAAAGAACTTTAAAATTGCCATTAATTTAACATTGCATTTAACGAAGAGACTACATTATGACTAGTAGCTAGCTAAAGAAAGATATATAACTAGTGAAAAATAAAATACTAAGAAACTAGTAAGTATCTTGAGATGAAACTTTTTAAGTGTGCTAAATTAATCTAGTCTATTTTCACGGTGGTTTAAACACATAAATCATGCTAGTAATTTATTTTCCAAAAGGTAGAAGCTTAACCAACCTTCTTTGGGTAAGAAAAATTTCCACTCGTAGAGATTATCCTTAGATATCATTGTGCTCTTGTAGACTTAGTGAAGTTAGAAGAATGATTCGAATGAAGATTAGAAGACCAAAAAAAAGAGAGGGTGGCCGAAAATGATGAAGAACTCTCACTAGTTCTTCTTTTGCGTTTCACTCTTTGCTCTTTTCTCACTTTTCTTGAACATTCTCTCCCTTTTTATTATATCTTTCTCTTTGATCTTCTTATTCTTCTCTCTTTTCTTACTTCTTTCTTTCTATCTTTTTTGCATTACTTTGCCTTAGTATTGTGTTGGTTTTTTGTGTGTTAGCAAATGGGGGCTATTTATAGGAGGAGAAAGTGTTGGCCAAGAGATTAAAAAAAATCAAGATAATGGGTGAAAAGAAGATGCATAACTGGTCATATAGGGAAGGGTAAAATTAGTTTTAACTTTTGAGATGAAAAAAGTGTTTCACTTTTGGGGTGTAAAGGTGGGGCTAGAGAAGTGAGGTGTGGTAAACCAAGTGAAAAATGAGAGGGAAAAAACTTTTAGGTGGCTTGACATGGGAAGAGGGATGGATTTCTTTGAGATGAAAAAAAAGTGAAGAATAAGGTTTGCAAAAAGGTGAACAAAAAAGGGCATTTTGGAGTGTTTTCAATAAAGCAAACGTAAAAGCAAAAAAGGTGAGGAGAAACTCTCCTTGCTTTGGACGACCAAAAAGGGTGGAAAAGACACAATTTTCTTTGGCTTTTGATATATAATAAAGTGGAAAAGTTTAGGAAAAAAAATAATAATTCAATTACAAAGCAAAAGAAAGGAGAAAAATACTTCACATTCTAAAAAAAAAAAACTGCTGTTTTTTATGTGTTGTTTTTGGAGTATAAAATGTGATTTTTTTGGGTAGAAAAATGTGTTATTTAAAATTTAGGAAATGGTGAAAGATTAATAAGGTAATTTCCAATTAACTAAGCAAAAGGAGAAGAAGATAAACTCCTTCTTTTTCAGTGCACATGGCTGTCCAAAGAGGGAGGAAAATCAACTACTTTATAAGTGCATTATTGTTGCTTTTTAGGTGAAAAAAATCTTACTTTGTGTGGAAAAAAATGTAGTATTTGGTAAAAAAGAAGATGACGGAATCTAGGAGGGAGATATGAGTTCAAAAAGAAAAAAAAAGAGTGAAAATTCCTCATTATGGCCAGCCACATAGGGATAGGAGAGAGACATCTTTTTGGTTATAAAAAAATAACTTTTACTTTGAGAAAACTGAACCAATCAAGGAGTACCAAGTGGAGGGTGAAATTAAAAGTTCACCCTTAAAAATTAAAAGTCTTATTGGGCTTAAAATTTAAGCCAAAAGTGTTTGGGCTTAGGAAAAATCAATGGGCTTTAGTGGGTTTTGGATTGGGCCAAAGTTTAAATGAAGACTTTGGTCTTGGATTAGTTGAATCAAATAAGGTCCAATTAATTTAAACCCAAAGTGAATTAAATGGTGTTGGAAATCACCTTGACCAGATGCCCTTAGACTTGTGCACTCTGGTGTTGAAGCTGACCGGATGTTGCTGCCCAAGAACACAGCTCTTGCAGAAATCGAGTTTCTCTACCTTGTCACCATCAAGTAACCCATCCTTGCTAAGAACTTGTAGGCCCTCTTCGCTTATGTGTCCCAAGCGATTATGCCAAAGGGCTTCCTTCTCTATCTCAGCCATCAAGCTTGCTGCTTGATCCTTGATGTTCGTGTCTCCGATCATCTCATAGAGACCATCCTTCATTGCTGCTTTGATCACTACCAAAGATCCATTGGTCACCTTGATTTTTCCTCCCTCTATCTTGCATGTGTATCATATGGAATCCAGCTGCCCCAATGAGATCAAATTCCTCCTCAAATCTAGGAGATACCTCACATTCTCCAGCAACATTATCATTCTATCAAACATCCTTAACTGGATGTCTTCTATCCCCCTCACTTGGCAAGAATTGTCATTTCCCAAGAAAACCCTTTTTTTATTGGTTTCCTTAAAATTCTTGAACCATTCCCGGTGAAGGCACATGTGATGAGTGCACCCGGTATCCAAGATCCATTTCCCACTACCTTCTTGCCCCTTGCTGACATCTGAGCACACAACAAGAACATCACCATCTTGCTGTTCTGTCTTGGCAACCAAAGCCTCTCCATTCTTGGCATGGCTTCTTCCTTCATCTCTCATCTTCTCCTTGCAATCTTTCTTGAAGTGACCTTCCTTGTGGCAGTAGTAACATCTATTCCCTCCAAATCTCAGTTTGGAATATGCTTTCCCATGGCTCTCTCCTCTACCTCTGTCCCGGTAGTAGCCATTGTTGCTGTGCACTCTCCCATGGCTCTCTCTTCTACCTTTGTCCCGGTAGTAGCCATGTATGTTGCTGTGTACTCTTCCATGGCTCTCTCCTCTACCTCTGTCCCGGTAGTAGCCATTGTTGTTGTACACTCTCTCATGGCTCTCTCCTCTACCTCTGTCCTGATAGTAGCCATGTATGTTGCTGTGCACTCTCCCATGGCTCTCTCCTATATCTCTGTCCTGGTAGTAGCAATGAATGTTGCTACCATACCAAGTTGTTGGCTTTCTTTTAATGAACAACCTTCTTCCACTTGATGGACTCCTCATCTTGGCATCAAGATTATCTTGCAACTCTTTCTTAGAATCAAATTTAAAAGCAAAGATTCGTTTACGAAGATACCTTTTATTAGGGAGAGTCTTGGCAAGAAACAACTGATCTAGTTTCTTCCAAATTGCAGTTGGATCTTCCGAGTCTCTGCACTCCCTTGTGACATTATCTGATAAGTGCAAGAAGATGGTGCTGTATGCCATCTTCATCATCTCATTCCGCTGGTCTTCTGTGGTACTTACTGGAAAAGTGTCGTCTTCTCCAATCGCCAAGTCCACTTTTTGTTGCACAAGAACTGCCTTGATCTTCCGCTTCCACAGGGAAAAATCTCCTTTCCCATCAAACTTTTCAACAATGAAATTTGAAGCCATCTTTGCGGACAAGATCCCAGATTTATGCAATACCCATAAATGCTTTCTTCAACCTCAAGAACATGATCGAAGATGGATTTTAACACCACTCTTGAATCACCCTCAAGAACACGATATGATCTTGATCTTTACTCCGTTCTTGAATCAACCGGGAAGTTGATCTTTGATTCTTGGAGTCTTAACTCCGTCACCTTCTTGTTCTTGCTCTGATATCCAGCTGTGCAAGCTATGATACAACTGTTGGAAATCACCTTGACAAGATGCCCAGGTGGTGATATTCCAAACACCCAAGTCTAGAATGACTTGTAAAGAAAAAAAAAATAGCACACGAAAGCAAGAAAGAAAAGAAGACAATCAATTTGTTATCGAGGTTCGGCAATAGCCTACGTTCCCGTGAGTTCCTCTGAACTCTCTGCACTAAATCAATGGTTCTTTACAATCCAGCAACCCTCTTCAAGAAACCTCAAGTTCTTGAAGAAACCAAGAAGAGAAGAAAGAAGATGATAAGAACTTTTACAATGCTCTCTATCTAATCTATACTTCTCTCTATTTACAACCAGCCTCGCTACAATGAGTCCTTCTTGTGTTTTGTGTCTTTGCACTCTCACACAATTCTCTCTTGTATGTCTGTCACTCTTTACAATTGATCTCAAATTATGTCACAATGTTAATGAGAATAAAGCTAAGTGACCCTTTATATAGTGCACCAACTTCTTGTCAAGGTGATTTCCAATAAATGGACTAAACAAAAAGGTCTTGCAATTGCTCCTACTCCCCAATTAAATCCATACTTCCTTATTTACCAAGTCCAAGCACACTAGGATCAAAGATTTGTCATAAGAACTCGTACGTGGTCTATTAAAAATTTTGGAATGAAATTTGGTGTCTACAATTAGCTTTTCCCACTATAACTTTAGTATAATTAATTTTGCTTCTATTGCAACGATGTTTAACAATTCAGTGAAAAGGCTAATTTTTTTAAGAATTAAGATAATTTGTGATGAATTAGAAAAGTGAATATGCAAAAGGAATGTTCAATTATGTGACCTTTTTTACTATTACAAAAGACTTAATTGGTATGGGAGTGCAAAACTGAGGGCCTGTGATAATGGTATATTTGGTTCCATTTTTTTTATAAGTAATGTTATTATCATTCTGTACTCTTTTTTTTTCGTTTTAACTTGTTGGATCTCAATAGCTAAATGACTTGAAAAATGCAGTTCTAAGAGGTTATGAAGATGGAACACCTTTTCAATTTCATACTTTGTATCCATACTACTTTACTTAATGCAAATTTACTTTTATGCACTATTTTTTTTTTGTTGCTCTATAATGTAAAGAAACAATTTCATTTGTTACATTTTTATTTTTAAAATTATATGTAACCCAAATAAATCAACAACAAAAATTATAGAGTATTGAAAAATATAACACATTAATTTTATTTGAAATTGCTATAAGTGAAATTTTGTAGGTAAAACAACTATGTAAAAAACACTTTTGTGTAGTACGGGTATGTAACTAGTTGAGTATAATGAATAGTGCGTGAACCTTTAACATGACTTTCAATTAATCAAACAGTAAGGATAAACTTACCATCAAAGTGGACTATCAATTGATGTGGAGCAGAGGTTGTGTGCATCTTGGTTAAAATAAGGCCACTGAAATAAGATGTTTTTTTTTTCATAGCAAGGCTTCTCTAAAGAAGAAGAGAAATCTAATTAGAGGCTTACATGATGATAATAATATTTATCAATTGGGTACAGGTATTGAGGATGTACCCATAAACTATTTTTTCAAGTTGTTCTCGTCTCATAATGCTCCCATGGTTGAGGCAGCTTTTAGAGTTATTACAAATGTGGTTTTGTCAGAGGTGAATGAGGCTTTATTGAAAGTTTTTTTTTTTTTTTTTTTTTTTTTTGCACTAGATGAAGTTTCTATTGCTCTCTCTCATATGCACCCTACTAAAGCACCTGGAGCATATGGTTTGTCAGCTTTGTTCTACCAAAAATTTTGAGGCATGGTTGGTGGAGACAGGACTTCAGTGATGCTCAAATTTCTTAACTCATGTCAGTTTCACATTCCAATAAATTACACACACATTGTCTTGATTTTGAAAGTTAAAAACCTTGAATGCATGAAGGATTACTGGCCTATTAGCTTATGCAACATGTTGAATAAGGTTATTTCAAAATTCTTAGCAAACAGAATTAAGTTGTTGCTGTTCTCAATTTTATTAGACTCACTAAATGCTTTTATTCGAGGAAGGCTCATTACAGACAATGTGTTGGTTGTGTTTGAGCTGGTCCACCACATTAAGAATAAGAAATATGTTAAGGAAGGTGTTTTGGAACTCAAATCGGACATGAGTAAGGCGTACGACTGAGTAAAATAAGGCTATTTGCGAGAAAGCATGTGTAAAATGGTTTTGATAAAAGATGGGTGGAGATAATCATGACATGTGTCTCAATTGTGTCTTATTTTGTGTTTTTAAATGGAAATCTGTCCAAGAAATTTAATCTGACACAAGGCTTGAAGGTAAGGGCTTTATCCCCTTATCTTTTATTCTTGTGTGCGGAGGGTTATCTTCTCTCCTTCAAATAGCAGAGGATGAAGGTTCTTTGGCTGGGATCTCAATATGTAGGGGTTGTCCTTACATTTCTCATATTTTCTTTGCAGTCAATAGTCTATTGTTTGCAAGAGCCTCAAGACATCAGTGTCAAGCTCTTTTAGATACTTTGCAGTTGTATGGTAGTGTTTCGAGGAAAGAAATAAATGTAGACAAATCCTTGGTGCTTTTAGTGTAAATTATTGTACATGTGTATCACATTATGGTGGCAATATGAATGCATGTCCAGCCCATGTGGCTACAGTAAAAGAAATTAAGGTTGAAAACAAGTGAAAATTCCATGATGCATGAATAGTGGTTGCATTTATTGTAACACAAATATATTTCTTGGAATTGTTTCATTTTCTCAGGCCTATAGGTGTAAGCTTGCAGTAATGTTGGCAGTGGTTGTGGAAAGTTTGATTTCGACATCCGGAATGGAAGAAAAAATGAACATTCGTCCATACTCTTTTGTCTTTAATTTTTCTCTATAAATTGAGAGGCGAAATGAGTTGAAGTCATAGTGAGAGAGCACACAAAGAAGTAAAGAGAGATTTGGAAACACTTTTAGAGTGTTTGGCCTTCCTTTTCTTTGGCCAGGAGAGTTAAAGAAAAGAAGAGTGTGTTCAACAATTTGGGGGTTCCTCTAGAGTGAGAGTATTTCAATGTATACTTCCTAAAAAGGATATAAAGGTTCTATAGTTACCAAATTGTTTTGGGTCTCAAGTTTGAGAAAATACTTGAGATATTGTGTGTACCCATTATTTTAAATAGTTGAAGATTGACTAAACTAGGTCCCATGGTTTTTCTCGAAAGGGTTTTCCACGTAAAATTCTGGTGTCTTATGTGACTTGGTTATTTTTTCTATTTACATTGATTAACTTTGGATTGAAATCAAGATAGTTGAATTATTGTCAATAGTGGGTATTTCCCAACAAGTAGTATCAAAGCTAGCGTTATTTGTATCTTTGAGTTAACATGGAAAAAACTTTAAGTACCATAATTAAATTGACGATGACAAATTATACTGTATGGAAGCCAAAGATGGAGGATTATCTTTACTACAAAGACTTGTACGAGCCGATCGAGGGTGATGAAGCCAAGGCAAGTGACAAGTCAGCCATTGTCGAACTCCTGAACGATTTCCAGAATCTTGTGAATCAGTTGTTCACAATGAAAATAGTGCTAGATCATTAGTTGAAAGCGTTATTTTTTTTGGGCACGTTGCATGACGGTTGGGAGACTTTGGTGGTCTCACTAAGTAACTATGCTTAAAATTGCGTGTTCAGTTTGGATATGGTTAAGGATAGCATTTTCAATAAGGAGACATTCAAAAAGGATTCAAGCATAGACAACTAATTTTGTTTCAAATATTAGAAGGAACCATGTGTGGAGTCCAATGACAAAATATAAGCCTCAGAAAAATTAAATTCGATAAATATAAAAACTAAATTGGATAAATGTACGTTGGAAAATTAATTTTGGATGAGAATTGACCAAAGAAAGTTGAACCAAGTCAAAAGGAAACAAAATGAGACAGGAAAAGAAAAAATGAGGATCAATAGGCCTATATTGGGCTAATTGGTTTAGGACTATAGCTGGCCGGTTAGATCCCGGACCCAACCAACTGCACCGCAACTATTTTTTTCCGTCCACGTTTTAAACCTTCTAGAAGTCATCCTAAACCACCAAAACCCTAAAAATATATGTGAAACCCTAGTTTACTACCTTCCCAAGTAATCTTGATGGTCGTCGGATTAAATCTGAAATATCTCGATCGTCGATCACTTAAAGACTCTAGCTCTCTCCATTCCTATAAATAACCCTCCCTACAGAAATCAAAGACACCAAATTCACTTGAGAAAACCCTACAAAGACACCATATCTCTTTATAATTTTTCTCTAAAATTCCTAAACACTATTTTTCTAAACCCTAACCACAAATTCTTCCATAAACCTAAATCTCTACCAAAATCCCAACTTTCTCATAAACCCTAGCCACCGCAAAAACCCTACACACATAAACTTTAATTTTCCTACAAACTCGTATACCCCAAATTCACTTTTTGTGATCAATTCAAGTTCAAGATTAAATATTCTATGTGTGTTCATCTACCATGTACAAAAAATAATTTATGGGGGGATCCATACCAGTGTTTAAAAAGGCAAAGTCTAGGCACGCTCGCCCAGAGGAGAAACAGGACTAAAACACCCCAAGGCGTGAAACCTGGGGTGAATCTGTCGCTGGATGTGCGTTTTTCGGGTTTGGGCTGAGGTGTACGCCTTTGATGCCCCGGGCGTACGCCCAATGCATTTTTTTTATATCAACTTGTGACGAGTTCTAGCCAAGCTCGCGAGATACTTTAAAAAGTAAACTTTAAACTGACTTTACTAAAAGAAACTACACTTAAACATCTTATTTAAGTATTATAAAACAAATCAATTACATCAGCCCATGGACTTGGGCTAATCTTGCATCAACACAGAGCCCAAAATAGAGGCCCTTCAGTGATGGCGTGAGTTTGATTTGGAAGGCCACATATTTATAGCTGTATGCCTTTTATCCCAACTTCTCTCTACACGATATGGGATTGAGTTCATCAGCAAATATCACTCAAGCTCTCACATGGACAAGAAGGAGAACAATGTTAATTCTACATCGCTTATGAAAGGAATTGCTAGACTCCCATTACCCTATAAAAGCAATCCCACATCGATAGAAAGGCTTATCAATCAACAAAAACTTCTTTATAAAAGACTCACCTTTGTCATCATTTGCATTCCAAACTCACTGAGTTTTGCCTTTAAGGCAACGCCTCTGGTTCTTGAAGTGAGATTTGTTTTTTTTTTTTTTTTTTTTAAGTTTTTAGTTTATTGATTTTTTTTATTTTCAATAAACCAAGAAATTTAACAAGAATATCTTTAATATATACATAAAAATTTATAAAAAAATTTCAGAACAGTAATTCGAGTTGACTCGCGAGCCATCGAATTGAGTTTTGAATGGCTTGAGCTTGGTTTGCTTATTTAATGCATTAATGCTATATAACGTAATTTATTATGTAGATCAAGAGACTTAAGATCGAAGAAGAGGTAAGTAAACTATATTAGACTCAATTATGGAAGACATGTCACAAAATGTGCTTCCAGGATTTCATTCAAGAACTTTTCCTAGCGTAGATATGTTTGATGAAGATGATGATGATTTTGATGAGAGTGCTTTAGAGCCCATTGGATGATTTTGTTTGCTATGCTATCTAATTTGTTGCTTTTAACAGATTTACATATGTTAATTTGTTATACTAATGTAAGTGTGTAAACACTAAACAGTAAACATTTGACACTTAACATTGTGTTATTTTTATGTTTGTTGGAATTTGGAACGTGTTTGTGTCTTGTGATGAATAGATTGGTCAATTTGAAAATTAGAATTTGGTTTTTGGAGTATGATTTATGATTTATTGATGAAAGATAAGATGTATGTGAATTTGTTATATTATTGTAAGTGTGTAAACAACAACCATTTAACATTGTGTTTGTGATGTTAACGTGTGTTTGAGAAATATTTTGATAAATATTCATTCATAGGTGTTAAGTTAGTAAAGTTTATTGATAATTAATTAATTTATATTATTTCAATTTTTTAGTATTTTTATAATTTAATTAATATTATTTTATTCAAAACACCCCAATGTTTCAAAAGACTTACGCCCCAACGTTTTTGGGCTTACACCTCACTTTATTGAGGCAAAACGTCTCGCCCAACATTCTCGCCTCTGAAAACACTGATCCATACTACACATGGAAATTTATCGTTAATCCCTTCACACAAATACGAAGAGATTGTTCAAAAAAATTAATATTTTATTTTAGTAATTTAATGATCACACAAACATTATGATTATTTATTTCGAGCCACCATAATTTAATTTTGCTTAAACATGTCACTTAGATTTATTTTATCAAGTATTATCTAGGATGGCTTTAGGGTTTGCATTAGAATTTATATGTCATATAGGTTAGGATTTTTGCATTTAAATAATTAATTAAATTCACGTGTCATCTAGCAAAAAATATTTTAATATTATTGCATACATATATGTAGATTAGAATTTGATGTGTTTTTTCGTGGTTAAAATCGTAATTGAAATTGCTTGAAAATGAGTTTTGTTTTTGTCAAAACTCAAGAATCTACCAAAACCACTGTCAGGGGAACCGATTGTAACGACCCATCCCGAGTTGCCACCCCCGAGACGGTGTCGTCATATTTTAAAATCCCAACACGACACATATATGCAACAATACAAAAATACATCAACTGAAATTAAAAATTTCATCAAATCCTTAACTTTTCTCAGAGAAGATACATCATCATTCTTCTATCTGAAACAATATATACATATAACAAAATGCATGAAAAGATTTTATCAAATTTTTATTTCTTATTTCTTACAATGTATGAGGACTTAACCACGGGACTTACTTAAGGTAATTACTCTGATATCAACTCTAAACTATATCTTCCCTGCCTGCTGCCTCAAAATTTTCAACAATGAGGAGTGAGCTTCACAAGCTCAGTGAATTAAATTTATTAGAAGTACTCGATTATATACTTCCAGTTACATCTTATAATTTAATCGTTTCTAATTCACTAATATAAATCATCTATTTCTTCACATATAATCAGTCAATTTTTCAAATAATCTTCTCATATACATTCATCTATTATCTCATATAATTCAATAATGACATTCTAGTATCACTACTTATATTATAATTCCAACCATTTATCAATCTCGTCTTAAATTAATCATCAAACATGTCAATTTTTTTCTCATATATTTAATCATCTCGAGATTATCAATTTAACATCATTATTTACCTCGTTATGAGGTTCATAACTTATAATTAATCAATCAAATAAATTTTTATCATATCATACTTTCATATTTCTTTCTCAACATATATGTCTCATTGTGAGACTCATTTGTCTATCAATAATTTTACAATCACGATTGATATTTTAGCATCTCAATCAATAATAATTAATATTTAAAACAAATATAATGCACGAATTTAAATTATCTTTCTTTTTTTTTCATCAGATAATTTCATAGTATCATCTAGGAACATTTTCTCACATGTTGACATGTTTCAGCCAGACCAACTGCCTTCCTGGTCTTTTCAGCTAGACCAGTTGCCTTTCTAGTCTTTATTTTATGCAAATGAGCAATAATATGAAAACAAACATACATTCAAGCATTCAATTCAACTATCTAGCTCTTTTTCAAAATTATTATTTTTATCATATTTTTTTTTTAAAATTGTCTCCTCATATATCATATCAACTTTTCAATCATATTTTTTAAAAATTTCATAAAACTCCTCAACATATTTTTCATTCATCCATCATTTTTAAAATATAAATTCTTATATAATTAATATCCATCATACTTTCAAATTCCTAATCAATAAATCAATCAATTTTCATATATAACAGAAAATACATCATTAAATCATTATAATTCACCCATTTATTCAAATATAATAAATTCATATTTTTTTTTGTTTCAATTACTAAAAGTAAATCTAACTCACCACGTAGCACTTATAGATACCTATGGATCACCTCCTTGCCTTTCCTGCTCCTTTTAGCAATTTCTCCTGATTGCAGATTACCAACACCTCAAATATGATGAAGTCTTGCTATTGTAATTGAATGATTGTACTATCTCTAATATTGGAGAAATTTTCTTTGTAGCTTTTTGCTAAGAAATTTGAATTGAAGAAAGAAGAAAACCAAACGGAATTTGGTAAGAATTAACAAAACCTAAACAAAACTTAACTGTTTTATACCAAAACCGTTTTTTGGTTTCTAAACAAAACCTAAACAAGACACTTCAAATTACATAGCCTACACTTGGACTTAAGCGTCCAGGTGTATCACCTCCCCTTGTTTTTCGTCTTTATAGCCATAAGACTACACCTGTTTTTGTTTATAACACCTGGACTTAAGCGTGCAAGTGTATCACCTCCTTTTTTTCGTCTTTGTAGCCATAAGGCTACACTTGTTTTTATTTAAACGCCCAAATATTTTTTTTGTCTCACAAAAGACTACATCTGGACGCGCGTCTAGGTGTCCCCTTTTTTTTTCATTAATAGTAAATCTTTCATGTATATATTATTTTAATTCCATGTAGTATTTATCAAATTACTTCTTTACCTTTACTTAAAGAAGACGGGTGTTACACCGGTCGATTTCTTATTGGGGCTGACTAGGTTCTGTCCATACTCGGTCGGCTCATCTGACCCTATTTTTCCGACTTTGTGTTCTTTTATTTTTTTTTGGATTATAAAGTTTATTCATTTATGTGTTAACATATTTATTTTTTTGTTAAGTAAAATATATTATTTTATGATTTTCTATGATATATTTTTGTTATTTAATTGCCTCTAAACATGATTGGTTGACATAATTGTTGAGTGCAATATTGTTTGCTATAACTGTTGTTTGCCCAGTTACGTGATAAATTGTGATTGTATGTGAAGTATGGTAGCGTGTAGAAATAAATAGTTTTTGTTAATTTTTAAATGTTTCCCCAAGAACATTAGGGCTAGGTTTCGATCTAGGCGAGAGAGGAAACTTTAATTTCTTTTTCTCTCGTATCACAATCTGTTGCTCCGAATCTCTCTCATAGACCAATGATAGGGGACTTTTGCCTCTTAAAAGTCATATGGCGACTCTAGTTTACTCATCATCTTTGCTTTGTACTTGGATGATATGTCCTTTAGAAATGTCCCTTGGTAAGGCTTAACACCATAAACAGTGAATGTTGCTAGTCTAACACTCTTTGATCTAGTAAGTTCTAAACCTTCCATATGCTATCCCATGCTGATTTATACCTTCGCTTATTCATTCTTCCTCGAAGGGAATGACCTTGTGTATTAAGCTCGAAGTTGTAGGGTATAGTAGAAAGGTGTAGTACTTACAATTTGAGACTCTGCTAGGGAGATTGAACCTCAATGTGTTATTGAAAAAACTATTTAAAAATAACTGTTAGGTTTTTTGTTTAAGAATTGAAGATTGAAGATTTAAGCTTCAGCAGCATTTGGCACCGCAGCACAGACCACCCGCGCCGCGGCCACCCACAAGTGAGTAAGTTCATCTTTCTGGAGCACGTTTAGGCGCGGATCTGTGTGCTGCGGCACACGCTATTCCGTGTCACAGTGCGAAGCATACCTGATACTTGATTTTGAGCTCTTTCAGCTGGTGCATTGGTTTTGGTTGAAACACACAGGTTCACTTAGACCACTTAGAGGGTCATGATTGTTTGATTCTCAAGATCAAAGGGGTGAGATTGGTTTCAAGTTGGTTATGGTAGTTATTGCTCTATATAAAGGGTTATCTAGGAGCAATAACAACACATAAGATAGAAAAGCAGAATAAGAAGAAGACTCATTCCAAGAGTGGTTGGTGTTTAGAGAGAAAGGCTCTCAAATCTTCAGAGGTTTTTCTAGTGAGAGAGTGTAAGAAAGATTGGGGTTTTAGGGCTTTGTAATTGAAATTTTCTTGGGGAAAAATCCAAGGAAACACTTAGTTCTTATCTCTTTCTTTTCTATTCTCTAATTCATCAAGAACACATTGTTTTTGAAGATGTGTTGCTGTAATTGTAAGAACTCCATTGATTTAGTGTAGAGAGCATGGAGGAGCTCACAAGGACGTAGAAAATTTGTCGAATCTCGATAACAATTGCTTGTATTTTCTCTTTTGTGGTTTGATTCTTGTCTTGGTCCAAATCATTCTAGATTTGGGTGTTTGAAGGTCACAACCTAGGATTCTTAGGTGATTTTCAACAGTGGTATCAGAGCAACAACAATGGTATCAGAGCAAGACTCCAAGAATTAAAGGAAACTTCTTGGGTGATTCAAGAACGGTGTTGGGATCAAGATTTGATCGGGTTCTTGAGGTTTAGAAGTTGGAGACAGGAATTTTGGAAAGCAATTGTGGGTGCTGCATAAATCTTGGGATTTTTTCCTGTAAGATGGGTTCAAATTTATTGTTGAGAAGTTTGATGGAAAAAGGAGACTTTGCCCTTTGGAAGCGAAAAATCAAGGCAGTTCTTATGCAACAAAAGGTGGACTTGACAATTGGAGAAGATGATGATTTTCTAGCAAGTATTACGGAGCTCCAGCAGAATGAGATGAAGAAAATGGCGTATAACACTATCTTTCTGCATATGTCGGATAGTGTAACAAGGGAATATGGAGATTCAGAAGATCCAGCTGTCATTTAGAAGAAACTAGATGAGTTGTTTCTTACTGATAAGTGCTTAAATATTCATATTTAAGCCCCTTAATTTACATTTGTTAAGCTCTTAGTTTCCGCATTTTATTCTATTTTACTTTCTTTTTGTGTTTTATGTGTTTTTATAGGTTTTTGGAAGAAAATAAGCATTTTGGAACTCAAAGAGCAAAACTGGAACTGGGAGCTGCAGAAGAGTGCGATCGAGCGCAGTGCTTGGTGCGATCGAGCGCACAAGCACTCGTGCGCACAAGGAGAAAGCTCGAGCGCAACCTTGCACTCGAGCACAAACTCATGTGATCGAGCCAACACACATCAGTAAAACATCAAAACGGTAGTTCCTATTTTGGAAAGTAGGGTTAGAGATCTGTTTTGGAAATTAGGGTTTCCAAGTGTCCTTAGAACCCTGGATGGCGGAACCATCCTAATCTCTCATGGAGCAACAATCAAAATGCCTTGAACCTTCAAGGACATCAAAGAAACTCCCGACAAGCAGCTCAAACAATTTCGGAATCAAAGGAGAGTGACCTAGAGAGTCTTGTAATGCAAGTAGCAACTTATCAACAACAGCTGATGGCTTCATAAGAACAGTTCATAGAAGAAACAAGACAATTCCAGACTGAACAAAGGCAAATCACTGCAAAGCATGAGCAAGCCATTCAAAGACTAGAAGTACAAGTGGGGCAATTGGCTAAGGAGCTAAGTGAAAGAAAACAGGGAGAATTTTCAGTCCAAACAATACCCACTCTAGGTGTTGTTGAGCAAGCTTTTCAATTCCATCACATTGATCCATTGGAGACCACCCCTACCCTTAGTTTCACAAGATCAAATATAAAGCCAGCATATGAGGATATTACTGATGATATCATTGAAATTGTGCACCTCCTTGAGGCCACTCCAAAGCATCCAAGTAAGTATACCGATCCATTTGAAATTCTTGCGCCTACTAATACTACTTTTTTCCCTTCTATTGCCCAGGCACCAAATTTTGAGTCGAAGCAACTGCTGAAGTATTTAACTTATGCTTATATGGGAGAGAATAAGACACTACCTGTGCTAGTTGCTGCCAATCTTAGTTTTGGGGAAGAATAAGACTTAGTCCGGCTGAAGACGTTAAACTTAGCGCTCATGGGAGGCACCCCACAGCTTATCTTTTTATTTTTATTGTTTTTCATATTTCTTGTTATTTATTTATTTTCAATACTTTTTTTTTTCCCGTATTATGTTAGTTTTTCTTTTTTAGGGACAATGTGCGCATCTGTTCGAGTTAGTAAGTCCTTAGGGGTGTCTTTACACCTAATGCCCTAAAACCATTTGGTTTGGGAGTAATTGGCTAAACACTCGCTACATGGGTCAATTAGAAAGCTTAAGGGAACTCAACGTGACAAAAATCTCATAATAAAAGAAAAAGAAAGAAATAAAATTATGCTATTATTGTTCATTCTAATAGGAAATTCGATAAATGTTGAGACACCGAAACACTACACATTGTAGTTATTTGGAAGCTTAATCTTTTATGTGCTAATTCACCACACACTAAGTCAGACTTGTAATGTCTTAACTAGCCTTGTGTAAGTGATTAGATTTTAAAACTCTTATTCACTGTGAAGATGTGTTTATATTTTAAGCTTGCTCTTGAATAAATATCTCAATTTTGTGTGAGACTTAAATTTTCGGATACCATGAATGATGGATTTATCTTTGCGTCTTTGTTTTTCGTTTAGTTTTTAGTTTCGTATTGTGAAGAGACTAGCAATATTAAGTTTAGGGGTGTGATAAGTGCTTAAATATTCATATTTAAGCCCCTTAATTTACATTTGTTAAGCTCTTAGTTTGCGTATTTGATTCCATTTTACTTCTTTTTTGTGTTTTCTGTGTTTTTATAGGTTTTTGGAAGAAAGGAAGCATTTTGGAACTCAAAGAGTAAAACTAAAACTGGGAGCTGCAGAAGAGTGCGATCGAGCACACTACTTGGTGCGATTGAGCGCACAAGCACTTGTGCGCACAAGGAGAAGGCTCGAGCGCAAACTCATGCGATCGAGCGCACACGCATCAGTAAAACATCAAAACAGCAGTTCCTATTTTGGAAAGTAGGGTTAGAGACCTGTTTTGGAAATTAGGGTTTCCAAGTGTCCTTAGAACCCTATAAATAGACTTGTAAAACACAGAAACAGTATCTCCCTTTTAGTTTAGTTTTTGTTCGGGGAGGCCGGAGGCCGGACGAGGCTGGAGAAGAGATTGTGGAGACGAATTGACGACTCTTCTCCATAGCATTTTCGGGTTTCTTCTTTCCTTTGTATTTTATTTTATGAAGTTGTTTAGCATCACAACTATGTGTAACTAATTTTCTAGTAAGGGCTTGGTTGAAGCCCTAATTATATTTACTCAATAATTCAATGTTGGCGCCTTTGCGATATTTGTGTTGTGATGCTTAACTTGATTAATGCCTGTTTTTATTTAAATTCTTCATATGTGTTTGCTGATCAACATATGCATGTGGTATGGATTAGTTAGTTGAATCAATTTAGATGACCGAGTCCTGGGTTCAACAATAGTAACAAAAGATATCCACGCCGGATTCTTGGGTTAATCTACATGGGAAACTGGGAGTAGATACCATGCCTTAGGTCTCGTGTGGTTGTCGATTTCCACAGATCTTATGCTCTCTTAAGGAACAACTCAGTATACACCATGTTGAATCCCTTAAGAAAGAAAAGAGTTAGAGTATATACCATGCCTAATTCATTGCTCAGGGAAATCAATAACTTAAGGAGTAGATACCATGCCCTTAGGTTGACAACCATTAAATGAATAAAGCATTGGCATACTTTTTTGTTGTGGTAGCATGATTAGTGGTGGATATCAAGCCCCTACGTTTTTATCTTTAGTAAATTCCAACTCAATATTTATTTCTCTTATTTTTATTTTATTATTGCGAAACTAATTCTAAATCAAAATTTACCAATCCCTGTGGAAATGATCTCGCACTTGCACACTCTGCTACTATTGACCTTGTGCACTTGCAAGTAAAACTGTACGATTATTTGCTTAATAATTTAGGTAGATAAATGCACAACACTTACGAAAACTCTCCCTAATAAAATCTCTTTTCTAAAACATATCTTTGCTTTTAAAATGGATCCTAATAAAGAGTTGCAAGATAATCTTGATGTGTTTAATAAACTAGTTTAAGATTTGACTAGTTGTAGTATAACATTCCCGGATGAACAATTGGCTATTATATTGTTGAATTCTCTTCTCGATTGTTTTGAAAGCTTAATTAATGCTATTGAATATGGAAGAGATACACTAACCAAAGAAATTTTGATTAATGCTATAAGGGCTCATGATTTCAAAGCCAAGATGAGGGAAAGATCAAGCGGAGAAGGTTTATTCATTAGAGAAGGGCCTGCAACTCGGAATAGCAGCAATAACTAAGGCAATTACTGGGAAAAACCAAAAGGTAGAGGACAAAGCCATGGAAGATCGCATTCTAAACCGAAGTTTGGAGGAAAGCGATGCTACTACTGCAATAAGGTGGGCCATTTTAAAAGAGATTGCAAGAAGATGATAAGGGATGAGAAAGAAAGAGGCCATACCAAAAATGGAGAGGCTTCGATTGCCAAGAGAGAACAGCAAGATGATGATGTTCTTGTTGTGTGCTCAAATATGAGCGAAAGGCAAAGTAGTGAGAAATGGATCTTGGATTCCAAGTGCACTTATCATATGTGTCCTCACTGTGATTGGTTCAAGAATTTTAAGGAAACCAATGAAGGAAAGGTTTTCTTGAGGAACGATACTTCTTGCCAAGTGAGGGGCATGGGAGACATCCAATTGAGGATGTTTGATAGAGTTACAAAGCTGCTGCAGAATGTGAGATATCTTCCGGATTTGGGAAGAAATTTGATCTCATTGGGGTAGCTAGATTCCATGGGGTACACATGCAAAATAGAGGGAGGAAAGATCAAGGTAACTAAGGGAGCCTTAGTGGTGATCAAAGTAGCAATAAAGGATTATCTCTATGAGATGATTGGAGAGATAGATATCACAGATCAAACAGCAGCTTGATGGCTGAGATTGATAAGGCGGTTCTTTGGCACAATTACTTGGGACACATGAGCGAAAAGAGGTTGCAAGTTCTCAGCAAGAATGGTTTAGTTGATGGTGACAAGGTAGAAAAACTTGATTTCTGCGAGAGTTATGTTCTTGGGAAACAACATTGGGTTCACTTCAACACTGGAGTGCACAAATCAAAGATATTCTTAACTACATTCATGTTGATCTTTGGGGGCCAGCAAGAACACCAACACAAGGAGGTAATATTTACTTTCTTTCTTTGATTGATGACTATTCTAGAAAGGTTTTGGTTTATTTGTTTAAAAATAAATCGGATGCTTTGAATAAGTTTGTGGTGTGGAAAAAGTTGCTGGAAACTCAAACGAGCAAGGTAATTGAGGTTTTGAGAACTGATAATCACTTAGAATTTTGCAATCAAGATTTGACAAATTTTGTGAGTTAAATGGGATTCTGAGACATAAAATGGTAGTGAAAACCCCTTAGCAAAATGGAGTTGCTGAGAGGATGAATAGGACCCTTTTGGACAAGGTTAGGTGCATGATTATTGGCTTCGGTTTACCCAAGTGTTTTTGGGGGGGAAGCTGTGTCTACTACTGCGTATTTGGTTAATAGATCACCCTCTAGAGCCTTGGACCTTAAGACTCCCGAGGAGATGTGGAGTTGAAAATCCCCTGAGTTAAGCAACCTTAGGACTTTTGGATGTGCTGCGTTTGCACATCAAAAGGATGATAAACTTAGCCCAAGGTTTAGAAAGTGTGCGTTTCTAGGATATGGTGAAGGGGTTAAGAGGTATAGGTTGTGGTCTTTAGAGCCAAAAGGAACTAAACTCATAATAAGTAGGGATTTCATATTTAATGAGCTATTATTTCCCTATTTGGAGAAAACTAACTCTGTAGGGGAAAATGAGCAAACCAGCCCAGTTTATGTGGAGCATAGCATCAAAGAAAATTTGGTTCAGGTAGAGCAAGGAAGGCAAGAGGGTTCGGATTAGGTAGAGCCCATTAATGAAGGCCAAACTCAAGACACTCAAGAAGAGGCAAAACTAGAAAGAGATGATGCAACAAATCGGAATGATTATCAGCTCACAAGAGACTGGGAAAAGAGGCAGATCAGACCACTTTTGAGATATGGTTTTGTGGATGTTAATGCAGCAGCTTCTTATTCAGAATGAGGGATAATCAACTATGAACCAGAAACTTACATTGATGCCGTGGGATGTAAGGATTCATCAAGATGGAAGTTAGCTATGGAGGAGGAAATGCATTCTTTGAGGAAGAATCACTCTTAAGAATTGGTGTCTAAACCAGAAAAACAGAGAGTTATGGATTGTAAGTGGATTTACAAGATCAAAGAAGGAAACACTCTAAGAGATAAATTCTGGTATAAGGCTAGGCTAGTGGCAAAGGGGTTCACACAAAGAGAAGGCATAGATTTCACAGAAATTTTCTCACCGGTTGTGAAATACAAGACGATAAGGATAGTGTTAGCTATGGTAGTCCAATTTAATTGGGAGATTTAGCAAATGAATATGAAGACAACGTTCTTACATGGAGAGCTTGATGAGACCATCTGCATGAGACATCCCGAAGGCTATGAGGAAGGAAGGCAAGTGGATTTGGTGTGCAAATTGAATAAATCTATCTATGGCCTGAAGCAATCACCTCGACAATGGAATAAGAGGTTCGATTCCTTTGTAACTAGCTTGGGTTTCATGAGGAACTACTATGATTCGTGCTTATACTACAAAGGTCATAAGGTGGAGGAAGTGGTGATTATCCTCATCTATGTTTTTGATATGCTATTGGTTGGTAGCAGGAAGGAGAGGATAAAAAGGTTGAAGTATCAACTCAGTTCAGAGTTTATGATGAAGGATCTTGGTCATGCTCAAAAGATCATTGGGATGAGTATAATTCGGGAAAGGGAGAGAAACAGGTTGAAGATTTCTCAGACTTCTTACATAGAAAAGATGATATCTAAATTCTCTATGGAAGATAGTAAACCAGTAAAGATTCCCTTTGCAAATCATTTCAAGTTCTCCAGCGATCAATGTCCTAGATCGGATGAGGAGAAGAAGAAAATGGAAAAAGTTCCCTTACTCTAGTGTGGTTGGATCAGTCATGTTCATGATGGTAAGCACTAGACCACATTTCTCATGCCATTAGTGTTCTCGGCAGGTTTATGAGTAATCCTGGAAAGGAGCATTGGCTTGGGATGAAGTGGTTGCTGAGGTATTTGAAGGGAAGCTCAAATGTGGGGCTTGTTTACGAGAAGAGGGGTAAGTCTATCTGGTTAAAAGGTTATACGGATTCAGACTATGGAGCAGACAGGGATAAAAGAAGATCGATTACCTCAAACTTCTTCAATTTAAACGAATATTGTATAAGTTGGAAGGCTCAGTTGCAGCCGGTGGTAGCACTCTCAACAACCGAGGCAGAGTATATAGCAGCAACGAAAGCTATTAAGAAGGCTATGTGGTGTAAAGGGTTGTTGGAAGAGTTGAAGGTCCTAAAAGAGCAGATGGTGGTGTATTCGGATAGCCAAAGTTCGTTTCATTTGTGTAAGAATCTGGTGTTCTATAAGAGGACTAAGCATATGGATGTTTGGTATCTTTTCATTCGGGAAAATGTTAGGGAAGGAAGCATTCATGTGGACAAAGTGGCAACGGAAGAAAATCCTGTAGATTTAGGCACTAAAGTTCTAGCTCTAAGTAAGTTCAATCATTGCCTTGAACTTCTTAGAATTGGAATTGGATGATGTGGTGACTTATGTTGAGTTTGGATCTTGAGTTCTCTACATAATTGGTTCGGTTTTAATTGCTTAGAAAACGGTAGAGTTTGTTGGATTTTTTGTCTAAGAATTGAAGATTGAAGATTTAAGCTTCAGCATCATTTGGAACCGCGACACAAACCACCTGCGCTGCGGCCACAAGCAAGTGAGCAATTTTATCTTTCTGGATCGTGTTGCAGTGCAGGCTTTGCTCCCCTAAGCGCGGACCTTCTGCACCGTGGTACACCCTGTTTCGCGCCGTGGCGCGAAGCATACCTTATACCTGATTTTGAGCTCTTTCAGCTAGTGCATTAGTTTTGGTTGAAATGCAAAGGTTCACTTAGACCACTTAGAGGGCCATGATTGTTTAGTTCTCAAGATCAAGGGTTGAGATTGGTTTCAAGTTGGTTAGGGTAGTTATTGCTCTATATTAAGGGTTATCTAGGAATAATAACAACACATAAGATAGAAAAGTAGAACAAAAAGAAGACTCATTCCAAGACTGGCTAGTGTTTAGAGAGAAAAGCTCTCAAATCTTCAGAGATTTTTCTAGTGAGAAAGTGTAAGAAAGATTGGGGTTTTAGAGCTTTGTAATTGGAATTTTCTTGGGGAATATTCTAGGGAAACAATTAGTTCTTATCTCTTTCTTTTCTCTTCTCTCATTCATCAAGAACACATGGTTCTTGAAGATGTGTTGTTGTAATTGTAAGAACTCCATTGATTTAGTGTAGAGAGCTCGTAGGAGCTCACGGGACGTAGACAATTTGTCGAACCTCGATAACAATTACTTGTGTTTTCTCTTTTGTGGTTTGGTTCTCGTCTTGTCCAATTCATTCTAGATTTGGGTGTTTGAAGGTCACAACCTGGGATTCTTAGGTGATTTTCAACAATAACTTATATTATTTTTGCTACACTTCACTTGAACACTTACACTTATCCTTCTTTTACTCAAACAAAGTGGATTGGGCGCTCGTTACCAATTCGATATCTTAGTGTGACTCGTATCCACTTTCTCAACTCTTGGTGTGTGACATGATTCACTCAATCATGTCAAGGTAACAAAGGTTTACCATCACATTTATACTCTTATGCTTCACTTAATTCCGCTAGTCGAGAAGCATAAGGGCATCCTTCTAGCAATGGGGTATCGAGTCATCCAAAATTATAAGGTGGAGTTTGTTTGTTATAGAAACCTTGTAACCATTATTCTAGGATATAACACTTTGTATCTCGTGCTTGATGAAAGTGTTTACTCACCTCACATGAAAAAAGATAAAATTGGTTGTTTCGTAATTTGCTTAGCTGATAACATGTTGGTTGTTGTTTCAAGATTTTGTTTGACTAAATTCAAATTAAATTTAGATAAATCTAATTTAAATTTTTATCCTTGAGATTGATACACAATTTTCTCATAGAAAAATAATGTTAAATTGGTATCAATAAATAGTTCACATTTAGGTTTGGGCTCAACTTAATAGGGTATAGAATCCAAAAGGCTTTTGCACAAGTAAATTTGATTAAACATTTTCAAAAACCTAGGGATCAAGTGGAATGGATCCATATCAAAGATGAGCATATTTTTTCCATATTTAATCTTATTCACTTAAGCCCAATGGGCTTGACCTAAATTTTATTAAGCCTAACTCTCATGGAATAAATATTAATCTCAATCCAACAATATTTAATCAAAAGAAAATTAAAATAAAAAATAAGGCAAAATAAAAAATTTGGACTTAGATAGATTTAAATTAAGCCTAGTTTTATTGCATAAGTTTCTAACATTTAAGCTAAGAAACACCTACCTCAAGTGGACTTTGACACATTTGATGGGCCTCTCGCATTCAAAAAATCGTTTTCGAAAGAAAACTTAAGACTCAACAATAAGGTCAAAGTAATATTTAGAATAGAATTGAGTGTGGCAATAATATATATAAAGAACGTTGAACATTAACTTAATTTGAGATTCCTCATTGTTGGTATTTGTCTAAGGTTTAAACATGCTTCAAAGATGGTTAAAGTCTAAACCAAGTTGGAAGATTAAATTTCAGCATGTTAAAGGAGTGCACATATGTGTGTGCATCACTTTGGGTGTATGTGCACACCCCTATTCAGCAAGGCAAAGGAGTGCGCACAACTGTGTGAAGGGCAACATCAGTGTGTGCTACACCGTTCCATCATCAATGCTGCACCGCCCAGCAAAGGAGGTGTTGAAAGAAGGGCAATGCCGTAGCATGCCCTATTCAGTGCCGCACCACTCAGTAAGTGGTGAAAATGGTGTTTTACCTAGCGCTGCAGCATGCCCTGTTCAGTGCCGCAGCGCTAGGCACACTGATGCACACATGGACAGCTTGTTTAAGCCTTTTCTTAGGTGCGTGGATGCAAAGTTAAAATGCACAGCACCACTTAGGATTGATGGAGGGCTATGGTTAAGTGGTCATCAAGATCTAAGGGTGGAGATTGACTCTCAAGATTGGACAAGAAGTTGGTGCACTATATAAAGGGTCACTTAGCTTCATTATCAACAAAAAAAAAAAGAATAACAAGTTTGTGACATACTTTGAGATCAATTGTAAAGAGTGACAAGACACAATATAAGAGAGAATTTTGTGAGAGTGCAAAGACACAAAACACAAGAGGGACACATTGTAGAGAGGCTAGTTGTAAAGAAGAGAGAGTAGTATAGATAGAGAGCATTGTAATAGTTCTTATCATCTTCTTTCTTCTCTTCTTGGTTTCTTCAAGAACTTGAGGTTTCTTGAAAAGGGTTGCTGTAATTGTAAAAAACCATTGATTTAGTGTAGAGAGTTCAGAGGAACTCACGGGGACGTAGGCTATTGCTAACCTTGATAACAAATCGCTTGTCTTCTTTTCTTTCTTGCTTTCAATTGCTGTATTTCTTTCTACAAGTCATTCTAGACTTGGGTGTTTAGAAGATCACCACCTGGGCATCTTGTCAAGGTGATTTCCAATAGTGGTATCAGAGCTTGCACAGCTGGGTATCAGAGCAAGAACAAGAAGGTTACGGAGTCAAGACTCCAAGAATCAAAGATCAACTTCTTGGGTGATTCAAGAACGGAGTAAAGATCAAGATCAGATCATGTTCTTGAGGGTGATTCAAGAATGGTGTTAAGATCTATCTTCGATCTTGTTCTTAAGGTTGAAGAAAGTATTTGTGGGTATTGCATAAATCTGGGATCTTGTCCGCAAAGATGGCTTCAAATTTCGTGGTTGAGAAATTTGATGGAAAAATAGATTTTTCCCTATAGAAGCGGAAGATCAAGGTTGTTCTTATGCAACAGAAAGTGGACTTGGCTATTGGAGAAGATGATGCTTTTCCAGCAAGTGTCATAGAGGACCAGCGGATTGAGATGAAGAATATGGCTTACAGCACCATTTTTCTTGCACATGTCGGATAGTGTCACAAGGGAGTGCAGAGACTCGGAAGATCGAACTGTCATATGGAAGAAACTAGATGAGTTGTTTCTTACCAAAACTCTCCCTAACAAAATTTATCTTCTTAAAACAATCTTTGCTTTTAAAATGGATCCTAGTAAATAGTTGCAAGATAATCTTGATGTCTTTAATAAACTAGTTCAAGATTTAGCTAGTTGTAGTATTAAATTCCCAGATGAACAATTGGCTGTCATTTTGTTAAATTCTCTTCCTGATTGCTTGATAATTTGATTAATGATATTGAGTATGGAAGGGATACTTTAACCAAGGAGATTGTGATCAATGCCATAAGGGCACATGACTTCAAAGCCAAGATGAAAGAGACATTAAGTGGAGATGGGCTATTCGTAAGAAGAAGACCAGCAACTCGGAATGGTAGTAGCAACCATGGCAACTACCGGAAGAAATCAAGTAGTAGAGGGCAAAGCCATGGGAGAGCACATTCCAAATCAAGATTTAGAAAGAGGTGCTTCTACTACAACAAGGAGGGCCATTTCAAGAAAGATTGCAAGAAGAAGACGTGGGATGAGAGAAGAAGCCATACCAACAATGGAGAGGCTTCGGTTGCCAAAAGAGAACAGCAAGATAATGTGCTTGTTGTGTGCTCAAATGTGAGCAAGAGGCACTGCAGTGAAAAGTGGATTATGGATTCTGGGTGCACTTATCACATGTGCCCTCACAAAGAATGGTTCAAGAATTTCAAGAAGATCCAGGGTCTTCTTAGGGAATGACAATTCTCGCCAAGTGAGGGGGATTGGAGACATCTAATTGAGGATGTTTGATGGAGTCACAAGGCTGCTGCAAAATGTGAGGTATCTTCTAGATTTGAAAAGAAATTTGATCTCATTGGGGCAGCTGGATTCTATGGGGTATACATGCAAAGTAGAGGGAGGAAAGATCAAGGTGGCCAAGGGATCTTTGGTAGTGATCAAGGTAGCAAGAAACGATGGATTCTATGAGATGATCGGAGAGACAGGAATCAATGATCAAGCAATAAGCTTGATGGCTGAGATGGATAAGGCATCCCTTTGGCACACTTGCTTGGGACATATGAGCGAAAAGGGCCTGCAAGTTCTTAGCAAGGATGGTCTACTTGGAGGAGACAAAGAGAGAAACTGGATTTCTATGAGAGTTGCATTCTTGGGAAGCAACACCAGGTTAGCTTCAACACCGGAGTGCACAAGTCTAAGGGCATTCTTGACTACATTCATTCGGACCTTTGGGGACCAGCAAGAACACCAACATAGGGAGGTAACTTTTACTTTCTGTATTTAATTGATGATTATTCAAGAAGAGTGTGGGTTTATTTACTTAGAAATAAATCAGATGCCTTAGATAAATTTATTGTGTGGAAGAAGTTGCTGGAAACTCAAACGGGTAGGGTAGTTAAGACTTTACAAACCGATAATGGCTTAGAATTTTGCAATAAGGATTTTGATAAATTCTGTGAATTAAATGGCATTCTAAGACATAGAATGGTTGTAAAAACACTTCAGTAAAATGGAGTTGTTGAGCAGATGAATAGAACCCTTATGGAAAAGGTTAGGTGCATGTTAATGGGATCCGGTTTACCAAAATATTTTTGGGAAGAAGCTCTGGCTACAGCTGCATACTTAGTAAATAGATCACCCTCTAGAGCTTTAGAGCTCAAGACTCCCATGGAGATGTGGAGTGGGAAACCCCTTGAATTAAGCAACCTTAGGACTTTTGGGTGTGCTGCATATGCACATCAAAAGGAGGATAAACTTAGCCCAAGATATAGAAAATGTGTATTTCTAGGATATGGTGATGGGGTTAAGGGATATAGGTTATGGTCCTTAGAAAAGAAAGGCATGAAATTCATTATAAGTAGGGGTGTTATTTTTAATGAATTGTTATTTCCCTACTTGGAGAAAACTAACCCTGTAGGGGCTAGTGAGCAAACCAGTCCGAAAGTTGTGGAGCATCGCATCAAGGAGAGTTCGGTTCAGGTAGAGCAAGGAAGGCAAGAGGGTTCGGACCAGGTAAAGCCCTTTGAATGAAGGCCATGCTCAAGAAACTCAAGAAAAGGCTGAACACGAAGAGGTTGATGTAGCAAGTCATAATGACTACCAGCTCACAAGGGACCGGGGAAGG
Organism: Bretschneidera sinensis; assembly: GCA_023935145.1. NCBI lineage: Eukaryota > Viridiplantae > Streptophyta > Magnoliopsida > Brassicales > Akaniaceae > Bretschneidera > Bretschneidera sinensis. The sequence goes on from CM043701.1 coordinate 88,098,183, forward strand.
AGGGTGGTTAGACCACCTTTGAGATATGGGTTTGTGGATGCTAATGTAGCAGCTCCTTGGAGAGGTTGAACCAGAAACTTACACGGATGCCATGGAGTGTAAAGATTCGTCAAAGTGGCAGCTGGCTATGGAGAAAGAAATGGATTCTTTGATGAAGAACAACTCTTAGGAGTTGGTGCCCAAACCAGAAAAATAGAGAGTTGTGGATTGTAGATGGATCTACAAGATCAAAGAAGGGAATACTCCAGGGGATGAAGTCCGATATAAAGCTAGGCTGGTGGCGAAGGGGTTCACACAAAAAGAAGGCATAGATTTCACCGAAATCTTCTCACCAATTGTGAAGTACAAGACGATACGGATAGTGTTAGCATTGATGGTCCAATTTGATTGGGAAATCGAGCAAATAGATGTGAAGACAGTGTTCTTACATGGAGAGCTCGATAAGACCATTTTCATAAGGCAACCCGAAGGCTATGAGGAAGGAAGGCAGGGAGAGTTGGTGTGCAAATTGAAGAAATCTCTCAATGGCATGAAGCAATCACCTCGACAATGGAATAAGAGGTTTGATTCCTTTGTAATCAGCCTAGGTTTCATGAGGAGCTATTATGATTCGTACTTGTACTATAAGGGGCAAAAGGTTGAGGAAGTGGTGATCATCCTCATCTATGTTGATAACATGTTGCTGGTTGGGAGCAGCATGGAGAGGATAAGGAAATTGAAGGCTCAACTCAGTGAGGAGTTTGAGATGAAAGATCTTGACCATGCACAGAAGATCCTTGAGATGTGTATCATCCGAGAAAGGGAGAGAAACAGATTGAAGATCTCTCAAACTTCCTACATAGAGAAGATGATATCTAAATTCTCTATGGAAGATAGCAAACCAGTGAAGGTTCCTCTTGTTGGTCATTTCAAGTTCTCCAGCAATCAATGTCCGAGATCAAAGGTGGAAAAGAAGGAAATGGAAAAAGTCTCTTATTCTAGTGCTATTAGTTCTGTTATGTTCACCATGGTGAGCACTAATCCTGATATTGCTCATGCAATAAGTGTTCTCAGTAGGTTTATGAGTAATCCCGGAAAGGAGCATTGGCTTGGGATGAAGTGGTTGCTGAGGTACTTGAAGAGAAACCCAGAAGTAGGGCTAGTTTATGAGAAGAGGGGTAAGTTCATCTGCCTTGAGGGTTTTGCGGATTCGGACTATAGAGCAGACTGGGATAAAAGGAGATCGATTACCTCCTACTTCTTCAACTTAAACGGATGTTGTGTCAGTTGGAAGGCTCAGTTGCAGCCAGTGGTAGCATTTTCAACAACCGAGGCTAAGTACATAGTGGCTACGGAGGCCATTAAGGAGGCTATGTGGTGCAAAGGGTTGCTGGAAGAGTTGAAGGTACTAGAGGAACAGGTTGTGGTGTTTTCGGATAGTCAAAGTGCATTGCACTTGTGTAAGAATCCGATGTTCCATGAAAGGACAAAGTACATTGATGTTCGGTATCATTTCATTCGGGAAAATGTTACGAAAGGATGCATCCATGTGGACAAGGTAGCCATGGAAGAAAATCCTGCGGATTTAGGTACTAAAGTCCTACCTCTAAGTAAGTTCAATCATTTCCTTAGACTACTTAGGATTGGAGTCGGTTAATTGATGACTCAAGATGAGTTTGGATCATGAAGTTCTCTGCACAATGGTTGGGGTTTAAACACTTAGACAAAGATAGAGATTGTTAGTATTTGTCTAAGGTTTAAACATGTTTCAAAGATGGTTAAAGTCTAAACCAAGGTTGGAAGATTAAATTTCAGCATGTTAAAGGAGTGCACACATGTGTGTGCATCACTTTGGGTGTGTGTGCATCACTTTGGGTGTGTGTGCACACCCCTATTCAGCAAGGCCTAGGAGTGCGCACAGTTGTGTGAAGGGCAGCATCAGTGTGTGCTACACCGCTCCTTCACCAGCGCTGCACCACCCAACAAGGGAGGTGCTGAAAGAAGGGCAACACTGCAGCATGCCCTGTTCAGTGTCGCAGTGTTGGGTACACTGATGCACACATGGACAACTTGTTTAAGCCTCTTCTTAGGTGCATCGATGCAAGGATAAAATGCACAGCACCACTTAGGATTGATGAAGGGCCATGGTTAAGTGGTCATCAAGATCTAAGGGTGGAGATTGACTCTCAAGATTGGACAAGAAGTTGGTGCACTATATAAAGGGTCACCTAGCTTCATTATAAAAAAAAAGAAAAAGAAAAAGAATAACAAGTTTATGACATACTTTGAGATCAATTGTAAAGAGTGACAAGACATAGTACAAGAGAGAATTGTGTGAGACTGCAAAGATACAAAACACAAGAGGGACTCATTGTAGAGAGGCTGGTTGTAAAAAAGAGAGAGTAGTATAGGCAGAGAGCATTGTAATAGTTCTTATCATCTTATTTCTTCTCTTCTTGGTTTCTTCAAGAACTTGAGGTTTCTTAAAGAGGGTTGCTATAATTATAAAGAACCATTGGTTTAGTGCAGAGAGTTCGGAGGAACTCACAGGGACGTAGGCTATTGCCGAACCTCAATAACAAATCGCTTGTCTTCTTTTCTTTCTTGCTTTCGATTGCTGTATTTCTTTCTACAAGTCATTCTAGACTTGGGTGTTTAGAAGATCACCACATGGGCATCTTGTCAAGGTGATTGATTTCCAACACTCATTTTCACCAAAAAAAAAAAAAGTTATACATTGAGCTTAAAACATTTAAAATTGTGGCTCTCTTTTGTTTTGGTACTCAGATTCCACTATAGGTTCAAAGTCAAATAGTCTGTCCTTTCCTTGGTATCGAGATCCTAGTGGAAGGTTGAAAAAATAAGAGATTGAGATTTCAAATTCAAGCTCAGTTTCAATCAGTGAATGAGGAAGGCAATAATAGTGGTATTAATGGTGATCAATTGTTGGAATTAAGGAACCGTATCATCTCTACGAATGCTGGCATGGCTGCTTGCATGGCTAACCTCAAGGAGAAGATAGCTAAGAAAGATAAGGAGAAAGAAACAACGAAATCTATTGGAGATAACCAAGAGTTCTATAATGAGGAAAGTATCGCAAAGAAAATGAGAAGAAAGTCGTGAACCAAGATATGAAGGTTATCGATGAAAAATTTGAGAAGATGCAAGTGGCACTAAAAAGGACCTAAGGCTTTGATAGGTATCTACTTAACATTGATGGTCTTTCCCCTCATTCCAATGTGAGCTTGCCATGAAAATTTAAGATGCTAGACATGGACTGATTTGATGGAACTTGTGATCTAAAAACTCACTTGAGACAATATGTATGGTTCTTAAAGCTCGTTGGATTGCACCATGACCAATTGGCCACTTGTTTCCATCACTCTCTCATTAGTGTGGCCCTCAAGTGGTACTATTCTGAAGAACCTACTGCTGTAAAGGAATGGGAAGAATAGCTCAAGCATTCGTGACCCAATACGCCTATAATTCCCAGTTAGATATCACAATCTATGATTTGGAGACTATAAAGCAAAAGCCTAATGAGACTTTCTCAGATTTCATCTCTCGTTGGTAGCCCAAGACAGCCAAGATGGACTCTAGGCCTGGTGAGAAATATCAAGTTCGAATTGCGATGAAAAACTTGCAACCAGTCTACCATGAGAAGATGTTTGCTATGCCAATTACCACCTTTGATTAATTGATTGATTATGGTACCCCAAATAAAGGATACTATCTTATAGGGGAAAATGGAAAAAAATGTTGTGAAGTTCTCCAACAAAGCCCAAGAGACCAGAGGTAGTATGAGTTTAGATGAAATAAGCCATATAAGTGTCAACCATTCTAATGGACTAAAAAAATGGCCAGAAAGAGGCCCAAATGACTACACCCATTTGTGGATGAACCTTTCCCAAACCTTGACCCATTTTATCAGAAAGAGTAAAATCATACCTTTACCTACCAAGACTATGCCCAATCCTATCTCCATCCATTTCGAACTCACTAAGTGTTGCATCGATCACCAACAACTTGGCCATGACATTGATAAATATTTCATGCTTCGCAACAAGATCCAAGATATTATTGATAAAGACCCCAATTACTTTCTGAGCACTACCAAAAATCACATACCTTATTTTCTAAACATAATTGATACCCCCCATATTCGACCCTTCCATCCTCATAACCTCATCCACCATTGAGACTAAATGTTTTCTATATCACAAACATGAACTCTTCTTTTATCCAAACCCATCCATGCCTACCTTTGGGGAAATGAATGGTGGTGAGGTTTTTGGGTATTATGGCTTGAGTTGAAAAGTTCTTTAATCTGAATAGTTTGGTGATCATGACAGTAAAGGAAGAGAAAACTATTTAATTGGAAACTCGAGTTTCATCATCGTGTTTGCCAAAGTCCAGTTTGAGTCGTTTCTTTTTTCATTCTTTTTTGTTTTAAAGGGTGAGCAATGGAAGGATATCCTCTCCCTCTACTCAAATGAGTCCTTTAATATCAATAAAGGGTGTGTGATTTTGAGTACTTTAAGTCTTTAATATGTGATGATAAATCCCCTAAAAAACTTAATGGCAAAACCCAAAATCATAAATGAATGAACTTTGACTATTAATCTGGGTACTGCATCTATTCTATTTTGTTACCAAAAAAAGGATTTTGAGAAGAAAACCTAGGAAAACTCATTTTTAATCTTGAACCCATGGAAACTTTGGTTTGAAAAGGCTAAGCAATTAGAGTTGAAATGATGAGAGGCCATCATTATATTTACTCATTACTTTTTATTTCCACTTGTTAACTCCTTTTATGATTATTTTTTTTCAAAAAATAATCCTTATCAAGGATCGCCTATCCTCAATGGTGGAAATTTTACAAAAATATTGTGTTACACTAGGGGCAAATGGAATGAAGATCTGTAATGGCAAAAAAAAAGGAAAGAAAGAAAATATAGAAGAAAAATGATTTTCCAAAGCAAACAAGGAAAATAAATGAAGCAAAGCAAAAGGAGAGAAATGAATGAAAAGAATGAGAAAGCAAAGCGAGAAAAGAAAAAGAATGAACAAAAAGAAGAACAAAAAAGAGAAGAGAGGAAGAACAAAGAAAAGAAAAGAAGAACAAACACAAAAAGGAAAAAAAAAAGGGGCAATCATTAATTTCATTGGAACCCTGAAAAGAAATCTAGATCTTTAATTTTTTTTCATTCTTTTCATTTTCCTTAGAAACCACTAGCCACGTCACAAAGTTTGAGAAAGTCCTCTCATATCAATGAAGATTGTTCAGCCTCACAAACCATTGTGGGTTATGATAGAATTTATTTCAAGCAAGATATGACCCACCGCCACCATCCATTTGCAAAGATTTGTCTTATTTCTTTTAAATAATTTCACTCAAATGACCCACCTTAGCACTATTTGTAAGGGATACTCCAAATCAGCTACTTCCATATCATTTCACATTTTTTTTATCGCCTTCACAATGGGTGTACCAAGTTCCAAATCACCTTTCTTATTCATTACCAAAATCTCTCTTCGCTTTTGCACCACTTGCAAGGAAGTTCCCTAAATCTCATGACTATTATCCAAGATTCCCCTTACATCATTTGTAAAGACTACCTCCAAACATGATGATTCTTGAATTATGTATGGCTTGATCCCTCCTCGGGTACATAGGCAACCACACTGGTGCAACCATAATCATGCAAAAAAAAACTTTGGTTCCCTTTTTTTTCCCTCATTAAGACCATGCAAATACATTATGATATCTTTGGAGGAATGACCAAAACAAGATAGGATCGATTCAGTACCTAAATTAATGGAAAGAGTTTTCTCAAATTCGATGAAAGGGTTACGCAACTAATTCATTTCTCAAAATATCTCATCGATGTACAAAACTTCTCATTGAAGGAATACCTTTCGACAAATTTGAATATGGAAGTTTGGATCTTAAAAGCTCATGAACACCTCGAAAATCAAACCAAAAGCATAGAAGCACAATCAATTGACGCATTTTCGCATTGTTTGTCGTTGACCAAGAGGACTAAGAGTATTTTTCGTTGATCTATGGATGCATCGTATATGTATTTCATCTATTTATAGGAATGTTTTCAAAACTCCTTTAACAAATTAAAAAGGTAAAATTCCTAAACGCCATGTACTAAGTTACCTAAATCTCTTAAGTGAGGCATGTCCGCTCCTATTTGTCTTTCTTTTTATTTTGCATTTTATCTTTTCAAGATGCTAATTTAGAGAGATGAACCAAAGACAGCATTGAAGGTGTTGCCTGAGCTTACAACAAGTAGTCCAGTAAGAGCAATGAAATGGTGTACAAGGAACATATTACAAGAACATTTTTTCAAGAAAAGAATAATTTACGAGACAAAGATAGTTTTGCAAACACATTTTGGAAGATAGTATCAAGGCAAGTGTTTTGTAATCAGATGCATGACAGGGGAAATCTTCCTTCCAACACTTAAGAGAATCTTACTTCAAACCCAACCTACAAGGTGCAACTTAAGCTGACCACTCTCAAGACAACCTTCAGCCAATTCCCAATCAAAATTTAGCCATAATTCAAATAAAATCCCTGAAAGAGATAGAACTCAATCAATAATGTCAACAAATGTTCTTGACCAGCCAATAGACACAACCTCACACAAACAACCATATACAACCATAAATAGCCACAAACATTTACAGTCACAAGCACCTCAGAAATACAGATATAGCCTATGTGCATCCTCCAAAGTTCAAGAATGATAACCGCCTTAGAAAGACGGGTATAGCCCTCATACATCTTCTAAAGGTAAAGATTAATAGCCACATCAAAAAGATAAATATATCCCCCATACATCCTCCAAAGTTCATGAATGATAGCTACCTTGTAAAGATAGATATAGCCCCTGTGCATCATCCAAAGTTTAAGAATGATAGCCACCTCAAAAATGTGGATACAACCCTCATGCATCCTCTAAAGTTCAAGAATGATAGCCACCTTGAAAAGATGGATATAGCCCCATGTATCCTACGAATGTCCAGATTGATAGCTACCTCGAAAAAATGGATATAGCCCATATGCATCCTTTGAAATTCATGATTGATAGCCACCTTAAAAAGACGGATATAGCCCATGTTCAGCCTCCGAAGTTTGGAAACCACCTTGGAAAGATGAATATAGTTTCTTGTGCAGCTTTCAAAATTTGATTGCCATCTCAAAAAGATGAATATAGTCTTTTTGCCTTCTCTGAAGTCTCTAAATGATAGTCGAATCAAAGCATCAAAATATCCTCAATACGGGCTCAATCAGTAGTCCAATCATCAATTCAGTTAGCAGCATTGTCAGCAAATTGAGTGCGTTTCACGTAAGAAAACAAAAAAAAAAATGTTTTACCCAATGGAGTCAATCACCAGTAAAAAAAAATTAGTCTTCATTTTTCCCAATTAAGTCCAAATATCTTAGACAAAGAATAAACCAAGAATCCCTAGTAGATTAAAAAAAGAACAAATTCAATTTTTCTCTCCATTAGAATCCAACAAAACCTCGTGTTCCTTTGAGACATCATTGTAAGCCCTCGTTTTCTCCAAGGCATCACAGTAAGCTCTTGTTCTTTTGAGGCATCACTGTAAGCTCTCGTTTTCTCCAAGGCATCATTTTAAGCCCTCGTTCTTTTGAAGCATTATTGTAAGCCTTCATTTTCTCAATGACATAACTGTAAGCCCTTGCTTCCTTGAGACATCATTGTAAGCCCTCGATTTCAGAAGTCTTTTAGATAGGCATCGGCCATGAAGTTATTTAAATAGACATTCACCATCAAAGCCCTCAACAAAGAGGTACCTTTCATCTAAAAAAATCCTCAATGGAGTTTTCATGGAAAATTCTTCCACGAACTTGCCTAATGAAGATACGTAAGCAACAAAACGACTAAAATGAACTTCGTCGCTATTAGGTGCACGTCATTATCATGGGGTTCCCTCATGACGCATTTTTTTTTGCCCATATCATGTTTCTTTTTTGCATTGTATACATTGCACTTTATCATTCCAATACTTGGAAAGAAATCTTGGTCTCTCACAGCTTTTGACTTTCGTTTACTAAGAAGCTCAATCAAAGGGGGGGGTAAACTGTAGACAATCAATTTCATTCTAAATATTAGAAAGAACCATATGTGGATTCCAATAATGAAATATTAGTCTAAGAAAAATTAAATTGGATGAATGTACGTTGAAAAATTAATTTTGGACAAGAATTGACTAAAGAACGTTGAACCAAGTTAAACTTTCCATAGCCGAACAGTCGGGTAATAGACCCAACCAACTACACTGTAATTATTTTTTCCATTTTGCATTTTGAACTTTCCAAAAGTCGTCCTTAACCACCAAAACCATAAAAACATATATGAAAGTATAGTTTTACCACCTCCTCAAGTAATCTTGATAGTTTTCAGATTAAATCTGACATATCCCGATCGTTGGTCACTTAAAAACCCTACCTCCCTCCACTCCTACAAATACACCTAACTACATACACCAAATACACACCAAATTCACTTTAGAAAAGTATGCAGAGACACCATATCTCTCTACAAATTCCTAAACACTATTTTACTAAACCCTAAACCCTAAATTCTTCCATAACTCTAAATCTCTACCAAAATCACCACTTTCCCATAAACCCTAGACATCGAAAAAACCTTACACACATAAACCCTAATTTTCCTACAAACCCATAACCCCAAAATCAATTTTTGAGATCAATTCAAGTTCAAGATTAAACATTCTATGTGCATTCATCTGCCACGTACAATAATCAATCTCTGAAGGCATTCACACTATGTGAAAATTCATCATTAATCTCTTCTCACCAATACGAAGAGATCATTCATAAAAAAAATGTTTGTATTTTATTTTTTGTAATTTAATTATCACACAAAAATGATGATTATTTATTTCAAACCATCGTGATTTAATTTTTATTGAATATGTTACTTAGATTTATTTTATCAAGTATGATCTAGGATGGCTTTAGGGTTTGCATTAGAATTTGTACATCATATAGATTATGATTCTTGCATCTAAATAATTAATTAAAGTCGTATGTTATCTAAAAATAATTAGTTTAGGATTATTTGCATACCTATATGTAGATTATAATTTAACATGGTTTTTCGTAGTTAAAATCGTAATCGAAATTAACTGAAAATGAATTTTCTGTCAAAACTCAAGAATTTTCCAGAACCACTATCAGGAAGATTGGTCGGTTCCTCACTAGGGCTGATCGGCTCTATTCTTGAATTGATCGGGTCATGTCTAGAACTAGTTAGTTGACCTGACCCTGATTTCTAGGATTTTATGTTCTTTAATTTGTTTTTGGATTTTAATGTTTATTCCATTCTACTTTAACATGTTTATTTATGTTGTCGAATGAAATATATTATTTTATGCTTTCTTACGATATACTTTTGTTATTTAATTGCCTCTAAACATGATTGGTATTTTGCTGCTTGATTGACATAATTGTTGAGTGCAATATTGTTTGCTATAACAACTGTTTATCTAATTATGTGATACATTCTAGGTTTCAATCTAGGTGAGAGGAGAAGCTTTAATTTCTTCTTCTCTTGTACCACAATCTCTTTCCCGAATCTATCTCATAGACCAATGATAGAGGATTTTAGCCCACTTTAAGGTAAAATGGCGACCTAATTTACCAATCGTCCTTACATTTTTCTTGGATGATACTGTTAGTAGTATGTCATACAAGCCAATGATATTTGATATCTAAGCATATTATTTGTAAACAATCTTATTTGAATTATTATCATAATTATTGATAAGTTTATTTATCATGCATAATTATTTAATTACATTGTCATAATTAAGTCTATAGAGTAAGAACAATGGAGATAGGATTATAATGAGATCATAATTTTGAGAACTAGTCTTCTTGAAAGCTTTTCCCTTAAATGTTCCTGGTCTTAGGATACTAAATGGACGTTAGGAATCCGGTTAGACCGGTACATACCATGTTTGCTCAATTGGGAAGGTGATTGTTCTCAATGTTACTTATTTGGTAGACACTAAAACAAGTATTTAGGTGCTCATTGCAGAATGAGTTCACTGAATATGACTTGACTTAAGAACACTTAATGGAGTTTCACTTGCATGTCAATAAACAGTTCTTATGTTACAGTTGTGCATATGATCCTCAAATCGTCTGTTGGTTGTATTTCTTTCCTTTTACCTCTTGCATTATATCTTGGTTGATTTCGATAAAATACTCTACTCCCCTACATTGAACAACATTATTATCACTTGTACTAATTAAAAACAAATGAGGGACAGAAACAAACATATAATATATTTATACTTACATCATGCATTGTCATTATGTTGTACTCAGGGGAAAGATTAATGATAGGTACATTGTTTGGTGGTTGTAGACTATATTTCCTCACTTTCCAAACAATGAACATGAGAGAAGACAACACATTAACATCAACCATATAGGTATTAAAATACATATAACATAATTAATAAACAAGCACAACTTACAAGTCTTTCAACTTCTGGTGCCAGTACACTATGTTTTTGCCTCACCTTTCAAAACAGAGGAGAAAACCAAATTAAACTCATATGAAGAAATAAAATGAAGTTCATGAAGAAAAAATGGAAAACAATCTTACTAGTAGTTTATCAAGTCTTCCATTTGAATCTAGTACTACACTTTGGTTTGGTGGTGTTGTAAATTGTGGAGGTGATGGTGCTACAGACTGTGAAGATGATACTTGTGTAGATTGGTTAGTTGATATTTTGCATCTTCTGTAGGTGGTAGTGGTGCAGATTGTGGGGCTGGTTTACCACAGATCTTCCTATTATGGCCATGTCGACCACATTTGCTACATGTAAGACATACATAGGATCTACTTAGCTTAATAAATGCTCTTTTAGGCTCATCAACATCTCTTCTCCTGGTCATTTTAGGTCTTCTTGGGGATTTTCTACCTTCATGTGGGGTCAACTTTGCTATATTAATTTTAGGCCACAACTTATCTCCATTTATCAGGTTAATTATGTGCTCATAAATCCTCTTGCATGTTTCAACTTTGTAACGATCAACAACATAATTCTCAAGTTGTTCAATTACAAAACCATATTGTTGTTATAGCATTAATATGGGGAATTCTACTAAAGTCCCACTTCCTACATGCACATATATGCTCATATAGGTCTACTACAAAGTGACCCTCAAGAGACTTAACCTGGAACTTTGGACCACTTGAAGGAAAAATCCAGCACCTACTAGATTCACATTTTGCCTTATCTAACTTCCTTTGTATCTTTGGTCACAACAATCCTTCATACTTACTTACAACTTCTTTCTTTATATAAAGCTTACACATAATCTTCTCTATAATAAACTCTAACAATGTGATGATTGGTTTGGACCTAAACTCTAAAATTACATTGTTAAAACACTTTCATAGGTTATTAAAGAGCATGTCACATTTTAGGAAAGTACTAAAATGTGGCCTACTTCACTGACTATAAGGCTTCTTTGTAAGCCAATTGTAAGCATCGTCATCTACGTCTCTCAAATCCTTCATGCACTGCTCAAACTCTTGCAAGTAAGTATATTTAGCTATTATATCTTTTGGTTGTTTCCTTTTATGTGCTTTATTGAAATTTTCGTGCAGATGCCTCACACAAAACCTGTGTTCTGACTTTGAAAATAGGCTTTCAAGTGTGGAAACAAACCCTTGCATGTAAACAAATTAAACAGATATTATACTATGAGATATGGGTAAGAGATATACTAAACAATTAGCAAATATGATACAAATTACAAAAAAATATAAGTTCATTGTACCTTTTGCTTATCTGACATCCAACTCCATGAAACAAATAGGCTTTCTAGTAGCAGCATTGTTATATCTAATGAGCTCAAGTTTTCAATTCTTCCTCACAAGCTCCCATTAGGGTACTCACCAAGGATGGGATCTGATAAGTTTACCCTCTTGTTAGATCAACCTACTTGAAGTTTCATAAAGAGCTGATTCAGTACATGACTTATGAAATTGGTGTGGAGTGTCCAGTGGATGATTTGTTTGCTCAGAGGCTTATGCTCAATGGATGCGAGCCTCTCCCTCGTAGAATATACCATCGAAAGCCCCCTGCTAGTTATGCAGAGCCAACACCATTTCGAAACAACCTTTGGGTAATCCCACCAGATTCCATCATCATTTGGGAACACTATACTTGCAAGAACTACCTGTGTCTCATTGACCGAAAGAAAGCACTAGGGTATTTTGATTGAAAGGACTGCTTTAACTTGCAGGGCAAAGAAAGAGGAATCACTTACTCTTTGAAAACGGAGGACTTGATTACAAAATTGATCAAGTATTGCAGACAAAACCTTAGAGGGCTATTCGGATTGGACTTGACATTGGAGGGGGGACTGGTACGTTTGCTGCTAGAATGAGGGAGTGAAATATGAGTATCATTATGAGCATGATGAATTTAGATGGTTCTTTCAACAACTTCATTGCTTCTCAAGGGTTGATTCCGATTCATGCTAATGTTTCCCAGAGGCTTCCTTTATTTGAGAACACACTAGATATAGTGCATTCCATGCATGCTCTAAGTAATTGGATTCCAGATGTTATGTTTGAGTTCACACTGTACGGCATATATAGGGATCTGAGGCCAGAAGGGCTCTTCTAGCTTAACCATTTCCTTTGCCTGGTGTCACAGCTTAATGAAACTTATGTTCAAATGTTGGATCAAATCAGATTCAAGAAACTGAGATGGAATGCTGGCATGAAGCTTGATTGTAGAATTCACAAAAACGAGTGATAGGTAGATTTAGATTCAATTTTGTATGATGAACAATTTCTGTATATAAGAATTGTCTAACGTTAAGGATTGAATTTAAGGCATATCAACATTTTTCTTGATTGACTTTTATATTTACATAGTTTCTATTAGACGCAACTAGTTTTTGATTTGAACAATTTCCTTACAAATTGAAAACAAAAAGGACTGCATAAAATAGAATAGAATGATAGAACTAGGAATGTTACTAACGGTCTGTTTGGTTTAAATGAATTCCATAACTTACTGTGTTTGGTTTGTTAATTAGAAGTGAAGTTCATTTGCAAATGAACTATCTTCACATTTGGTTTAACAATAAAAGTGTAGAATTCATTTACAAATGAATTCTAGTGGATTTGAGTAAGCTTTATTTAATAGAATTTACAAATGAACTTTACACATGAGCCAGTATAAACTTAAAAGAACAAAATTATCCACTTATAAAATCAAATTAATATCTGAAAAAAGAAAAGATAGATGAACTCGTGAAGACAACAACATGCCTTTTTTTTTATCTGTAAATAAAACTTGTATAAATGATCAAAATGTACAAAATAATCACTGGGCATACCCAGGGGATATATAATGAGGCCATATACAAAACAACAAAGAGTCTAGGTACAGGAACCTAGCTAGAGAACTAGTAAGCTTGTAAACTTACACAAAAATACAAGGCATTACCAGGGGCAAACATTTAAACATTACATCAAGGAAACCACAACCTTTACAGAAGCAGTCTAGCTTCAGGGCAAGCTACATACACAATTCTATAAATGACAATCTAAATCTTCTTAGCAAGGCTGGAAGGATGGACAGCTTTTTTCTCAAAAAGCTTGGCATTCCTTGCCATCCATAAGCTGTACACAGTGCAAGCAAGAGCCAATCTGTTTGCTATGGCTGAAGGACCAGTTTCTCTGACTTTTAGAGTCCACTTAATAACACTTTCTATTGTTGTCATCTGTCTCCTACTCCCAAGCCACTTTTTAATACCAGCCCATGTTGCCTTGCTGATTCTGCAGGAGAAGAAGAGGTGGTCCTTGGTTTCCTCATGCTCAAGACATCGAGGGCAAAGTTTGTCCTCACCTTCTAACTGAAGTCTGTCTTTGGTGAGAAATCTGTCCTGAATGGCCAGCCAAAGAATAAATGAGTGTTTAGGGGGGTAGTGGCCATACCATACCAGGGGAGCCCAGACAACCATATTTCCTTTCTGTCTCACTGAGTTATAGACCTTCCTGATACTCAGCTCATTGTTGGCACTCCAGTCCTGTAATCTATCCCTGCCCACCTGGGATGAAGAAGGCTGGCCAGATATGTCATCTCTGATTTCTAGGATCCTCTTCCAAAGGGGGGAGTCTTCTTTAAATGCCCTGACCTCCCATATAGATTTGTTTAACAAATAGTAGTGTTGAACCCACTGGATCCATAGGGAGTCCTTCTTCATGCGTATGTTCCATAGAACCCTAGAAAGGAGGGCCTTGTTCCATGCCTTCAGATCAACTAACCCTAATCCTCCTTCTGCCTTTGGTTTACAGATGTCAGCCCAAGCTACCAGAGCCTTTCTCATACTAGCATTTTTATCATTCCAAAGAAAGGTTCTACACATCTTAATGATTTTTTCCGAATGTTTCCAAGGATAGGGATAATTGCCAGCCAGAAGCACTCCACTCCTTGGAGCACTGATCTGATCAGCTCAGTTCTACCAGCATAGGATAGAGAGGAGCCAGCCCAGACATTGATGTACCCAGCAATTTTCTCTATGAGAAGGGAATAGTGGGTAGCATTTAACCTTGCAGCTGCTAGGGGAACACCCAAGTAATTGAAAGGTAGACTACCATCCTCCATACCAGTGTGCCTTCTGATATCCAAAAGCTCCACAGGCTTGACTCCAGCATGGAAGATACATGACTTAGCTAGGCTAGCTTTCAATCCTGTACATTCACTGAATAGATTAAAGCTCTTCATAAGCTGCCCAACTGAATTTGCCTCCCCTCTTGCAAAGAGAATGACATCATCAGCAAAATCCAGGTGCGTGATCTTGAGCTTGTCACATTTAGGATGGAATCTGAATCCATCTTTTCCATTCAGCCCCCCAAGTAGCCTGGACAGGTATTCCACAATCAGGACAAACAGGTAAGGGGATAGAGGGTCCCCTTGTCTGAGACTCCTTTTACCTGCAAAGAACCCATGTAAATTTCCATTGATGGATAGAGAGAATGTAGTAGTGGTTACACATTCCACAATCTAATAACTGAATTGATCAGGGAACCCAAGGCCCACAAGTAAGCTGTTTAGAAAGCCCCAATCAACAGTATCATATACTTTTCTAAGATCAATCTTGATCATGCACCTAGGGGATATTCTTTTCCTGCAGTACTTCCTAAGAAGTTCCTACACCAAATAAATGTTTTCAGTCATATTTCTAGTCTTGATGAAGGCAGCCTGTGCTGGGTTTACAATTTGAGTGAGGCAAGGAGCCAGTCTTGAGGCTAGAATCTTGGAGATGATCTTATATATCACATTGCAGCAGGCAATGGGTCTAAAGTCCTCTACTCTAAAGGCTCGTTTACATTTAGGGATCAAGGCTAGGGAGGTATGGTTTAACTGCATAAGAAGTCTCCCATTCTGGAAAAATTCTTGGACTACCCCAATGATGTCTTTGCTAACTACCTCCCATGCTTTCTTGTAAAATCTTGAGGAATAGCCATCTGGACCAGGAGACTTGTCCTCCCCAATGCTCCACAAAGCTGCCTTTATCTCTTTCTCTATGACCTCCCTGATCAACTGCTCAACTTTGATTTCTTGGATTTAAGGGCCTTCTCTTATAACCTCAATGACAGGGGGGTTATATCTGGAAGAGGAACCCAGTAGGTTTTTGTAGAACTTAAGGAATTCTTGCACCACATCAACTTATGAGGTTGTCATAGAGTCATTTGAGGCCAGAACTGCAGCTATGTGGTTTTTGCTAGTCTTTCTTTTAACCATTGCATGGAAAAACTTTGAGCCCCTATCACTTTTGAGAAGGAATTTGCATTTAGCCTGTTGAGATAAGAAGCTTCTCTCAGCTTCAGCTAGTTGAAAGGCTTTCAGCTTCAAATTAGCCACCATAGATTGGAGGTCTAAGTCAGTAGGGTTGTTATGAAGCTCTTCTTGGAGTCTAGCTAGCTTAGTTGAAGCCTCCAAGGCTCTCTCAGATATGTGGCTGAAGTGCTTCTCATTGAGCAACTTGAAGTGGGGTTTGAGGCCTTTCAAGAGTCTACACAAAATGAAATGCTTTGTACCACCAGAGGTACCACCCCAGTGAGTCCTAACTGTCTCCAGGAACTTATCATGATTAGTCTACATGTTAAAGAACTTGAAAGATCTCCTACCCCCACAAGCATTATCCATCAGGCTTACCAGGCAAGGAGAGTGATCAGAAAGGCAACCAGCTGGTAAGAAAAAAGCTTGAGCTCTAAGCCCCCTCTAATACCAAGCATTATTCACCATTACTCTATCCAGTTTAAACCAAACTTTGTTGTTGGACCAGGTGAACAAGCACCCAGTAGCACTGACATCAGTTAAACCTGTTTCTCTACAACAGTAAATAGGGTCCCTAAGCTCATAATCTGTTACAGGTAGCCTATTAGTTTTCTCATCAATGCTAAATACATTATTAAAATCACCCAAGACAAGCCAAGGGTCAGAAATATCATAGCTGAAGTTACAAAGATTGTCCCATAAGGGTCTTCTAGCAACTATGGTTTTGAAGCCATGCACAAAACTTATTACAAAATTACAGGATAAAGTTAAGCATGAAACATTACAATGTATTACTTGGGAGCTGACTTCTATAATAGATAGACTCACCTTAGAAGGGTCCCATAGCACCAAGATTCTGCCAGAGGAATGAGCTGAGAAATTGTTGATCTGACTCCACAAGTTGAATTTGTTTCCCATGATTCTGGCCAGCTTAGCTTCATCCAGTTTGCATTCCAAGATCCCTATAACATCAATTTTCTTGCTCTTCATGAGGTGTAGTACCCCATTATGCTTCAGAGACTTGTGAAAACCCCTGATGTTCCAGCAGCCAATTATCATTGGGGAGGTTAGGAGGCTGGCCCTTCCTTCCTAACTGGTTGAGAATCTTTCAAGCTTGATCTACCTTTCTTTTTCTTTACTAGCTGAAATCCACTCCCCTGCACACCAGGGGCCTCATCCATCACACTTGGGTCAAGGGGATCAGCAGGATGCATAGGCTTTTTAGTTGGCATATGGACAAGGCCAGGTCTTGGGTTACTGCTCACCTTTGCTTCAACAACATGCCTTCTTATTTCTGGGGAGAGTTAATGGTAGAAATTTCTCTTTAAATAATTTTTTTTTTACTAATTTTGTAAAAAACTTTAACATAAATGGTACTTTTATAATTAATTATTTAATTAAATTAATAATATAATCAAATGAAGCAAAAATTCTATAAATATAACTTTTATTGTCTCTCTTTTTCTTATAATTTTTTTCTTTCTTACGTCTCTTCTTTTTCTTTCTCTTTGTTTCTTTTTTGACATGCAATGAGATCGTGCCAAATCTTGATTAATTATCACGAAAAAATTCTTCATGGACTTATCTTTCTAATAATTTGAAGAGGTTATAGTTTTTGTGATATCCCACAAGCTTGGAGAATTACTTTATTCTGTAAAAAAGTAAAAAAGTAAAAAAATGAGATAAAAAGAGTTATAAAACCATATAATAATGTTATGGGTATTTAAGTAAAATTTATGAAATGAATTGAAATTCTTGTTGATTCCAAACATAAAATTCATTTCAATTTGTAATTATAAAAGTCTAAGAATAATGTAAAAATAAAGAAATTACTATATATTAAATAAATGACAGGTAACGTTAACAGTAACTCGAAAAAAATACTATAACTAGCCTTTCAAATTTTCATTTCAAGTGGAGAGCAAGAGATGATCAGTGGAGGAAGTGAAGTGTTCTCCCACAGAGGGAGAGGAAACAAATTACAGAAAAAATGATAGAGAAATTGTTCAAAAAAAGCTTTGTAATTCTTCGATTATTAGTGAAAATATCTTATACTTCTCTTGTAGAGTAGGCCTCATAAGTCGAACAATGTAAACACTTATCTCGTTATTTTTATGCTTTCTCATTATTTATGAGTCTCACTCAAAATTGCCAACTCAAAAGCATATTCTTTTTTACTTTCCTAGAATCTTTATCAATACAATATTTTTCCCACCATTTAGTTTGAGAATTATATTTTTCCACTAATTCAACTTGAAAACTATTTTGTGGATCTTACGAGTTGGTCCACTGACGACTCCACAAGTCAATTTTTGTAAATACAAGATTTTTTTGGGTTTACGCAATTCTATAATTTAAATGACTATACCAAACATTAAAATTCATTTAAGTTTATTTGCAATTGAATTCTAGTTTCATTTCATTTGAAAATAAAATGTGAATTTATTTTTAAATAAATTTTTAATTTTATTTTATTTAAAAAATAAATTAAATTTTATACTTAAAGTTATACCAAACATAATCAAATATGTACACAAATTTTGTTCTATATTCACAAGCTAAGAAAACAATTTTGGGGTCATTTACAGTTCTGATTCTTTATCAAATGGTACAAACAACAGAAAATTCAAGTAGCAAACAGCTAGCAAATTCAACACTCAATGTAAAATATTATACTCACTGGGGCTCAAGTTTTGAAGGTGGAAAGGTCCCACTATACTCAAAGGACTGGCTGATATATGGATGGTCGAAATTTTCCTTAGTTACCTCCTCATAAGTTGCTGAACTGGATTCTGATTCAACATTAGGGTTCATACCAGCAAGCTGCATAATGTTTTCAATCTCTTTCACCACCTCACCCATTGTAGGCCTGTCAGCTCCTGATTCTTCCACACACGTCATTGATAGGTCCACAAACTTTTCTAAACCTTGCAGGGTTGTACTCAACCCAATGGCTGGGTCAAGAATTTCATTAAGGTTATATAAACTTTTTGTCTTATCCATCATCATCCTGACCTCTCGAACAATATATTCTCGCTCTATCGGACTTCTTGCAGTAAATAACTCCATTAACAGTACTCCAAAGCTAAACACGTCACTCTTCTCAGTCAACTGCTGGGTCATGTAATATTCAGGATCCAAGTAACCCTAAATCAACATAGAAACTCGTTCTCAGGTAAGGTAATTATAGCATCAATAAATAATTTTCAGTACACCGAAATTTTATTGAACATGGCTTTAATAACCTTGTTATACTCTATTTTTTATCTCTTTTCTTTTGTTTGTTTCCTTTTTCTATCTGAAAAATTGAAATCCCTTTTAACTCATTTCAAATGTTGCATTTCCCCCCTTTACTTTCTGTTATTAAGCTATTAGTATTGAATTAGATCCTACATCTATGCATGTAGACTTATTCAATTACAACAGAAAAAAATGGGTTTGGATTAGTAGCCAAAAAGAGCCCCATTAACCATGGTTGTACTTTTTCGTTTTTCAGTCTCCATCATTTTAAAGGAAAACAAAGGAGTATTATCAACTAGAATAGATGTAAGAGGCACTCACCATAGTTCCTTTAACTTGTGTTGTGACATGACCTTTTTCAGGGTCACCCATAGGTTTGGAGAGACCAAAATCGAAAAATTTTGCGTTTAGATGTTCATCCAATAGTATGTTAGTTGATTTGATGTCCCTATGTATGATGGGAGGGTTGGCAAGTTCATGGGGATAGGCCAGACCTCTAGCTGCACCAAGGGCTATTTTAAGTCTCCTTGTCCAATCCAGTCTGATTCCTGTCTTCCCTGTGTAATGGTATGTAATTTTCCAACGAATGGAGAACAATGAGTGACAACAGCTTTTGCTTGATTTATAAGGTAGCTAAATGTAAAATGATAGTTTTAATTTAACTACAGTATGCTAAAGCTCAAATATATTGTTTTAGACTGCAGTTCACAGGTTGGTAGGGCATTAGAGAATAGAGAGGATGGGCCTGTGGAGATGGAATAGCATGAGAAAGCTGGGATAGGGAAACAATGCAATCATATTAACAATTTGGTAGTTTAAAAGAGGTAGGACTAGAGAAAGACTGCAATCATATTTGGAAAGTTCATCATAGATGCACCATGGACTTTTAGTCAAATATCATTTTTCACCTTGGACTATTAATTGCTACAATATCCACCCTGCAATTTACCCTAATACCCAATAGCACCTAATGTCCACAATGCAGTCAAAATTAGCAGAATTTCACCACACATGTAACACGTGCAAAGCCTCACACATTGCACACGGTCATCCAAGGTCTAGTTTATCGTATGAGTATCTTGATTAATTTTGGTTGTTAGTAACTTAGAAGGAATGTAGTTAGATAAATGGAATATAGGTCTCGTAATTGGCATTTGGCAACAAGAATGTTTGCATACAGTGGAAATGACATTAATTATCTAAAAGAACCACTTGAAAGCATCAATTCAAAAGGTATTAGAATTCTCTGTTGATGGAGGAAGATACCTGATAAGCTATTCTTCAGAGAACCATTTGGAACATACTCATATATTAGCATTTGTTCACCTCGCTCAAAGCAAAATCCCAAAAGGCTGACAACATTTTTATGATGGACTCTTGATAGAAGCTCAATCTCTGTTTTGAATTCTAGCCTACCCTGCAGAGATCCTTGTTGAGCTCGTTTGATGGCAATTAGTTGTCCGGTCGGAAGAGTTCCTCTATAAACCTATCAAAGTATTAGCAAAATTTGGGAATGATTCAACACCATGATATTTTAGAGAATACTGTATCACATAAAGAAATAGTTCTAGCAACGTCAACATAAATAAATAAAATAAAATACATAATTGTAAGAAGTATATACATGTTACCAATAACGACATAATAAATTGAGACAAGTTGGTCATAGGAAGTTGAACTTAAAAACTAATATCAATTTTTAGATTTGTATGTCTCATGGTTGAAGCATAAGACATGCAAATGCCTTGGACCAAGCCTTGACTCGTGAAAATGTTTGTGAAAGAATACCATTACTTGACTCTCTAGGGGGCATCCCTAAACATTCAGCAGCTGTGTTATATATGTGGAACAAAGGTATAGCAGATCCTGGGAGGTTAGTTGAGTTCTAAAGAGCCCCAGTGACGTAGCGGAAACTTGAGTTTAACCTTAGCACATCAAGGAGGAAAAAAGAACAGCGTCTTCAACCCTTTTCTAGCTTCTGGGCGCACCCTAGATTGGAGATGAAAATAGCGTTTCTTACCCAAAGATAGAACACCAACCTACAAGTTGCAAAGATAACACTTCGCAGAGTTTTGATAGAAATTCTCTTAATAATTCTATTGATCAAAGTTATGAAAAATGCAATAGTGGGATCACCTATTTATAGTGATAGGAAAATCCTATTCCTTGTAAAAGAAGTAAATCTAGTCCTAGTAGAAAAGTAAACATAGAGTCCTAGTAGAAAGGTAAACATAATCATTGTTGAGAAAGGAAACTTAATCCTAATAAAGAAAATAGTTTTAGAGAAATTAAAGTTAATCCTAATAAGGAAAGGAAAACAAAATAAAATACTAATTATTATGTCCTACATTAGTCTCTCTTTCTTGAAAACAACTCGTCCTCCAGTTAGGTTCTATCCCTTTTTGGTGAAAAATATTCAAAAATGTCTGCCACATTAAATGTCGAAGAAATTGCTAGGTCATTCGAAAGATCAACAACATATGCATTATCATTTATCTTGTTGAAAACTTTGTAAAGTCCAAATTTCTTGTTTCGTAGTTTTCCCGATGCTCTAGTCGGCAGTCGCCCCTTACGTAGATACACCATCATAAGATCTCACTCTCGAAAAACCTTTGATCTCCGACCCTTATCTGCCTTTTCCTTATACTTAGCATAAGTATCCTCGAGATGCTGACAAACCTCTTCATGAGTTGTCTTCACCTATTCAGCCAAATGCTCAGCTGCTATACTGACCCTAGGTAACTTGGGGACAGATTTGCTAAGTTTACAGCAAGCTTTGGAGTTCTTCCATGCACAACCTCAAATGGTGTCTTTCCAGTAGACCTGTTCACCATATTATTATAGGGAAACTCGGCCTGAGCTAGAGCCAGGTCCCACTGCTTCAGCTTATTTCATGCAATACAATGAAGCAAGTTGCCTAATGTGCTGTTCACAATCTCAGTTTGTCCATCCTTCTGCGGATGGCTAGTGCTGCTGAAATTTAAGGCTGTGTCAAAGATCCTCCATAAAATTCTCTAAAAGTGGGATGAAAACGTGGTGTCTCGGTCAGAAGTAATCGACTTTGGCACCCCATGCAATCTTACCACTTCTCGGAAGAATAGGTTAGCTACCTAGATAGCATCAGAAGTTTTCCTGCAAGAAATGAACCATCTTGGAAAACCTGTCCACTACCACCATAATAGAGTCAGCTTCTCGTTGGGTTCTTGGAAGTCCCAACACAAAATCCATGGACAAATCATCCCATGGTGCCTCGGGTATCGATAAAGGCATGTAAAGGTCAGTGTTTTGCATTTTCCCCTTAGCTACTTGACATACTTAGCATCTCCTCACAACATTTCCAACGTCTTTCTTCAGTTGTAGCCAATAATACCAATCCTTCACCAATGCAATGGTCTTTTCTCTCCTAAGATGTCCACATAAACCTCCACCATGAAGCTCTTAGACAACTTGCTCCCGAAGAGAACTTCTCGAAATGCAAAGCTGATTTCCCTGGAAGAGATCCCTCCTGGATATGCATCTCCTATATAGGTATCCCAGATTTGCAATGATCCTAGTGCTCTCCATAATCCTCATCTGTTTTATATAACTCCTTAAGGCACTCGAATCCTGTTACTGCAGCTTGTAAACTTACCAATAGTCTAGCTCGACAGCTCAATGCATCAGTTACTCAGTTCAACTTCCCTAATTTATGCTTAAGGGAGAAAATGAATTGCTGAATGTAAGATATCCACCGGGCATGCCTTCGATTCACATTCTTCTGACTATTGATAAACTTCAAAGCTTGATGGTCAGTGTAAAGGATGAACTCTCGCTAAATAAGGTAATGCTTCCATACCTTCAATGCTCTTAGAAGAGCATAAAGTTCCTGCTCATATGTTGACCATTTCTATCTCGTCTCTATGAGCTTTTCACTAAAAAAATTCAATGGGTTTTCCTTCTTGAGTCAATATGGCTCCAATCCCTAAAATTGACGCATCACACTTAACCTCAAATAATTTGTCAAAGTCGGGTAGAACTAGTACTGGTGTTGTACATAACTTCTCTTTGATTAGTTTGAAACTCTTCTCAGCTTCTTCACCCCAATAGAAACCACCTTTCTTCATGCACTCGATGATAAGGGCTACTATGCTGCTGAAATTTCGAATGAACCTCCGATAGAAGGTTGCTAACCTATGAAAGCTTTTGACCTCCCTGACAGTCCTCAGTGTGGCCCACTCTTGGATTGCTCTCACCTTGTCCTCATCAACTCGAATCCCATCTGAACTGACTACAAGTCCAAGAAAGAGTAATTGGTTCATCATAAAGGTGCACTTCTTCAAGTTGATAAAGAGCTTGTGTTCACGAAAGGTCCCCATTACCTGCTTTACATGACTCATATGGTCTCCCGGGTTACGATTGTAGATAAGAATGTCATCGAAATAAACTACAACGAATTTACTGATAAAGGGTTTCAATACCTGGTGCATAACTCGCACGAATGTACTCGGTGCATTAGAAAGTCTGAATGGCATCACCATCCACTCGTAAAGTCTTTCTTTAGTCTTGAATGCAGTCTTCCATTCATTTCCCAGTTGGATACGTATCTGATGATAACCACTCCTCAAATCGATCTTCGAAAAGATCTTAGCTCCTATTAGCATATCAAACATATCACCTATCCGAGGAATAGGGAACATGTACTTCACTGTGATCTTGTTGATAGCTCGACTATCCACACACATCCGCCAAGTACCATCTTTCTTTGGTACAAGCAAAGTTGGTACAACATATGGACTCATACTCTCCCTCAAGTGTCCCTTCTGCATTAGTCCCTCTACTTGTTCTTGTAGGATCTCATTCTCCTTAGGGCTCATCTGATAGTGTTGAAGGTTGGGTAGACTAGCTCTAGGCACTAGGTCAATACAATGCTGGATGTCTCTCATAGGCGAGAGTTCGTCGGGTGTCTCCTCGGGGATGATGTCCCAAAACTCTTCTAACATATCTTGCACTGGCTCGGGAATGGTTTGTGACATAGGCATAGTGGCTCCTTCAGCTACCAATGCAATGATCTATCAGGCTTCCTTGACCTCCTTTAGGAACTCACCCCTTTGGTCAATAAAACATGCTTCCTCTCGGTTCGGGTAGGTGCCCCAACCGAGTCTTCTTTCAGTGGTCTATATATTATCTTCCGACCCTCTTAGAAGACAATATAGACATTGTCACGGCCTTTGTGTTGGGCGTCCATATCGAATTGCCATGGTCTCCCTAAAATTATGTAACAAACATCCATCTCAACAATATCACAAAGAATGGATCTGAATAGTGTTTACCGATTGAGAAGGTGAATCGACATTGCTCAGTAACTGGTGTCTCGATACCCTGCTTGATCCATCCAATCTTGTAAGGTGTTGGGTGCTTCTCGGTCTTTAGGCCTAACTTTGTCACCATCACTCGGGACACTATATTTTCTCTACTGCCCCCCATCAATGATCACATCACATACTCGCTGGTTGACAGTGCATCTTGTGCGAAAGATATTGTGCCTTTGTGATTTGTCTTCATGTCTCGGGAATAGGAGTACTCGTTGGATAACCAAGGACAGGGAAATAAGAGCTCTTTCATTGGCATTGGCTGCTATTTCCTGGTACTCGGATGTCTTTTCCCCTAGAGCATCTTCCTCTTCAAACTCCTCAAACTCTACCGCCTCACCAGTCTCGGTGTCAATGTAATTCACCATCTTTCTTCTAGGGTATTGACTAGATCTATGCCCTGATTGGTTACACTTGAAACACTTGTCTGGCCCGGGTCGTGCATAAGGGTAATTAGAAGGGGGTATGGTCCATGACTGTATCGGTCCACTAATGCTGCCACCGACTGCCTTCCCTCCCAGGATTATGGATTGAGTGGTGGTCTCGAGAATGACCATTGGTTGCTTTCCCCGAAACTGTGTAGATCACATTGAATCACTCGGGTTTCACTTTCAGGTTGAAGCTCTTGGACATTCCAACTGTTTCTCTGCTCAGGTGGCTAAGCTAACAGCTTCAGTAAGAGTGAAGACGTGTTGCATAGACACCTTGTCTTGGATTGCCAAACGCAACCCACCAACAAGCCTAGCCACTTGTTGAGCTTTGGTCTCCAGTAGATCATTCCTGGCCGACAGTCTATAAAACTCATTAACGTATACCTAGACTGTACGGATCCCTTAGCGACACTCTTGATACTGCTGGAACAATCGTTGCTCAAAGTTGGGTGGTAGAAACCGAGCTTTGAGAAGCCGCTTCATCTTCAGCCATGAAGTCACGGGTTCCTTCCCCTGTCGGGATCGAGAAACTTGCAACTGTCTCACCAAGCGGATGCTTCTACCTTGAACTTATACGCCACCAACTTGACCTTTCGTTCTTCAAGAATACTCATGTATCCGAAGAACCTCTCTACCTCCATTACCCAATCTAAGAAATCTTCAATGTGAAGATGTCCATTGAATGAAGGCAAGTCTATCTTCATCCTGTATTCCTTGGAATCATCCCTACCATAATCCTAACGCCTAGGGTGCTCTTCATAAGCATCCCCATAGCCACTACCATAAGCGTTACCCATATAACCAGCACCTTTGCAACCATGACCTCCATACCCTGTGCCACCTCTGGTTTTTATACCAAAGACTCCATCAGTGTAATCTTCATAATCACTATTGTCATATGGACTGGATTGCCTCAGGGCCTAGGCTGAAAGCAGTGGGCTGGCCTTACCCGGATTCCATCGTTATCCTGGGCGTCATAGTCCCAATGATGTTGATTGAACCCAAGCTGCATCTGCTCTAAAGTCTCTTGCAACCGTTGAATGGACTACTGGAGATTCTGGAACTCAACTCTCGAAGGAGCCTCCCTATCACGAACGTTGTCGTTATTCGGGTTGTCCCCGTTATGTTGGCCGACCATGATCATGATAAAACCTGCTTTGATATCAACTGACATAGCGGAAGACTTGAGTTTAACCTTAGCGCACTAAAGAGGAAAGAAGAACATCACCTTCAACCCTTTTCTTCTGGGCGCACCCTAGAATGGAGAAGAAAACAGTGTTTCTTACCCACAGATAGAACACCAACCCGCATGTTGCAAAGATAACACTTCGCAGAAATTTGAGAGAAATTCTCTTAATAATTTTATTGATCAAAGTTTTGAAAAATACAATAATGGGATCGCCTATTTATATTTATAGAAAAATCTTATTCTTTGTAAAAGAAGTAAATCTAGTCATAGTAGAAAAGTAAACATAGAGTCTTAATAGAAAAGTAAACATAATCCTTATTGAGAAAGAAAATCTAATCTTAATAAAGAAAATAGTTTTAGAGAAATTAAAGTTAATTCTAATAAAAAATGTAAACGATATAAAATACTAATTATTATATCCTACATCGTCCAGGCATCTTGTTAGCACATGAGTGCATAACCATACACAGAAAAACAAGACAGCTACTCAATCCATAAACCATCAATGCAATTTACGGCCAGATCGCTTTAAAGTGAAGAATTCTCAGTTTATTTTACTTCAGAATAAAAAAGGGCCAAACCTTTTATAATTTTACTAGCACTATTACTATATTTTTCTATATATACATTAGGATATATAACCGATCTATATTTATAGACACAATTAATTGATGTGTCCAGTGCAGCTGACCGTGTGGCTATGACTTCTTTTGCAACAATTTACTTAAGGAATTTTGATATGTCAGACATTAGTCCAACCCAGTATTTCAAAAACATCACCATTGATGAGGGGAATAGGAGGCGAGTAAGCTCTAGAGTGAGAAAGAGTTGAAAAAAACCTTTCCATAACCCCCAAATCCAACATCGTTGGCGTCTGAAAAGTTGTTTGTGGATTTCTTAAGCTCTTCAAAAGAAAAGCTTCTTGCTCCTCTAAACTGAGGAACTCCAACACTGCTCTTAGTGGAGTCCCACTTTGCTGCATTTGTACAACACAGAAGCATTAAAAAGGCCCCAAGATGTTCCACACGATGGTCGGGAATTTCCAAGTGTAACTAAGTTTTTTATTTTACCAAAAGGATTACTCTGTTCAGTTGCTCTTTTTGCTCTCTTCTTTTGACGATAAGCATAAACCCCAGTAAAGAGTAACAGTAGCAGAAGAACAGAACCAGCAGCAGCTGCTCCAATGATAATGCTAATGCTTGATGACTTTGATCCCTTCTTTACATCTAATTAGAAGCCAGATGAATGTGTATCAAAATTAAATAGCGCAACATTACAAAAATCATATTAGTTCTGTGTGAGTTTTTCACTTACCAGTAAAGTGTGCATATTTATCACCAATAAAGAAAAAGGTCCAAAATCATCTGGAGGTTTGAAATCCTGGTTGCTAAGAACAGACCCAATTGAAGAAATTCCTGTTCGATTGAAACTATCTTGGCTAGACGGGAAGATCGTTAGGTTTATTTCAAGCTTATAATCAGTTGAATTCCCTCTCGGATCACTGAGAAAAACTGAATCCACTGGAAGTTGATGGGAACGGAAGGAACGCATCAAAAATTTCTCAAGATTTTTATAGTATGCTGAATTTTCCAAGGCTGAGAAGGAAGGAGCTCTGAAGAATAGAGTACCCGTGTATGGATATGCACATTGGCAGGTTGGGCTGCGAATCTGATCTGGGTTGCATGGAGCAAGCGAACAGTTGTCTGAAGGGGTGGAATAAGGGGAATGTGGTTTAGGAATTGTGCAGTAAGCTTCTGATGTTCCTGTCTCCTCACAAATTGGGTTATCCACAAGTCTGCAGAAAATAATAGAAGTTACACAAGTCAAACATTAAAACAATAATGAACTACTAACATAAATAGGGTACATCTCCAGGTAATTTGACTTCCAAGGATTAATTAAATACCCAGTTCTTCAGCATAGTAATTTAGTAACGGAGGAAAATTGTTCAAAAGAATTGAAAAGTTAGGCTTACATTATGTGGAACTATGAGTGCCAGCTTGCTGTGGATCTATGAGTGCCAGCTTGCTGCTATATCCGGTGCCAATATCTAAGGAGCCATTCAACTGGTTGTTTTTTAGTGCCCTGTCACAAGTCACAACATGTCAAAAGAATAACCCTACTATCATCGTTTCCATTTCTTGAAGATGAATTACCAAGCCCTTTTGTGTCAGGATCTAAGGAATTATGTAAAATGTTTCATGTGGAATTTTAAATATCCATAGGTCAAGCAGATACTTACACGGTCTCTAAAAGAGGAAGACTGAACAAGGCGTCAGGAACTTTGCCTTCAAGATTAGTATGTTCCATCCTTCTGCCACAAGAAGTAATTGAATATACTCCTAGATTGATAGAAAAATGCTACTGGGCACACAAGTACGCATGCAAACACTTGCACAAATGCATGCAGGCACACAGATGCATTTGTACAACAAACACACAGATTGTTATGCTTGTATCACATTTGAGGCTAGATCTACAATATGATCAGTCCCATGCCATATCCATTCTAATGGAAATGAATGCATACATCACAATCCATGGTGTCTTCTAGCTAACATTACTGTTTGAACTAATAAGACAAATAAAGGAATTGCAATTGCAGAAGAAAACAAATATCATTAAAGATGAGAAATTGCCGACTATTGGTACTAAAGGGATATACAAGAAAGACAAGTCAAATATATTTCATCCATAAATTATGGAGTCGGACAACTCTTCTGGATTATTCTGTGCTCAATGAACTTGTGTCAAGTCAAATGAAATTTGAAGATTATAAAAGCATCCTGTGCTTTAAACAATAAAAATATGTCTACAAATTATGAGGCTAAATTGAGTATGTTCCGATAAATGAATGGCAGACACGAAATTTTAGCTACGAACCAATTTAACTAATTGAAACTAGGAGTGGCAAAAGCCAGGCCATGAGAAGATAAACTTAATATTAAGTTTTATGCAAGAAAGACCAACAACGGCAACTCATTGAGTGACATGTTGGAAGTCAGGCACGCATCAACAAGACCATGGTTAAATCGTTAATGTTGTGAGAGAAGACATGACGAGCTAAGTTTAACCTTATATACAAAGTGGAATATAGGAAAAAGGATGTGAGTTGAAATTCCTAAGTGTGTGTGGAGGCATGCACGTGCACGCACGTGTGAAAGAAATGGAACCTATCCGATTACACAAGAGAGAGAGAGACTTACAATGTTGTTAAGGACTGTAAGGTTGGAATCCATGAAGGAACACTTGATGCATCAAAACTATTATTACTCAAGTCCCTGCAAATCACAGTTTAATTATGGAATGAAAATAAAAGTACAAAAACAATAAAATTCTATGCTGTTAAGATGACTATGATGAATAGGCTCTGTTTTGGAGAGGAAAAGATGAACAAAGAATGAGAGAAATGAAAGGTGGTTAATGGATCAATGTTTTGAAAACAGTTAAAAGAAATGCTTTACTTACCCTAATACTGAGGATCACTGATGATATAATAGAGTTGGTAAAATGTTTACTACTTACAATGTTCTGAGGGTGTCCATGCCAGTTAGGTTGGGCAGAGGGCCACTAAGCTCATTGTTGGAAAAATACCTGAAGAAGGATGACCAAACATTTATAAATTTTAAGTTAAAACGAAGGCCACTAATGAATTCCCTAAATCAACTGTAAAATATTTTGTTGCCATGTCTCTTTTTTGTCTGCTTACAGCTCTTGAACACATGTAAGATTATTGAGGTTTGAAGGAAGACTCCCACTTAGTGAATTCCTATCGAATCGCCTGAAGCCAATACAATAAATGCGTTACAAAAGCTTCA
Organism: Bretschneidera sinensis; assembly: GCA_023935145.1. Taxonomy (NCBI): domain Eukaryota; kingdom Viridiplantae; phylum Streptophyta; class Magnoliopsida; order Brassicales; family Akaniaceae; genus Bretschneidera; species Bretschneidera sinensis. The sequence continues at coordinate 88,128,079 of CM043701.1, forward strand.
CAGAAATTCACTGCCAACAAAGGTTTTAGTATGAATTGACTTGGGCATGTGATTTTGATACTCACACCAACTCCAAAGCTTTTACAAGCCCAAGGCTGTCAGGGATGCTACCAGTGAGTCTGTTGTTTTCAAATAGCCTGGCCGAGAGAGCAGAATAGAATGGAAAAAGAAACAAGATGAAGTTAACATAAAGCAATGCTTTAATTATCAATGTTTTATATGGCGATGGGATATTCAAATGAAAAAGTTACATAACATGATTTGCTGCTTCAAGCACACTAGTGCAAAGAAAGTAATCCCTGTCTCTTTCTCATATTTGGGGAGTCATCTACCTCTGTTGAAAAAAGAAGAGAGAGAGAATACAATTTATAAGGGGCTCTTGGATTCATATACTCGCCCATAGTGTCAGCATATATCTAGGCAGTTGCACATATCTGACTCAGTACTAAGATAATAAGCCACAAACTCTAGTTCTTTGAAAACTGAATAAAACTTACAAATGTATCAACTTCATGTCTGAGCTGAAAAGTCGATCTGGGATTTGCCCTGAGAGTTTATTATCTCCAAGATGACTGTAGACAACTGACAGGATATTAGAAGAATATTAATTTAAAGAATGCAAAGTCACATGAAGGAAATGAACTTAAAAGCTCAAAAGTACAAAGATATTCAACATACAAGTGCTGTGTTTTAATCAGCCTATCAAGACCAGGTGAAGTTCCATCAGAAATTGGGATCTCTCCGCTAAGCTGGTTGTAAGCTAGATCCAGCCAATAAAGATTTAACAGATTGCCGATCGAAGGAGGAATAGATACACTGAAGCTGTTAGAATTTAGAGATCTGCAAGTAACAGCGATTATGAGTTTGGCCAACTAGTTTCTCTGATTAAAAATTTAAAAGAGTTGAGAATGTGGAAATACTGAAGCCAAATAATGTATGATCAGGAAGCCTATAATAAATATTCAAAGAACACCAATATATAGTCCTTGTCTAGTATATGTTATTTACAACATGGAGGGCCGCCAAAAATCCTTAAAGAATTACAAGCATGTAACCATTGCAGTAATACAAGGAAACTAAGTGTTAGAAAGTCTAACTCCTTACAAAAATGACAGCTGCTGCAGAGATCCTATAGTGTCAGGAATGAGACCAGTGAAACCGCAACCAACCAGGATTCTGGCATGCAAGTAAAACAGAGCAGCATATCTAAGAGGATTGTAATAACACATACTAACTGTCAGCTAAAGCACGACAAAATTAGATCTCCTTACAATTGTGTTAGGTTCTTTAAATCTCCAATTTCTCGTGGAAGAGATCCTGTCAAACCCTTGTTGTAAGATAGTTGCCTACAAGTAGAAACATTATAATCAGAGAAGTTTATAACAATTCCTAATCTTTCTTTCTCTAAACAATTCGTAATGTTTAAAAAAGTAAAATTATAAAAGGCACCACGAAAAGATGTGTTAGGATATTTTATGTTTGTATATCCTCGTATATTTTGATACGCAAAATTTTGTGTTATTTACTATTGACTTTATCTAAGTGTGCTGGTTACTAAAATCAGTTTTATTAAGGATAAATACTTCAATTACATCTCACATATATTTTTCATAAGATTCAGATTCTATATCTGGAAAGTTAGTGTAGAATTCAAGGAAATAAAGGATAGAATTTGCGAACACGTCAGAGGAACCAGTCGACCAGTCAGTCGACTAGTAGAGGAACCAGTTGACCAACAGAGGAACCAGTCGACCAGCAGAAAAACCAGTAAACTAGTAGAGGAACTAGTTAACCAGCAGCAGAGGTACCAGTCGACCAGTGAGTCAACTACCAGCAAAACCAGCCGACTAATGAGTCGATCACCAAAGAGAAGACCCGGTCTAATTAAGTTTTAGTCGACTATGCAGTCGATTGAAAAAGTCTGTTATAAATAAGTTAGATAAGTTATAAAAGGCATAAAGACACAATCAAAGGAGATTTTGAAAACATATTTTTTGGAGATTTCATAGGCTACTAGAGGAGAAAATTTCAGACTTTCCTTCTAAGGACTTGGATGGAGCTTATAAATTGTTGTTTCATTTGTGTAGAAAAAATAAGAAGAGAACTAGCAAAAAGTGTTTATTGTAATATGTTTCTTATTAAGAGATTGTTCTGTATTGAGAGTTGTGAGAAAAGTTGAGAGACTGAACCCGAGAGTACTCAGTGTAAAGGTCAGCTTGGTACTCGAAAACTGAAGTAAGTGTATTTCGTGATTCAAGTGGAACTCAGTACACCGGGAGACTATTGAAGAAGTGGACGTAGGCTCATTGCCGAACGATTATAAATTTCTTATCCCTCTTTTTAGAGGTGGCAACAGGGTTAGTCAATCGGGTTCGGTTCGGTTCATATTGAGTCGCGAGACTTTTGGATCACGGGTCACTTTGGGTCAGGTACGGGTCATTTCAAACTTGGGTCATGTTGGCTCGGTTCAGGTCGGGTCATTTCGAGCTCGGGTCGTATCAAGTCTCAGGTCGGGTCGGGTCAATAAAATATATATATATGCTTAATTAAAAAAAAAATCTTTTATTTGCATATAATAGGACTAAACGAGTTACATTGTCAAATCTATAAAAATTTATTAACAATAAATCAATGCTTAATTTTTTTAAATGTAATATGCAATGTTATGACTCCTAATCCTAAAATTCAGTCTTAAATGATCTCAAACAACTGGTCCACACAATTATTCTCACTAGTAACGTCTTATACCAAATTTTAGAGATTAAATTTCATATAGTCACTTCATTTAATTATATTTTTTTAGGAGAATTAAAAGTAAAATTTTATTATGTTTTGAAGAACAATGCAAAATTTACTCTTCCCGATTTTTTATTTAAAATTAATGAGATTACTCACATTAATAGAATGTTGAACCATGAATATCAACCCATGTAAATTCATAAATAAATAAATAATTTATATTTTCAAGTCATTTCAGGTCGGCTCAGGTTGTTTTGGGTTCAGGTTGTTTCAGGTTTTTAGGTTGTTTCAGGGTTCAGGTCGTTTGGGTTTGGGTCATTTCGAATCCGGTCATTTTTGGTTTCATGTCACTCAGATTAGGGTCGGGTCAGATTTGGGTCATATTATTTTAATGTATTTTCGGTTAGGGTCGGGTCAAATTTTGCCACCTCTACCTCTTTTCCTTTCTCTTCATAATCTCTGTCATTTTTGCTGCATCTAATCTTTTCTGATTAATTAATTTATGCTAATCGCAGTTGAATTTTTATAGATTCAATTCACCCGTTATTGATCTACTCAACAATTGGTATTAGAGCAGGTCTCCACAACAATTGACTAACTATCAAGGAGTTCCTGAAAAGATGCACACTTAGGCCTCAACTGGGTCCAATGATGTTGATCAAGTCACTAAGTTTAACCCTCCCATATTCGTTGGGACAAACTACCCTTTTTGGAAGATAAGGTGGATGGTCTATATCAAGAGTTTAGACCCGAACTGTTGGAGAGTCATCAGCAAAGGACCATACAGACACACTAATAAGATCGATGAATTAGAAATTGAGAAAGATTAACACGAGAGCACTGAGGCTCAGAAAAATAAAAGAGAAATCAACAACAAATCCATGCATATCCTGTACTGCGGGATCAATAAGAACCAGTTCAACTGGATCTAACCCTATAAGACAGCCCAAGAAATTTGGGACAACTTGGAAGTAGCCTTTGAAGGTACCAATAATGTCAAATTAACTAAAATTACAATTCTGATGTGTGCTTTTGACTGTTTCAGGATGAATCCTGGTGAAAGCATCTCAGAATTAAACTCTCGGTTCATTGAAATATTAAACGATCTGAGGCAACTAGGAAAGGAAATCCCTTAGTCTGATCAAGTGATCAAGATGATTAGAGCCCTGACAAGGGAGTGGCTACCCAAAAGTTTTAGTCATTGAAGAGTTAGAAAAATATACAACAATGACCTTGGAAGATCTCGTTGGCATCCTAATGACTTAAAGGTGTTGAAGAATGATGAGGACAAGCAAAGAAAAACAATCGCATTAAAAGCTATCAAGGACAAAGATGAAGAAATGTCTGACTTAGATGATAAAATAGCAATGCTCACAAGAAGGTTCAAAAGGAACCTAGAACGACACAGAAAAGGTAAGAAACCAAGTAAATTAGATTCAAATGCTAACGAGTCTACTCGTAAATCTTATTTTTAGATAGGTGAATCGTCAAGAAGAAATGATCTGGTATGCTATGAGTGCAATAAGCCTGGTCATTTGAAATATGACTATCCACAACTCAATGGATCTGGATCGGGACAATGAAGGATTCCTTTCAGAAAAAAGAAGGCCTTAGTAAAATGACATAGAGTGATGGTGAGCCTAAAGAATCAAAAGAAAAAGAAGAGGTCGCCAACATGTGCCTTATGGTCCTAGAAAACAACAAGTCCCAATTAAGCGATGCGACTGAGGTAAACGACTCTAACCCTCCTTCTTATCTAGAATTGGAAGAAACATTCTTATCTATATTAGAAGAATACAAGAAAATTAAACTCGAGTATGAGTCTTTGAGGGATTCTTTTTCCAAGATTCAAGATAGTTGGAGTCAACAGACTTATAAAATTCGTCTCTGAAATCTAAACTTGTTTCCTTGAAAAAGGCTTATAAGAAAATTGTCAAAGAAAACACTAAGCTGAAACAAACCTTCACTAAGTTCAATGCAAGTAGTGAAAAGTTTGAGAAGTTGTTGGGTTTTTAGAGATGTGTTTTTGATAGAGCTGGATTAAGGTACAACCAAGAGGAAAAAGAAAAGCCCTACAATAGCATAATTGACAAAATGAATATTTCCAGTCACCAAAACCAATCTATAAATGCTCTCATTGCAATAGATTAGGTCACCTAGCTAAATTATACTTTGATAGATTGAATTATGTTTGGGTTCCAAAAGGAACTTACAGTACTAACCTAAAGGACCCAATAACACATGGGTACCAAGAAACCAATCATTGAATAATATGTCTTGCAAGGGAAGCAGTTCAAGAACATGAATGATCAATGATTTCTTGGCAGTAGGTGCTCACATCACATGACCGGGGACAAGTCCAAATTCATCGAACTAGAACTAAAGAAAGGAGGAAAAGTCACTCTCGGTGACAACACCAAATGCACAATTGAAAGAATAGGTAAAGTAAGTAATCCATCTACCTCAATAGATAGTTTCTATTAGGTTAGAGGGTTAAAACATAACCTATTTAATGTAATTTAGCTATGTGATAAAGGCTTTCGTGTATGTTTTGAGTCAAAACTCTACACGATTTTTTATACCAATAACAAAGTTAAGTTTATAGGGTATAGGCATTTAGATGTTTACATTATAAACTTAAATTCTTTATCTAAACAAAATGTTAAATGCCTATTCACTATAGATAGTGACAGTTGGGTGTGACATAGAATATTAGGCCATGTTTCAATGAAACGATTTTTTCGTTTATTAAAAGTCGATTTGGTTGTTGGCCTACCAAAACTAAGTTTTCAAAAAGATAAAATTTGTAAATCTTTCCAACTAGGAAAGCAAAGGAAAGTCTTTTTCAAAAGTAAGAATGTGGTTTGTTCATCTAGGCCACTCCAACTATTGCATATTGACCTAATTGGCCGATTGACACCCATGAGTCAATGAGGCAAACAATATGCATTGTAATTGTTGACTACTTCTCTTGTTTTATTTGGGTGTTATTTTTAAGAACAAAATATCAAGCCCTAACTGTTTTCATTTTGTTTTGCAAAAGAATTTCAAATGAAAAAGATTTAAGCATCATTTCTATCCGTAGTGACAATGGTTTTGAATTTAAAAACTTATGTTTTAACGAGTTTTGTGATGACTTAGGGATTGATCATAACTTTTATGTGCCAAGAACACCTCAACAAAACGGGTTTGTTGAACATAAAACTGTTTTCTAGTAAACATTGCATGAACGATGCTTTTAGAAAACAACCTTGCACAAAATCTATGGGCGGAAGCACTAAACATAACATGCTACATCATAAATAGGGCTTCCATTAGACCATTACTCAATAAGACTCCCTATGAGCTGTGGAAAGGAAGAAAGCCCAACATTTTATATTTTCGCACCTTCGGATGCAAAATTTTCATCCACAACAACAGTGAGAGGCATCTCAATAAATTTGATGCCATAACTGATGAAGGTATATTTTTGGGTTATTCTACATCATCCAAAGCATATAAGGTATTCAATAAACGCACACTAACTGTAGAAGAATCTATACATGTTATATTTGATGAATTTGATTGCCTTGTCAAAACTAACCCCTCAAATGAAGATGAAGTAGACCCCTTCTTATTCGAATTAAAGAAGTCAACACCTCATGAAGAAGAGGGAAATTCTAAACCCTATATGGAAATGGATCTTGAAACCTCGAACTCGCGAGAAAAGAAGGACCAAGAAAAATCTCTTTAGATTGATGGCACAGATCAACTCCTATTAAGAATTAGAAGCACAAGAGTAGTCATCCTCTTGACAAGGAAATAGGCGATCTTACGAAAGGTATAACTACTTGATCCAAAAAAGTTTGCTCAACTTATACACTAATTTCCAATATTTGCTCCAGTCATGTATTCATATCTCATATAGAACCAAACAGCAAAGATGATGCTCTTTTTGATAAGTACTGGGTGACTATAATGCATGAAAAACTTAACTAGTTCACTTGGAACAATGTTTAGACCTTAGTATCTATGCCTGACCATCAATCCATCATAGGATTGAAATTGGTTTTCGTAAACAAGATGGATGAAACAGGTATTGTGACTGGGAAAAAGGCCAGATTAGTTGCCAAAGGGAACTATCAAGAAGAGGATATAGATTACGACGAGACTTATGCACCTGTAGCTAGGTTAGAAAGCATCCACATGTTGTTAACATTTTCATGCTTTAAAGACTTCAAACATTTTCAAATGGACGTCAAAAACATTTTTTAAATAGTTTCATAAATGAGAAAGTTAATATAGAACAATCTCTTGGTTTTGAGGGCCCACATTTATTGAATCATGTTTTAAATTACACAAAGCTCTTTATGGTTTAAAACAAGCTCCACGTGCTTGGAATGAAAGACTGAGCAAGTTTTTGATAGAAAAAGGTTTTAAAAGGGGAAAATGGACATTACACTGTTTACAAAAACTTAGTGGGAGGATATTTTATTAGTGCAGATCTATGTAGATAACATTATTTTTGGATATACTAATGAATCTATCTGTCAAGGGTTCTCAAGTGTTGTGACTACAGAGTTGGAGATGAGTATGATGGGTGAACTTCGATATTTCTTGGGTTTTCAAATAATCCAAACAAAGGAAGCAGTCTTTATAAATCAATCCAATTAAATCAGAGATTTACTTAAGCGATTTGGATTTGAGAACTAACACCACTACAAAACGCCCATGGCGACAAGCAAATCACTTAACTCAGACGAACAAGGTAAGACTGTGGATCAGAATTATATAGAAGAATGATAGGTTCATTTTTATACTTGACTACTAGTAGACCGGACATACTGTTCAATGTATGTCTTTGTGCTCTCTTTTAAGCTTTTCCTAGAGAATTTCATTTGTCTGCAGTTAAATGCATTTTTCAGTATTTGGCATATACACCTGATCTTAGTCTCTTGTACTCGAGAGATTATTTGTTTCAATTACAGGCTTATTCAGATGCTGATTATGGTGGATGTAAAGTATCTCATAGAAGCACAACCGAGGCATGCCAATTTCTAGGAATTATGCTAATCTTCTGGTTTAGTAAGAAGCAAAACTCAATGGCACTATCTATCACAGAAGCTGAATACATCGCAACCAAAAGTTGTTATGCTCAATTGCTATGGATGCAACAATAACTCCTAAACTATGGATTTGACATTTCTAAGATCCTTTTTTACTATGATAACACTAACACTATCTGTTTAACAAAAAATCATGTTCATCAGTCTAAGGCTGAACACATAGAGATTAGGCACCACTTCATTCGAGATCATGTCGAGAATAAGAATGTTGTCCTAAATTTTGTAGACATTAAACAACAATTAGTAGATATTTTAACAAACCACTTTGTGAAGATACCTTTTCACGTCTATGTTTAATTCTTGGGATGTGTAATCTCGAGTGATTTTGTTTCTTTTCTGCTTATCAATTGCTTTGTCGATCAATAGAGTTTCGAGCAGTCGACTAGTGGTGTCTTTTGTCTATATATCTATGTCATCCTACATGTTTTTGTTGTATCCTCTTTTCAAAAACTGTTTCTCTTTTCGTTAGGGTTCCATCCACTCTCACTACCTCAAACTATATCTCCTCCACTCCTTCATGGATTATCGTGGCTTCTCCTCTTACCATTAGTTTGGCTTTGATGATGGCGTTCCCATTAGCAGTTGCCACCGGCGAGACCTCCAAATGCCGTTCAGTCTCCTCCCTCATCTCTTCTAGCCTCACAACTACCCCATTCTTCACTTCGACAGCAACCCTCTTAAAACGTGCGTCGTCTTTCTCTCTCCATTCAGTTCTCTTACTACTATGACTGCCTCTAGTGGGAAAATTTTCAAAAGTTTTCCAATGTTAATATCATTCCCTCCAAACATGTCAACTTTGATTATTTTAACTTTGTGAATCTCGTCATCTGTCCTTTTTTTTTTATCACCAATGATGGACCTCTATTTTCTCCATCAACTTACCTTTCTTTCCCAATATAATCAAATCCTTCTTTGCCACTGTTGAGTTCGTATCAACGGATGAACTCAAATTTACAATGAACAAGTAGGATTACTACCACGTTTTCTCGGATCTTTTGGCAAACATTTTGGGAGTTCCCTATGGTGGAGAATACTATTTTTCGGTTAATAGGACTTATCCTGACATTCCTGGCTTTTCGCTTGATGGTGCTATCAAGCTTCTCTCTGGTCTTGAGGATCTCTCAAATCTATCTCTGACTGATGGTCACATTCTTAACCTTATCCATCGAATATTAAGCCATCTATTGGCTCATGTGATTGCACCTCGTGATGGGTCTCGATATTTTCTCTCTCATGCTGACATTCTCATCACTTGGCTCACCATTAAGCGAATCCTAACAAATATGATGTTCATCATTTTCCAGTATATCCGTCATATCATTGTAGGTGAAGGAGATTTAAATTTGTGTTATGCCAATTTTTTAACAAAAATGTTCCATCACTTTCAGATAAGTGTTCGTGGTGAAACCTACACTAAGTTTTCTGAACCAAACCAGAATAGAAAAAAAAAGTGATAAGTTTGATGGGTTTTCGTTATGACACTACTACCGAGATCTGGACTAGTCAAGCACGAGAGACCTGCATGTCCCGACGTCATGGTGCATCCTCATCCTCCTCCTCTCTAGACCTTTGGCTCGACCAAATTTTTGACGAATTATATTGGGTGAACTCTCGCCTTGATTCTTTATAAGAAGTCACTCGCACTTGCTTTGGTGTCGTGATGGATGAGATTCGTAATGTTAATGTGTTTGACGGGTTTCTAGATTGGTTAGGTTTTCCAGAGTCTTATGCTGGCCTGATTGACCCAATTGACCCTCCTGCTTCTACTGACTTCCCTTAGTTTCTCATTTTTTTTTTTTTTGTGTATTGTATTAGTTATGCCTAGACTTTTATGTTTCCTTAATGCCAATCTGTTTAGTTTGTTTTGTTTTCACATGTTAAGGGGGAGCTTCTTCTTCATTTTACTTTTTGATTTAGACAAAAAGGGGGAGAAATGCGTTTTGCATCTCATGTTTTCAATTGCTTTTATTATACTGCACATGCTTTTGTTTTTGGTTTTGTCTATATCAAAAAGGGGGGGATTGTTAGGATATTTTATGTTTGCATCGCAAAACTTTGTGTTATTTACTGATGAATTTATCTAAGTGTGTAGGTTACTAAAATCAGTTCTATTAAGGACAAATACAATTACAACTCACATATATATTTGGTAAGATTCAGATTCTGTCTTTTGAAAGTTACTGCAGAACCCAAGGAAATAAAAGACAGAAGTTGCGGACACATCATAGGAACTAGTCGATTAGTAGAAAAACTAGTGGACTAATTAGTTGACCACCGAAGAGAAGAATCGGTCTACTTAAGTTTTTGTCGACCGGAAAAGTTCGTTACACAACGGTCAGATAAGTTATAAAAGGCATAAAGACACAATCAAATGATATTTTGAAAGCAAATTTTATGAAGATTTCAAAGCCTATCAGAGGAGAAAATTTAATACTTTCCTTCTGAAGACTTGGATGGAGCTTATAAATTGTTGTTTCATTTGTGTAGAAAAAATACGAAGAGAACTAGCAAAAAGTGAATATTGTAATCTGTTTCTTATTAAGAGATTGTTCTGTATTGAGAGTTGTGAGAGAAGTTGAGAGATTGAATTTGAGTGTACTCAGTGTAAAGGTTAGCTTGGTATCCGAAAACTCAAGTAAGTGTATTTGATAATTTGGTGATTCTAGTGAAACTCAGTAGATCAGGTCATCGTCGAACCACTATAAATCCCTATTTTCCTTTCTCTTCATAATCTCTGTCTTATTTGTTGCATTTAGTTTTTTTTTATTAATTAATTTTTGTTAATCATAGTTGAATTTTTATAAATTTAAGAGAACTAGCAAAAAGTGAATATTGTAATCTGTTTCTTATTAAGAGATTGTTCTGTATTGAGAGTTGTGAGAGAAGTTGAGAGATTGAATTTGAGTGTACTCAGTGTAAAGGTTAGCTTGGTATCCGAAAACTCAAGTAAGTGTATTTGATAATTTGGTGATTCTAGTGAAACTCAGTAGATCAGGTCATCGTCGAACCACTATAAATCCCTATTTTCCTTTCTCTTCATAATCTCTGTCTTATTTGTTGCATTTAGTTTTTTTTGATTAATTAATTTTTGTTAATCATAGTTGAATTTTTATAAATTTAATTCACCCGTCTTGATCTACTCAACAAGATGCATTAAAAATGAAAGTGCTGATTTTTTGTTATAGAACGTGTAGAAGTATACTTTTTCTTCTTTTTTTTGTCATCATTTTGTTTTATTGATATCAATAAAAACATAAATGATTTGTAATTGAGTTGCATGGTGCAAAAGTTACAAGGCACGCATATACCTCGCATATTCCGCAACGAACCTTAAGACATCTGAACAGTGCCTCTATGGCAGTGTATCACACACACACACAGAAACATAGACACATACGGTCGGGCACCAAATTCTTAGGAAATCAAACAACACAAAAAAGATGCAGCTGAAAGGTTTTTCAAAAATTCTAGTTACGAAATGGGTGCCATGTATAATGGAAGAGGCAAAATGCAGACAGAAGAAGACCTACAGGATCTTTAATTCGGATAAGGCTGCAATGTCTTCAGAGAGCTCACCCACCAAACCTATGTTTGTTAATGATCTGAAATAGAGAAATGTTAGGTTAATCCCAGATATATGAGAACCAAAAACAAGCAATCTTTGATTACCATTAAGAGGTGAAAGTACTTTTAAGAGCGTACATTGACGTCACACGTGAATTGGTGCATGAAATTCCATCCCAACGGTCACCACAAGGATCGGTGCCTTCCCAATTGGATGGTGCATTCTCCCAGATATCCTTGAGAGCTTTTAGAGCAATATCTGCATCACATTTACAAATAGTATTCCCATGATTCAGTTACCTAAAGCTGAATTCTAAATATAGTTATTCAATCATTGAAAATAACTTGAGCATTTATAGAAACTGAGAAGGATCACAGTGTCTCCTACTCCTAGATAGTTCCAAATAACTACTATTATATCGAAACTGAAATAATTTCTATGTGTCGAAAGGCAAGAATCGAATACTTTGAAAAGAGATCACTTCCTCAGAAACCTGTGTTTTACTCGTTTGTGTAGTTTGGGCCAATAAATACTACTCTATGTAGTTAACAGCACAATATAAATAGTCATTTGTTTTAAATATCTATTCTAAAGCGAGCAATCTCCAACCTTCATTTTTTGGAGATAATATTAACTATCACTTAACTAGAAGCTTCAAACGCCCAAAAGAAAGCAAAAAGAACATGCAAATTCACAAAAACAACAAGCATTTGATCAAGCAAAACAATATCATATTGATACTGATTAGATGGAAACTTACGGTCTTGAGTATTAGTCTGTGCTGCTATGACCAAAATTTGGATAAAAACAACCAGCAAAAACGCCTGAATTCTTGGAGCCATTAGTCAAATAAACAAAAGGCTCAAAAGTTCAAAGCCTTGCAAACTCAGTTCTGTTCAATTACTATGCACATAACTGAAAACTCATTCAATACCCACCTATGACCAACACATTTTAAGCATCAAACTGACAAATTCTCCTGGTTCAGATTACAAACCGAACATATACATATATTTGATTCCTAAAACTGTGTTGCAAGAAGTCTTGAATTTAATAGTTGGAACCCACCAAGAAGTGGATTTGAATAATCTGCATATACAATTAATAAATATCTTCACAAATTAAATACGATGACAAGGGTTTTGATAGGTGGGTTTTATTTATCCAAATTTTGATGATGGAAGATGTGAGGCTTTGGTTAACAGAAAGGAAAGAGAGCAAGTTGCAGTATTCCACTATTCCTAGCAGTGGAGTCATATGATTGCCTGCTAACCTGCAAGTCCGTGTCAAACAAACCTTCAATACAAGCTAAAGTAATTTAAAACTAGATTGATAAATCATAACCACATTGATTAAGACCTTTGTTAAAAGGACATAATAAATAAAGCAACATTAGGAGAAAGAAACGAGAAAAATCTCCATAACTATATTGCTTAATATGTTTAACGTTTAACTTTGAACTTTTGAATCTTCCAGCGGCTTCACCAAAAATAATATTTTAATACAAAGTGCATAAATAAATCAAAGAAAAAGATGAAGATAGACTTTTTTTACTTTTTAATATTTTTTGGTTTTCCAGAATATTTCAATTTTTTAAGATTATTTAATTGTTAATTGTTAATTGTTAACTTTTAGTTTTTAGGTTTTGTTAATCAATTTTTCTTGGGAGCCAATGCATAATAGACATTGTTAATTTGCAATCAAAATTATTTTGTTGACTCAAATAGGCGGTGATTTGGTTTGAATGTATCAATTACTTAAGGGATTCGATTTGAGTTTTTACGAGCTATTCGAATTTGAGAACGATTAAAACTTGATTCGATCGAGCTCGAATTTGAAAATTATAAGTTTAAATAGTTTATCGTGTTGAGCTCAAATATCTTCAAGTTCGGCTTGAATAATTTGAAAATATATTATCGAACTCAAGTCGAGCTCAAGTTTGAACAAATATTTATTTATTAAAATTATAATTCAGACTCAAGTTCAGACTCAAATAGTCTTGTTTGTTATCAAACTCAAATAGTCTTGTTTGTTATCGAGCTCGAGCTATCATAAAATAAATCAAGTTCGAACTTGAATCCAATTTTCGAATTTAATTCGAACTTAAGCTTGAGATTGTTCATTTTGAGTCAAGCTCGATTCGGTTTGAATCAACCTCTTACCACAACAAATCCAAAATTACAAATTAAAAATTACATCTCATTAAATTACGAGATATTATAAATAATTATTTCAAAAATAAAAGGTACCGAATACAATTAAACCTACATATTTTTCTTTGATTTTGAGTTAACTAAATGAATAAAATACAATTAAAATATAATGTATTATTGAGAATATCTTGATAGCATTCCTGTGATTGAAAAGTCTTCGGGGTTGGAATTCTATGAAGTGATTCTAAAGCCTTAAAAACGTTCAACTGGTGTTTACTTCAACAGTGACCCAATGTCCCTATTAAAAAGACATTGGCCAAATCCAAATTTATTCAAAACACACGACAAACTATCTCTCACTAAATATATAATGCAATAAATTCAATAGATTTTGGTGATAAAAATAAAAATATACAAAAATATAAGTTTACAATTAAATACGTATAGTTTACCACAAAATGTAAAAAAAAAAAATTAAATTGTCTTTTTTTTTGTTGTTGTTTCAAGTACACCTTAGACTCTACCAAAATAAAAGGGAGAGTGGGGGGAGGAATTATAAGTGTGGTTACGTTCAGCAATATTAAAAATTACTGTTAAATATTACTTAATGTCAAATGATACTTTAATTACTGTAAAAAAGTATTTTTTTTATATATTAAAATGGTATATTTTATCCAATACTGTTAATTGATACTCAATTGCTTTCAAATAATACTATTATTATATTAAATTAGTGATAAATATTATTTAAAATTATTAACAAATGATACCCAAAGATAAATAGAGTCCATTCATTCAATAAAAGGTCTTGCAACGTATTTAAGATATTATATCGTAATATTGAATGTAAGCCATAAAAAAAAAATACCAATATCCTTTCTTTTTGAAGTAATAATAATAATACACTTCTTCTTATCTAATTTTATAGGTTTAACAAAAAAATCATTATCCTTTCTTTTTGAAGTAATAATAGTCACTTTTTTATTTAATTTTATAGATTTGACAAAACAATATAAAATATGTAATTTAAGATTGTTACATATAAATATTATCCTGCAGCTTTAAAGGTTATGCACCTTTTTTTTTTTTAGTGCTGACACATACCAGCAATCTAAAATGTAACTATTTCATTTCCTCTTCTATGTATGTTTGTTTTTTGATTAAATTCTTAAAAAAAATTGATCAAAAAAATTCCCAATGAATATCATTCCACATCGAAAAGATGTACTTAACAAGAGTTAAATATTAATATCATTCCGCGGCTCTAAACATTTGGTACTCTGTTGAAGTTATCGTGTAAAGTCAATATTATGTGTAATTATTTCCTTTCTTTCTCCCCATATTTGTGCTTTTCTTGAATAAATTCTAAACAATTGAAAAAGAAAAAAATGTTTCCAAAGGAAATCATATCTCACATAAAAAAGATGTGTTTAAGAATAACTATTTTATCAAACACTAAACAATTTATAATTACATTGTTGTTTTATCATAAACCGTTTTAAAAACTATAAATTAAATCAAGCTATTTTATCAAACAATAAATAATTTATAGCTTCATTGTTGTTTTATCATAAACCTTTTTCAAAAACTATAAATTAAACTATAAATTGTTTCTACTGTTAAACCAAACAGTTAGCTAAAGCAAAGATAAGGGATAGTATCACCAAACTAGAGGCATTTTGATCACTGTTTTAATTTCCCTTTTAAATTTCAAAGTTGATTAAATAGGACCATTGTTTTGAAGATGTTTCCAATAATTTCATCTCTCAATTTTCTTGTCCAAATGTTGAACGGTGCACATGTGCGACACTCATGGTCATCTCATATGACTACTGAAAAAAAAAAAGTATTCTTCGTAAGTTTTCTTTAAATTCTAAAATTAACGGATTTGATGTGAGTTTGAAAAAATTAATGGGTTATATCGGTTTTGGGTAGTTGTTGGGTTTGAACTTACATGTAGTTGTTAATATCAATTATATATATATATATATATATATATATATATAATTAACAATTTTTTAAGGGTGCAAATAAAAATTCAAACTCTTAGGACAACGATTAACTTCTATTAAAATATTTTTTTTTTTTAATTTTAGATGAAGTAATTTAAAGTATATATTACTTATGTTGACTTCCTAGGTGATATTGAAAATAAAAACACATTAACTTCAGTATTCCATGCTGTTTGTGACCTGAATTCTCTACACGTGGACACAAATGACAAGAATGTTTTGGCCTTTACATGATAGGGCTATGCTAATTTCCTGAATAAACCACACTAAAGGGAAGTGGTATTATTTAAGAGTACCAAGCGGTTTTAAACTGAAAATAACGTAAAGTTAAGCTTCTGAGTTTTCAAATCAATATAACAAATTGATTTCCATATGTATAATGTCCATTCTTGGAGTATTGCAGTGGTGGAAATCTGCTTACGTTGATTTCTTTTTCTCTGACAATGAGCTTGCACCAGATTTTATATATATACATCTCATATCGATAGCATAATAAAAAAATTGTTATAAATATATATATATACACACACTTTTAAAGATGTAGTAAGCATAAATATAATTTAATATGCATTGAAGTTTAAAGTAAAGTGATTTAAAAAATATATACACAAAGCTTTATAATATTACAAAAACCAATCAACGTTAGTTGATGTAGATATTTTCAGAAAGAAAATTGTGTCAGAATAAACAATGAAAATTTTTAATTTGTTGCAAGCCCACGATAAATTTGTAGGATCAAAGCAAAGCCAGGCATGCAAATTTTCGGCGTACAAATTTATTTACAGAAAATATTATATTATGACAGTTTTTGAAGGAAGAAGATTGAAAAAAGAAAAAAAAAACACATCTTCAAATAGATCCTGAAAAAACATGTTTTTCGTTGAAAATATGTTTTTTTTCAGATTTAATAAGAACTTTATGATTATATCTGTTAGTATTTAACGAATCAAATTGTATCTGTTTAAAAAACTTTTAAACTAATGTCTTTCAGGTTTCAAACATCTATTTAATATCATTTTAAAATAATCCAAAATTAGCATTAAATGCTAATTTTTTCTAACACCATGAATCATTTGCAAATAGAAAGACCATTACAAACTTAGATATAGGGAGAATCAAAATAAACGACTCAAACACGTCAGAACTTATCATCAGAAAGTATATAAATGAAATAGCTATTAAGGCATGAAGGACGGCTTCAAAGATAAGTTTGCTTGAACAAATTGAGCAGGTAGACTACGGATAGGGTCACCTGAAGACCTGATTCATCTTTTGATTTTGTGTTAGCTTTTTGCTCTCAGCTTGTAAATTTGTAACATTTACCACCCGTCAACCGCACCCTCCACCTTCCAATTGAAAACTGGACTGTTGACGAGCTAAATCCCTAAAAAAAATCCCCTTTTTGATTGATGCACTCTTCAAATGGTGAAATTTTTGTTTGGACTTGGTTTAAAACTCCATTTTTGCATTGAGTTCAAAAATTCACTAATAATTGTTATTGGTATTATAAATAGTGATTATACAGACATTATTAATAAAAAATTTTAAAATTATCAATAAATATTTTACCTGATACTAAAATAATATTTTACATCAAATAAGAGAAAATATTTCCCAACTAAAAGTTTCATAAGACTAAAATCTTTAAAGTGGATATTATTAGTATTAATACTTGTTGACATGACTGTCCCTAAGAATAGTACTGGTCTCTTTTTTCAATTGTACTATGGTGTAACTATGATTTCCATGAAATATGACAAAGATTAAACAAAAATAACACGATCCTTATACTCCTTCCCCAAAAGATAGGTTTATTTAGACACGCAACAACATCCAATTCAATTTGATACGCTCTTTCCGTATCAAAACGCTCTTAGTTCACTGTAAAACTTCCATTTCCTTCTTTAAAAATCAACAAGAATGCTTCCTGAGTGAGCATATCAGGTAAATTTACCAGAAACCGGATAGGAGAATTTATTTATAGTTTTTCAATTCCTATTGGTAGCTCTTCTGTAGCTGTTGCTGAGCTTTTGACCATGTTATTATTGAACCTGAGGGGCTCACGTAAAAAAATTTACAATATATCTATAAAAAATCCTTTTCCTTCTGTGAAACAAAAGATACCATCCATTAGATTATACACCATTCTTCAATTGTACAACCAGACTCCCATCGCAAGATATACTAAAAACCTCTCCTTCAAGCTCTTCATGCTGCAATTTCAAGATTCGGGAGTTTGATCTGAATAAGAAAAGCAGAATAAATAAAGAAGTTATAATAGAATGGAAATCATGATCTTGATTAGATTTAACAAACAAATGTAAAATAACTGCTGGGAAAATGGGATTACCCAAATGAAATCAGATGTCAATTGTCATCATAAATGCTGGAAAAACTTGGCTTGCCTTTAAACTTCAAGGATTAGACATATCACTCTCTCAAATCTTTTTCTTTTTTCCTTCTTCCTTATTTTCCAGGTTTTTTTTGGGTGGGTGGGTGGGGGAAGGCATACATAAATACCCATCGAGGATTAGGACTTTTCTTTCGATCAAGTCCGAGAAGAGCCTGGTCTCCAACCAGCACCATTAAATTAGAAGTAATTGATGATAGCCCATCTACTTACAAAAGATAATAGAAACTTAAGTAAAAGTTTTTCATTTGCTAGTACTGCCAAAGTGCAGCAGCATCTACACTAATCTACAACCAAACTCATCTTTTATGTGGATGTCGCATATATATATATATATATATATATTAATTTGACAAAAACACAGTAAGATTATAAAGTTATTTCAATCACCTAAAAAAATATTTAGTCATCTACCCAATACTCAGCTGTTAAATAATTGGAAACCAGAAAAATATAATAAAAGGAGAAAAGGTACATACAATTAGCATATGCCACATGGCTAGTATTATTAGTTTCTGCTAGTTGCTAAATACCTTCTCAATTACTGGTTTAACTAGTGGAGGAAGGAGCATCTGGCTGCTTTTCTGGCGCTGCATCTTGAAATGCTGGTAGCTCACTGTATGTCTCACTCAACCTTGCTATAATAGGGAACTGGCTCTGCACAAGTCATTGGAGAGGAATAAACTTGTTAGCAAAATGCCCAAAAAGAAAGCTCTGGGAAATAAAGCCCAAAAGGCACAGCTTGGTGATTTGTGCTAAAAACCATTGAAAAACAAGATCAAGAGACAAGACTATTGTACAACGATATCAAAGACACAACAGAAGTTAATGGCCAAAAATTGGAACATCCCAGAGAAGTATTAATGTTAGCACACCTCGTGCCTTTCCTTTTACTTATAAAAAAAAAAAGGTATAATGTTAGCAGAAAAGCAATAAATAGGTAAAAAATTGTTTCAACTCCAATTATTACATTTTTTTTTCATTGGCCAAGGTATGGTAGCATGGTAGACTAGGATTATATTTTTGATGGAATATATCCAAAGCGGGGTCTTTCAAGTTTCAACAATTAATTTGTAATTCTTTCACATTTGACTTCATTAACACAGATGAAGTTCTCACACATTCACTTTTAAAGAAAACATCAAACAGCATTCCTTACACGGATGTTCGTTTTTTCCTTTCATTACTGTTATTTTTGTATGCACGTGTACTCAAAATTTCCAGCAGATGCAATTGGTATATAATTTCAATAGAACAAGCACTACCATATCAACGTTGAACCTTTTGATTGCTCCATAAATCTGCGGCGCTAGAAACAAATCAGCCTGCGAACAACACCCAATTGTTTACATTATATTTTTGGAGATATTCATATGACAAAAATAATTTCACACAAGCTCTTATTCAATGGCATATTAAAAGTTAGGTTCTAGCATACAGTGCCACAACCAACTCAAAAGGGTCGGATACACAGTCAACAGCAACACATTATGAGCTCCCAAAAATTCTAGGTTCACAGTTAGCATAACTGCATCCAGCTGCCACCCAAAACAAAATGTGGGTTCATGTTCTTTACATCGCATTCTTTGATGGAAAGGGCAGAAGTACCGGCAACGTGAGCAACTGAAACAAAAATTCCCCTCTCACAAGAAAAAAAAAAGCAGGAAAAGAATAAAAGAAAATTAAATCTTCTAAATCGTAAACACCAATAACAGTCTTCTTTGACCCCTCAATCACTCTGGAAAAGGTGTCTGCATACAATTCTTTGTATACTACGTTTGAATTGAGGCAAAACACAGATGAAAGAAACAACAAACCAGGAAAACTTCATCTCCAGTTGCATATCTTCCAGCATAGTTTGCTAACAGTTTCTCAAGAGCTGTAACAGAAACAACTATTAATCAAATGAAGCCTGAAATCCAATACAGGATGCAGAAACAATCATGACTTTGCAGCCCAGAAGTTCATATTAGGTAAGATACGACAACGGAAAACAAATTTACATTTATCTAGTTCTCAATTTTAGCTTAGTAGTCATAAAAGTTTAAATATATTTACAAGTACTAAACAAGAACTGTAAATCTGACAAATGTCCTTTTTCCCCTTTTTCCTATTGTGCACTAAACTGAACATAGTCAAACGAATCACATTCAACCTTGTGTTTTCTGTCACTTGTAGAATCATTTGCTAACTCAAAATGTACTTCAGTCTGTCCAACAATTTAATAGATTCTATAAAGTTTAACCATTTCTAAGTTCCATAGAGCTACTGCTCTAAGATAAACAAGTTCAAGAATATTGAGAACTCCAATTGGAGATACAGTGCACCTCATAACTGTCAATTGTACTCAAGATTCAACACAAATAATCATAAAATCCATGACAATAAGCCATTAGATGAACCTACCTGATTGTTTTAATGAGAGACCGAATGCTCAGCTCCAAGGTGAGGCTAGAATTTCATATCAATTTTGCGAACACAACGCTAAGAGATTTTTTCCCTACACTTGTGTTCTAATTCTGTAACAGTACCACAGACTTGGGCCTGTTCACTCTAAGTGCAACATGAAGGTAATGTTACTGTTGAGGGTGCTAATGGTATTGGGTTATTAGTGTAAAGGTAGTATTATACTTACCTCTCTCTCTCTCTCTCTCTCTTTATATATATATATATATATATATATATATATATATATATATATAAGCATCAGCCATTAGGCTGGTAACTCTTCCCTCTCTGTCTCTATTCTCTCTCTCTTCTCCTATCTCTAATCTCAAAACCCTAACACACACATCACAATAACATGGTATCAGAGCCACCATGGGGCCGTGCTTAAATCTGGCGACCTTTCTCTCTCTTTCTTCCTTTCTTTTGTTTTCTTTGTTTTTGGGCAAAGCTCTGCAGCAGCTTTCCAGCGAGTTTCATACTGTTTATTCTTCGGCACCACCAGTTTCAGAGTCGGTCCGGCAACCCCAGACCATCATCATCTCCGGCAGTTTCAGTTCTTTTCCGGCGCAATATCTACCGGCAACATTACGGTAGCTCCTCCGTGATCGGAGACCACTGCCAGATTTGCACTGTCAGGCGAACAAAATCCAACCTCCGGCGATCTGATCGTACACTTGTACAACGTACAATTTCATCTGACCCGGTTCGTGACCTGTTTACCCATTTTCTGTCCAGTTATCCAGATCTGTTCTGACCCATTTTTTGCCCCAGTTATCCAAATCCATTGACCCGACCCGGATCTGTCAAGTAAAAAAAATGTTATCCTTACTTGACTGATGTTATTCCTGGTTCTATATTTCTGTTTTTCCTCACAGATGGTCCTGTACAAAGTTACCTGAACGCAGTACGGGTATGGATACATGGTACGTGGTACGGGGTACGGGGTACGGGGTACGGGGTAGGCTTAGTTAAATCTCTATTTGGGGTCACGATACGTAGAGTACGTTAATTTGAGTTGATATATATATATATATTAACACTACATTTAAAAATAGAAAAAATAAATCAAAACACAAATCTCATAAATCATAAAATAATTTAGGATAAATAGTCGAAAACTTCAAATATCCAAGGCATTCTAATCCCAAAGAAATAAAACCATAAACCGAAAATAAAAAAACTTTATAGTATTACGATAAGTAAATAAGTTAAAGTTCGCTAATCCACTCTCTTTCCTCTCTTTTGCAGTTGCAAAACTAGAAATCTGAGTTTGATGAAGTCCAAAGCGACGAACTTGTTGTGAGCTTCCAGAACTACTAGTAGTAGATTTTGAAGGCAAATTGGGTATAGGAGCTGATGGTCTTTCTTCGTCTTGCTTTGCAAAGTTGCTTGAGTTGTTTGTATATTCACCTTCAAGTGATTTCCACCTCATGTCTTCTAATTTCACAATAGAATCATCTAAATAAGTCCTTTTTGGAGGAATGTCCCATTTGCAATAAGGTTCATTCTTGTAACTTTCAGAAAATCGAGATAAAAGACGAAGATTAGAATGAATAAAAACCAATTTGTCAGCAATGGCAGCATTCGATCTATTTCTTTTAACACCGTGAATGTAATAACATGTGCTCCAATTCCGCTCAATTGATGAACTTGTAATTGGTTGACCTTTCTAGCAACCTCAGCTAACTGTGGAATTTTTAATCCATATATAGCCCACCAATCAATGGCATTCATACTTACTACATCAGATTGGCCATAGCATAAAGACCCCTACGAGAGTGAAAAACAACAAATTGCTCACGTAACATTTTAGCTTCAGCTTCACTTTCAGCTGCCTTCTCAAATGCTTCCATAAACCCCACATTTACTTCTCTATCTTCATTTGGAGCCTTTCAGCTACCAGAACTACTAGTAGTGGATTTTGAAGGCAAATTGGGCATAGGAGCTAATGGTCTTTCTTCATCTTCCTGTGCAATGTTGCTTGAGTTGTCTGTATATTCACCTTCAAGTGATTTCCACCTCATGTCTTTTAATTTCACAATAGAATCATCTAAATAAGTCCATTATGGAGGAATGCCCCATTTGCAATAAGGTTCATTCTTGTAACTTTCAGAAAATCGAGATAAAAGACGATGATTAGAATGAATAAAAATCAATTTGTCAGCAATGGCAACATTCAATCTATTTCTTTTAACATTGTGAATGTAATAATATGTGCTCCAATTCCGCTCAGCTGATGAACTTGTAATTGGTTGACCTTTCTAGCAACCTCGGCTAAGTGTGGAGTTTTTGATCCATATGTAGCCCACCAATCAATGGCATTCATAGTCACTACATCAGTTTGGCCATAGCATAAAGACCCCTACAAGAGTGAAAAAACAACAAATTGCTCACGTAACATTTTAGCTTCAGCTTCACTTTCAATTACCTTCTCAAATGCTTCCATAACCCCCACAATCGCTTCTCTATCTTCATTTGGAGCCTTTCTAGTTGTCCCTCCCGGTGCTAGCGAATCACGATATCTAGGATCATAGAACTTAGGACTGAGTGCATAGCCTAGACAATGCAAGGGAATGGACATTTTCTCCCACCTTCAACTTGAAAATAATCAGCAGCATAGATACTTTTGGTCATTACATCCTTTATTTGACCAAGCGTGTTATCCATCTTTTTATAAATCTCACCCTTTTTAGAGCCATCCCCATCACAAAATTTAATCAACAAATAAATTGGTTTCGTAATTGTGATTATGTTCTCAACTTCATCCCAAAATTCTCCACTAATTACAGTTTCTTCAATTAAAGTACCCATTATCCTTGCACGTTCATCTCCATATTTCACCCATTCTTTCCATTTATTGAGAACAACCGTAGTTGTGAGGGTCTCTCTACAATCAACAAGTCTCTTCAACAAGATATAATGCATGACAAACCTCTAATTTTGATGAGTTCTAAAAAAACCAATGCATGTGTGTGATTCAAAAATATATTTCATAATATTTTTCCCTTTTTATATATACTTCTCAACCACTCAAATTCTATCGCTAAATCTTTGAAAATAAGATTTAAGGTATGAACAACACAAGGAGACCAAAAAATATGTTGTGTACCTTTTCTATCTCCCTCCCGGAAAGTTTGCAATTTACGGCATTGTTTGTCACAACCTGAATAACATTATGAGACCCCACTTCTTCAATTGCCTTCAACAAATATTCTGCAATATCTAAACCCGTCTTTTCAATTCCTCATGAGCATATAGAAACATCTCTCCACGACTATTAACTGCAAGTACATTGACTTTTGCAATTTGACCATCCATATGACACAATAAACAGGCCGTGAGAATCCCACGTGTCTTTTACAGGAATGAGATCTTTCTCAATGTTCCTTTAAGAGCCCTATTAATAGCTGATACGAACTCATGGAATTGGGTTTTTCTCAATACATTAAACGGAATCCCATTAGCACATAAAGCCCTTATCACTTTTAGATCAACCATGTCCCTTTGCATCATGTTGAATGAGTCTTCAATAATTTAATATACTGATGGCCTATGTTGTTTTGTAAGCGTAGAATTTTAAGTGATGAAGAAACTCCTCCAGATTTTTCAACATCTTAAACCCTTTTTCCTTGCTTTTTCAGAAATAGCCCAATCATTCATCAATGTTGTACATCGTTGAATTTCTACTTTCTTACCCGATAGAGCACAAAAGTGATAATGAATTCTAGTGTAGGGACTGGTGAATTGTTTCCTACAGTGTTTGCATGACCAAGCTTTTGAACCTCCTGGATTTTTTCCTTGAGTTGTACCAAGAAGAGTGACTTCCTCCATCAAAGGTTTAGATTTCGAATCCACTTGAATCGGTTTTGCTCCGTCAAATATATTTGGTTTTGATGACTGACCTTGCTTGAATCATCATCTACATCATGAATTTGAGTTGCATCTTGTTCTTAGAGAAAAAAAAATCTTACTCTTCTTTCTTTTCTCGAAAACCATTGTGAATTTGTGAAACAATAATGGGCAAAAGAATTTATGTGTAAAGAAATTAGATTGTAGGAGTAGGAGTGCTAACTTTGGGTGCTAATCTTACTCTTCTTTCTTTACCCAGAAACCTAGTAGGAGTAGGACTGCTAACTCAACCGCCTATGATAGAAAAAGAAAACTTCCAATTTCCAAAACTTCCACGACCTTCAATTTCCAAAAGTTTCACGTTCCTAGGTCCCATTTGCACATGATTTTGTATTTCACTAATAATTCTTCCATTGCACTCAGTACTACTGATATCAATCAAAAGATTCAAACCCACTTGCTGAATAAAAACTAGTAATCAAATATTAATATTTTATTATAAAATTCTTGTACAATATGCTAATATCACTAATGGTTTTAATTTTTTAATTCTAAAATCTAAACCCATTTACTACTGATAACAAAATCAAATCCCACAGACTTAAGTACTAAACAAAAATTAATAATAATATATATATATATATATTTTTACAAATTGAGCATCAAACCACGATACCCACCCCACCCATATACTCTCTCTCTCTCTAAATTCTAAACTTCCCAAGAAGAGTTTCTCTCCCCTATAGCGCCTCATCTCCCTCCACCCACTCTAACGGCGCCTCATCTCTCCACCCACTCCAACAGCGCTTCATCTCTCCTCCACTCATTCCAACGACGCCCATATCTCCGCCACCCACTCCGATGGCCTTCTTCCCTCCTCCATCTATCTACGATTTGTCCCTCCTCCTTTGCAATGGTGGGAACTTGCTCAAATCATGACTATGATGGCAACGCGACGGCGACGACGACTTGCTCACAACCATTTTCTCATTTCTTGGTGATGGCTTCCTCTTCGTCCTATTGCAACGGCGGTGAGGTTTATCTCCTATCTGTATGTTTCTAAACTCTCTTTAAATATATGTAATGATTCAGATTTGGGTTTATATGGTTAAATGGGATTTGGGATCGATGATAAACACGATATGGATTGCGAACGCACCGCGATCTAGGTCGTGCGATCCGAATCTTGGATCATATGGGGAGTTACGTTTTTTATAACTCTAGTCTATAAGGCATTAATTGTCTGGTATTTATGTGTTGAGCCAACCTTTTGTTAAGTCTATTGTGTAGTTGCTGCCAAGTATGGATTCTAAGTATAGTTCTGGGTTTGCCCTTCCAATTACTACTCGTAAGTTAGATGGTACTAATTATGCTCAATGGGCTCTCGCTATTCAACTATATTTTATTGGTGAAGACAAAAAAGCTCATCTTACAACAAAGGCTCCTAATGACCGAAAGGATCCAAATCTTAGTAAAGTTTAGAGGTGTGATGATGCTAAGTTGGTTGGTTTCTTATGGAATTTTATGGAGCCTTCGATTGCTAATATGTGTTCTCACGTTTGGATGTGTAAGAAAGTATGGGATTACCTTCGGTTCTTGTATTCCATTAAACTTACTCGAATGTATGACTTGTCTTTTGAGTTCTTTGGAGCCAAAATGGGTGCTAAGACCCTTCTTGCGTATTTCATTGATGCGCAACGGGTTTCTGAAGAATTATATTTTGTGATGCCTCTTTCTACTAATCTTCAGGTTATGCAACAACAAAGGGAACAAATGATAGTTATTAAGTTTTTGGTGGGTTTGCCACATGAGTTTAATTCTATGAGATCTCAAATTTTGACTAGTTCAGAACTTTCATCCCTGACGAAGACTTACTCTCGCTTGTCGCGCAATCTATCATCTCGAGACAGATTCCTGCTGATAGTTTTGCTTTAGTCACTCAAACTTGTGACCGTGGTCGTGGTGATTCTAGTGGTAGTCGTGACCGTGGTGGTCCGGATTTTAGTAATCGTGGCGTTAGATGAGGTCATGGTGGTCATGGTAACTCTCACTGTACTCTCACCGTCAACGTGATGGTCATACTCGTGAGACTCGTTATCAGATGGTTGGATGTCATTGCACTCACTCTAACGAGTTGGTCATGCTCGTGATATTTATTATAATTTGGTTGGGAAACCTCTTGGTGCAAATGTTGTAGCTGCTGATGTGACTGAATCTGCTTCCAACTCTGCTGAGTCAAAGTTGAGATCTATTTTCAAAAATGACTATGCTTGGTTTTCCCAGTTCCTTCGCTTTGAGGCAACTGAGACATCTCAACCGACATCTTCCTCCACTACTTTCTTGGCCCAAAAACGTACTCGTCTATCTGTCCTCTAGTTCCTCATCTAGACCTTGATTTATCGATTCTGTTGCTACTGATCACATGTCAGATACCACTGATGTCTTTTCTAGTTTTTCTCGGTTATCGTCCTTACCTATGGTTACTCTTGCTGATGGCTCTCACTAGTAGAATAGGCATTGCTCACACTAATCCATCTGTGTCTTTGTCATTTGTCCTTTATCTTCCTTATTCAAAATTTAATTTATCATATGTGAGTCAACTTACTAAATGTCTTAACTGCTCTGTAACTTTTCTCCTTGATTCTTCATAAAGGATGATTAGCGAAGGGCATCAATCCAACGAACTTTACCACTTTGATCTCATTCCTCAATCGGTTGCTTGTCCTATTGTTGTGTCTCCTCTTCAAGTCCATTGTCGCCTTGGGCATCCTTCCTTGCAATATTTGAAGATCTTAGTACCTACTTTAAGTCATGTTAAGTCTTTAAAATGTTAGTCTTGTCAATTGGGAAAGCACCATCGTGTTTTTTTTTGCTCCTGTGTTCATAAAAGAGTCTTTGGTCCTTTTAGGTTAGTTCACTCTGATGTTTGGGGACCTAGTCATGTGTCTTCAAACCTTGGATTTAAGTATTTTGTTACTTTTGTGAATGATTATTCTAGACTCACCTGGCTTTATTTAATGAAAGATCATTCTAGATTATTCTCCATATTTTGTACTTTTTGTGCTAAGATCAAAACACAATTTAATTTACCTGTTTGCATTATTCGTAGTGACAATGCCCGCACTTTTCTGACCCTTTTAACACCTTCATGACTTCTTCTAGCATTATTCATCAATTTTCTTGCTCTCACGCCTCTCAACTAAATGGGGTTGTTAAGAGAAAACATTGTCATCTTTTAAATGTTGCGCGCACTCTATTGTTTCATATAAACGTGCCTAAAGTGTTTTGGGGTGATGTTCTTCTTACACTGTGCCATTTAATTAATCGTATGCCTTCATCTGTTCTTACTAGCAAGTCCCCCCACTCTGTGTTGTTTCCACATATCACCCATTTCCTTTACCTCCACGTGTCTTTGGTTCTGTCTGTTTTGTTCATCAACTCGCTCTCAGCATTGACAAACTTGCTCCCCATCATATTAAGTGTGTTCGTCGGCTACTCTTATACGCAAAAAGGATATCATTATTATAGTCCGTCCTTGAAGCGTTTCTTTATCTATGCTAATGTCACCTTCTTTGAATCCACCCCTTTTTACTTTGAATCTCATTCGATGTCGAATTTGACCGCTACCTTTTCGTTTTCCCCTACCATTCCAAATCATCCTTCTGTGTTTACTCCTCACTTGCCCACACTTCCCACACCTATGCCTCTTTCCACATCCCTAACTCATTCATCCCCCAAACCACCTTTACAAGTGTATTCTCGTCGACCGAAATCTACTTACCCCCCTCCTACTCCACCAGTGGTTCCTGTGTTGATAGATCCAATCTATTCTGACACTTCCTTCACTAATGAAGATCGTCCAGTTGCTTTTCGCAAAGGTAAGTGCTCATGCACTGCTCATCCTATTGCCTTTCATGTTTCTTATGATAAGTTGTCTACTACCTATGTTTCCTTTATTGCCTCTGTGTCCCCTACCTTTCTTCTAAGTCTCTTACAAAAAATGTCCCATCCTGGGTGAAAAGCAATCATAGAAGCTGAATTGAATGCCTTGGCTCGTACTTGGGAGTTGGTCTCTCTCCCCTTGGTAAATCTGTTGTGGGTTGTCATTAGGTGTACGCTATCAAAGTTCAACATGATTGTACCGTTGCTCGGTTGAAGGCTTTGCCTGGGGGCAAAAGGCTATACCTAGGCTTATGGAATTGATTATTCTAAGACCTTCTCTTCAGTGGCAAAACATACCTCTGTTCGTGTTTTTCTTTCTTTGGCTGCCACATTTGCTTGGCCTTTACATCAACTAGATGTTAAGAATATTTTCCTTCACGTTGATTTGCGAAAGGAGGTTTATATGGAGCAACCTTTCGGGTTTGTTGCTTAGGGGAAGTCTGGGTTAGTATATCGGTTGAAAAAATCTCTATATAGCTTGAAACAATCTCCTAAAGCCTGGTTTGACAAGTTTAATGAGGTGGTGATTGACTTTGGTCTTAGTAGATGTGGAGTTGATCACTGTGTTTTATAGACATAGTTAGACAAGCAGGATCCTTTTGATTGTGTATATGGATGATACCATAATCACAAGGGATGACAAAGAAGGTATTCAAGATTTGAAACAGTTTCTTGGTAGCAAGTTTCAAACCAAGGATCTAGGACAACTTAGATATTTTCTAGGTATTGAAGTTGCTTACTCTCATCATGATATTTCTTTGTCTTAGTGAAAATATGTTTGAGATCTATTGAGCAATACAGGGATGCTGGGTTCAAGCCCATAGATAATCCTATGGATCCCAACACCAAACTTTCAGTTCATCGGGTGAGTCACTGACTGACCATGACAGTATGGACGCTTGGTTGGAAAACTGAATTACTTAACTGTCACTAGACCCGATATCACCTTTGCAACGAGTGTGGATAGTTAGTTTCTTGATGCCTCATGGACTAGCCATTGAGATGCAGTTATCCGCAATCTAAAATATCTTAAGAGTGCCCATAGTCGGTTTGCTGTATCAAAATCATGGTCATACTCAGATTGAGGGATAAACTGAAGCAGATTGAATAGGTTCTCCATCAGATAGGAGATCCACTGTAGCATATCGGGTAATCTGGCGTCATGGAAAAGTAAGAAGCAAACCAAGCCATTATTCACATTGCAACTAATCCCGTGTTTCATGAGAGGACAAAGCACATTGAGGTGGACTGTCATGTTGTTAGGGAGAAACTCTTACAAAATGTGATTAGCACAATTCATGTAAAATCTGCACATCAGTTGGTTGATGTGTTCACGAAACCTTTAAATGGGACTCGGATTAGATCTATTTGTAACAAGTTGGGTGCATATGACATATATGCTCCAACTTAAGGGGGAGTGTTGAGGATGTTAATGGTATTGGGTTATTAGTGTAAGGGTAGTATTGTACTTACCCTTTTCTCTCTCTCTCTCTCTCTCTCTCTCTCTACATATATATATATATATATATATATATACCAGCCTAACTCTTCCCTCTCTCTTCTCTCTCTCTCTCTTCTCCTATCTCTAATCTCAAAACCCTAACACACTTCACAATAACAGTTACTAAAACAGTCACCCATAATATGGTTTACAAGTCTTGTTGTACGACACCTTAGATTAAAACAAAAAAAAAATACCTGCAAAGCCTTTCCCAATATGATATTTAACCCAAGCATCTTTCTCATCAGCACTACCTTTTTCCTGGATGTACTTCTGTATATAGAAAAGGGTGAACAAAATGAACAACAAAAAATCTGCCACGCAGCATCATCTTGACTTCAACAATGGAAGGGACTCATAAAATCAATGAGTTTACTCGGACACTGACCAGTACAGAGAGGCTGTATGCTTGAGGAAACAATATTTGCAACCTGCAAATGAGAGACAATAGAAATTTCTTTAGTATCTGAATCTAAGGCACACCTACAACCTATAATAGCAAAACAGATATTGGAAGACACTGCACAGGGAAGAAAAAATAAATACCCTGCAGAAGAAAATTGTAAAATGACTACAACTAGGGCGGGGTTTTTAAATATTCTTTTGCATTTGATACTTCTATGAATATCTCTGTGCATGACTGAATTCAAACCTATATCCAATCACCACATGGTTCATTACCAAGAGAAATTTTGATGTATGCAGAGCTCCATAACAATGGCCTGTCTAACATGGCATCGCACAATAAATTTTAGGCAGTATTTGAAATTTTCATTCACATAATCGAAAGTTATTAGCTTGCATGTAACTTAATTTGGTCATGCAAACTCGCATGACATAAAAAAATAATAATAAGTAGGGAAGGGACGAACCCAGCCTCCCC
This sequence comes from Bretschneidera sinensis, assembly GCA_023935145.1. Classification (NCBI taxonomy): domain Eukaryota; kingdom Viridiplantae; phylum Streptophyta; class Magnoliopsida; order Brassicales; family Akaniaceae; genus Bretschneidera; species Bretschneidera sinensis. The sequence goes on from CM043701.1 coordinate 88,158,686, forward strand.
AAGACCAAGGGCAACGTCTTAGGGACATTAAATAAAATGAAGTATGAAACCGATAAACTTAGACTAGGTCAGGCAAAAACATCTAGTGCTGGTGATAATCATCAATAAAAATTCCAAACAGAAGCAGTGAAATTAAGAGCATCCAGTGCGCATGTTCTCAGAACAACGAATCGACCCATTTTCTATATATAGATTCAAGATTCCTGATTTATTAAAAACTAATTTGTTCATGTTGGTCAGTGAATTTCCAGTTATAAAGCAAGTGATGCACAGAAAAAAAAAATTGAACAGAAATGAGAAAACATATTGCAAACAAATGCATTTTTTACCTGGTAATTGATGGCCCTTTTCTGAAGATCATGAGGCAACAATGGATGCTCTGGATATTTTTCTTCCAGATACTACAGATTGCAATGTAGAGAAACAAGCATTTCAGAAAAGTTTCAAAAATTAAGGTATTTTATTAAATTTCTTATGAAGTAGAACAGAAGAAGAGAGAGAGAGAAAATAGCAAGTTATTCACCATTAAAATGGCAAAAGAGTCAGAAACTAGGTCGTCCACATCTACCAGCACAGGCACATAACCAATAGGATTGAGCTTTGTAAACTCTAAGCATCAAATAAGTAAAGAAAAGATAAGAAACGAACTTTTGGCAAAAGTAAGAGAAATGTGCATAAAAGCAAATGCTAAGGTTATTCTTATTGCAATACACACATTAAACATCTACTAGTTTTATAGTATGCGACCCAAAGAAAAAATTGAAGTCTAAGTTCTGGGCTTATATGGTAAAGACGCCATATTATAAAGTTGACAAAATCAAGGTGCCCTTGTACCACTTGCCACCCATGATCCATCCTTCCCCCAACACACGCAAACAAAAAAATTGTGATTCCTTTACAAGAACCTTATAGCAATCTTTTCCTTTGTCATATTCAATCATTTTCACAAAAATGGATTTTATATGAATTGACAGCATAGCCTATCATGGATTTATTCCCAAACCAGACATTTAAAGTTAAGCCATATTAGAAGATGCTGTTATAAACATTACATAATATGCAGAAGATAAGTGACAAAGAATTATAAATACACAGAGTGAATCACTCACCAGGACTGAATTGATCCCCCTTGAGCAAGTTCACTGGTATGTACTCGTATTTAAGCCCTGTAAATGAATCCAATTTGACCCAAAAAAGAATTCAATCATTCATCAAATTAAACCCGCAAAAAAAAAACTTTTGTATATTGAAGAGAACAAAAAGGAGAAGAAAAAAAAAACCCAAAAGGCAGCAGGGAAAAAAACTATTACCTTTCAAGTTGAGGGCGATTCGCACTCGATGTGAGCATGAGCTCCTCCACTAGGAGTACAACTTCAGCTTCTTCTCATCATTCGACGCCGCCTATTACATTGAATTTATAATATTAATCAATTCGAAATTTCCATTACAATCTGAAACACATAGTAAAAGATTAAAGATCAGAAAGAAAGCATACCATAAAGCACAGCCAAAGATTCTTCTCGTCCGGCGAAATGAGCAACACAAGTACTAATATTTCATAAGTAGCACCTACCATCAAAAGCGATTATATATCAATAAGCAATGCTTAGTTTGACTAAAAAACGATAGTAACCCAAATCCAGCACGCCTCTTTCTTTGCTACTGTTTTCCTTTTTAATATCTATTATTGGATAATTTTCAAAAATCCTACTACGGGTTGCCAGGTGTTTTCCTCTTTTATCTGCCACCATTTTGCTTTGCTGGAGACACTTTCGTTAATTAATAAAAAAATAATTTATTTTGGTAGGATAAATAAAAATATATATATATATGTATAATTAATTAAAAATTTAAACTTAAAATGAAAGATTTGTTATTAGGAAAAAAAAAGTCATATGTACCTTTCAAACACATTTTTTTATTTAAATAAATTTTACTCCATGAATGAAGTATCGACACGAGGTGTCATAAGCTCAATTAATTTAAGATATTAAAATTTAAGTAAACTAATTTAATTATATTTTTTTTCAAATGTTATTTTAAATTATTTTAATTAAATTTAATATTTTAATTTTAATGAGAAAATATTGAATTTAGCTAAAATAAATTAAAGCTTGAAAAAAAAATGAGGATTTATTAGGAATTACTGAGTTTATATAAAAACATAGATTGGGTCTAAATGCATCGAAAAATGCATTTGTATAAGCATATTAAAAAAGTGAGAAATAGAAAAAGTTAGACCAAATTATTAGGGTTTATTAGGATTTATTAGGGTATTTGTATTCTTACATCGAAAAATGCATATTTCAAGAGATATATGTATATTTTGAAATTGCGAGTCTTTACATATAAGTTAGACCAAATTACATGTGTCTAAATGTAATTTAGACTTAAATGAAAGACAATTAGTGATGACAGTTTTTTTTATAGTAGCGATAATAAGCATATTAAAAAAGTGAGAAATAGAAAAAGACGGAAACAACTTCATGTGTGAGTTAAGAATTAGGGAAAGTAAAAAGGGACAGTTTTGTATTAGCGATAGCAAGTTAAATGGGATTTTAAGATAACTTTTATTTTTTTATTAGAAAGATAATTTTTAACAATGGTAAAAATTAGTAGTGATATGGAAACAAAATTCAAATTGATTATGTATATTATATTGAAATTGATTGATAATAATTAAATGTTCAGTACACGTGACGAAACGACAATGTACAAGACTCTATCTATATATTAGATTTGATTAGGAACATGATTAGTGTAAATACATTTGCCACACAAAGGCAATTTAAGAACATGAGTAGTATTAAAACTGATTTTGGTTTTAAAAGCTACAAAACACAGTTTTTGATTTTGGGTCTAAATCAACCTTCTTTTTTTTTTTTTTAAAGTTAATTGCTTTTTATTTTCTGAAGCATTAAAAAAGTAGGTCAAAAAAGATTCTTTTGACATAACTTATGCTTTTTGGCAACAAAAATAATTCAAAATGCTCTACCAAACAGACAATTAATCAGATACTTAAGGGAGAAAAAAAAAATGAGTGATTATACTCTATTTAATTAAACGAATGATAAGCTACATTTAGCCTTCTGTAGTTTAATTTAATTTACACATTAGGACATATGGTTTTAAAATATATAAATACTTTTTGAATAAGCATCTTTCAGGGGAAGAATCTGTATTCTTACATAAAAAAATACATATTCCAAGGGTATTTGTATTCTTACATCGAAAAATGTATATTTCAAGAGATATCTGTATATTTTGATATTGCGAGTCCTTACATATAAGTTAGACCAAATTACATGTGTCTAAATGTAATTTAGACTTAAATGAAAGACAATTAGTGATGATAGTTTTTTTATAGTAGCAATAATAAGCATATTAAAAATAGAAAAAGACGGAAACAACTTCATGTGTGAGTTAAGAATTAGGGAAAGTAAAAAGGGACGGTTTTGTATTAGCGATAGCAAGTTAAATGGGATTTTAAGATAACTTTTATTTTTTGATTGGAAAGATAATTTTTAACAATGGTAAAAATTAGTAGTGATATGGAAACAAAATTCAAATTGATTATGTATATTATATTGAAATTGATTGATAATAATTAAATGTTCAATACACGTGACGAAACGACAATGTACAAGACTCTCTCTATATATTAGATTTGATTAGGAACATGATTAGTGTGAATACATTTGCCACACAAAGTTAATTTAAGAACATGAGTAGTATCAAAACTGATTTTGGTTTTAAAAGCTACAAAACGCAGTTTTTGATTTTGGGTCTAAATCAACTTTTTTTTTTTTTAAAGTTAATTGCTTTTCAGTTTTTGATGCATTAAAAAAGTAGGTCAAAAAAGATTCGTTTGACATAACTTATGCTTTTTGGCAACAAAAATAATTCAAAATGCTCTACCAAATAGACACTTAATCAGATACTAGACTAAGTTGGCGTTTGTTTACACTTAATGGACCACTTAATGACACAACATCTTAATCAGTCAGATGTGGTGCTATCAAGTTCTTCTGTTTTTCATCTTTTAATGACATTTAATGAGTATGATCGAATCAAACCTAAAATTGAATTTTAATGGCATCTGAGTGGTATTTTGGACAAAAATACCATCACTATATTATCATAATGTCACAAATACCATCTACCCTAATTTTATTTCTCTTCTCAAAAAGAAAGAAACTCGTGGCGTTTTACTACGAGCTAGGAAAGACAATGATTGCGGTAGCCAACAGAGCTGAACTTTCTGGAGTAAAGTCGCCTGAGGTCGGAGAGCGCGATGATAACGATGGATAATAGTGAAATTCACCGGAGATGACAAACTTGAAGGAGGCGTAGCACGACACCGACGATTCCGATGGCTAATGGACCCGGTCTTCAGAGGGTTGGGTCGCCTTTTTGAGGCGATCTTAAGGGTGACGATGTCTCACCTAGAAAACTACCGAAGAAGTAGATCGACAGTAAGGTGGTACTACGATAGTTGTTTGTGGATTTTCGATCGTTTTCCGGCGATGGCAAGCGCGTGAGGTCTGGTGATGAGCAGATCGGAACTTTCCAATCAAGATAAGGTGCTTTAATGGTTGCAACAAGCCTTACCGGCAATGACGACGGTTCGTGGAGGCGGTGATGGGGGTGGATGGCTAGGATTTCACTGCTATTTTATTCACAACAAACAGTCATGTTCTTTACAGTTAAGAGGGTTAAAAAGGAAAAATACATATATTCAAATATTTCAATCAGTTCAGTTATTGAGCATTCATACAATGCTTCTTATTGGTTCCACCTAGTGTTTTGAAAGGCATTTTCTAGGCGCGTCTGGGGCATGTCCAGAGGCGAGGCATCAGCAAAATGCTCAAGGACGTCAAAATTTGGGCGTTCAATTCATGGGGTGTGCATTTTTTAATGTGGGGCATACCCCCAGACCAGGGGCATGTGTATTTTACGCCCAAGCAACCAAGATTTACACCTTTGTAATTTTTTTCAAGGTTTAAATTTCATTTTTATTTTTATTTTTTCATGAATTTTTGTCATATCTCTCGGTGTAAGCATATTGCAGAGCTTACACACCCCAAAATCCAATTAAAATTTTTTTTACCAAAACATACAACAAAGATACAAAGGGAGAGAAAGGGGGAAACAAAATGGATTATTGTCTTACCTTTGCAAGATGATATCTTAAACAACCTTTAAATCCACGATATAGACATACAGCTTCGGTGAAGCCCAACGGTGGTTGATCGACGACCTAAAATATCACTAGATCAAAATCTTGCCCAACCTTGCCCATCATTACCGATCAAAATCTTTGTTTATTTGTATTGATGTGAAAATGGATTTTGGATTTGATGAGATTTCAAATTTGAAGGCAACAGGAAACAGATCCATAAGGAAGGCAATATATAAAGAGAAAGAGAATACATACGAGTTAGGCGTGCTCAATGGTCAACAAGGAGGCTTATGCCTTTATTAGTTTTACTTTTACTCTTTTACCTTTTAGTCTTTTACCATTTGCTATGTGACTCTTGTTTATTTAGTGGTCTTGTGAGTCTCTTACTCTTGTTTATTCAGTGGTCTTTGACTATGCGATTGTTGTTTACAACTTTACCTCTTTATTGGTTTTACATTTTTACTTTTTAGTCTTTTACTATTTGTTCTAGATTTGGTCACTTATCTATTTTGTTTTTTTTAAACAATATTTTGTTCTTCATTCTATACTTAAATAAAAATATATATATATATATATATTATAATTTATTTTTGAATAAATTACCATTAAAGTTTGATTAATATTACATAAAAATGTTTATTTTTAGGTCTTAATGTATAAGAGTTTGTAGATTATTAATTTTTTTATTTTTTATTATCATTTTAATTAATTAATATTTTCATTTGAAATGCTCAACATTTTAAAAGGCTTATGTCCCAACATCTGTCCTCACTAAGGCAAAACACTTCGTCCAACTCACTCGCCTCTGAAAATACTGGTTTTATCTTATTCATATGCTTATTCAGTATTCAATACTTATCACTTGCAAAAACAAACACAACTATGCCACAAACTAGTTTTTTTTTTTTTTTTTTTGTTTCACGTAGTCCCTGCTTTAATCACGTATTTAGTACTTCATCTTTTTTTTTATATACCACAAATCGTAAAGCTATGCCACAACAAACATTTCAGTATTTTTTTTCTTCCAATTTGCCACTCTTTGTCTTTTATTTTCCTTACAATTTTTTAGGGAAAAAAAGAAACAAAAATGAAGTAATCTTTAGAAAAAAACAGTGCGGCAAATAAAAATAGCTTTACAATTTTAGCTTAGATTTCTTGTATACGAGAATAGATGAAGTATGGGCATCTACAATATCAAGATATTTGATGAGTGGCATTGTTCAAAGCCATATGTTCTTCCTATATACGAGGGGCATACATTTGCGACATTAGGAGCCGGACACGCCGTGCCTTTCTTCAAACCAACCTTGATTTCTTCTCAGCTTTCCTACAGGGGGTGTCTCCACCTTTCTCACAATAAATTATAGTTCACCAAAGGTTTTGCTCTTTAATATGCTTATTTGTAGCAGAAAAAACCTACGTACTGTCTTCAGGTGAGAAATAAAGTCCTTATTTTGTCCAAAAAAATGAAGTATGGACAAAACAACCAATAGTATTTGGAGCTGAAGAGTTAGAGATTTTCACTGGTTGCAGTCAAGTCTGCAATATGACTTTTGAAACCGTTTGATAAACCTAAATGATCTCTAAGTATTTTAAGGTTTAAAAAATGGATTATTCAGAGAGTGAAATTTGTTTTTAAGTTTATCTTATTAATCAAGTTAGGATCTTTAGATAATGGAGGTTGTTATAGGTGTATTAACTGTTTTTTAACATGTTTCCTTAGGGCATATATTAGAAAAAAAAAACTATAATAAAAAAGAGCAAACTAAATCGATATGATAAAAATTAATTTTTTAATAAGGGTAAATTACACTACATTATCTTCAAGTTTACTAAATGACACTAATATACCAAACATTTTTAAAACAACTATTCACTCCAAAATACCAATTTTTACCATCAAGCAGCTCAAAATAATTTTTTTTAAATAATCAAAATTTCAACTGGATAATACTTTTCATGATGACGAAAGTACCCTTAGGTATCATAAATGTTACTTTTTAAAAAAAATAGAAGTATTAGGGATAGAACATATTTAAGAAGGAATTTTTAGGGCTTTTTTTAAAAAGAAAATTACCATTGTTTTTCAAAAATTGTTAAAAATATATTTTAAATGGATTTATATTCTATTATATGGTAAAAACAATTTTACTTCATATGCTTTATATTTCAAAAAAATTATGATATCTTTGTCTATCGCATACTCAAATAAATGAAAATAAAAAAACTATCATAAAAGAAAATTAAATATTTTAAATGGAAAGTTTGTTGATATATATATTTTTATAAAATTAAGTAGCCTAACATCTCAAATAAATGAATATCAAAGACAATCATAAAAAAAAAAAAAAAAAAATCAAAGACAATTTTCTATTTTAAAAATTAAAATGATAATGCATATTTTTATTTTTTTTATAGAAAAATATGAATTCAAATAACCTAAAAATTTGTGATACAAACAATTTTGAGATAAATAATTGATAAATAGAATTATTAAATTTATCGTAATCACTTGGAGATATTTTAACACTAGCGGTACTTTGGTCATCAATAAAAATAATATCCAATTAAAATTTTGATTCTTCAAAGAAACTCATTTTGGGGCTGCTTGGTGATAAAAATTGATGTTTTGGGGTGAATCGTGAGTTTTAAAAGGGTTTGTTATGTTATTGTCATTTCAGCAAGGTTGGAGGTAGTGCAATGTAATTTATCTTTTTAATAGAAAACAATTTGCACTTTAATGATAATTTCATTCATGGGATGATGTTTTTCAAATTTTTAAAGCAACAATAAGTGTGTGTCTATATATATATATATATATACACACAAGTCTTGTACACTATGATTAAGCCGTACACTATGATTAAGCCACGTGTACCAGACATTTATTAATTTCCTCTTATTTTACATAGAAACTCAAATGGTGTTATTTCCAATTTCCTATGATTTGTTTTTTGGCTGGGCGGTATTCTCTCTCTTAATTGCTCAATAATTAATGAATCAGTAATTTCAGTTTTTTTTGTCAGTTGACTTTAATTTTGTAATTAAAGTGAAAATTTAATTCATTCCTCTCATTTGCTCAATTATTTGCATCTTTTCTGGTTCTTCATTTTTTCTTTTTTCAACAATGATGATTAGTTCTTACAATTTTCAATTTGATTCTCTATCTCTCTCTTCACAATTTTTATCTTATAGAGTGTTTATTATGGCTGATTATATGTGTTTGATTGTTTCTGTGTAGGCATATTTTCGTCTATCACGATTTTATTTTTCTGTATACTAAGAAGGTGAACGAAGGTTAGCAATTTTTTTATCTCTCAATCTTCTTCTATTTATTTTTTTTAATTTTTAAGTCTTGCTTGTAGTTATAGTTTTTTTTTTATTTCAAAATCATATCTTAAAGTTGCTACAGATGCACTAAAACCAAGGCTTTGTAAATGTTAGTGTGGCATGGTGTTTTTAGAAGGTTTTCATTATCCATTGTTTTTTTTTTGTTGGTTCTCTTAATTTCAATTTTTTGCGAACCTCCATTCAAGTTTCTTTTGGTCATAAGGTCTATCTCTCCCTCTCTCTAAATACACATATGCAATGAATGTTTTGTTTAAATGAAAACAAAATTTTTGTAAATTTACATAATTGATTTGTATCTTTTTCACCATGATACATATTGACAATGAATATGCGGTATGATCCTTCATCAAAATTGTTATTTAAATTGGTTTAAGATACCAACTTTAATGATTATTAGCTTTTCCCACTACAACTCCAACATAATTAATTTTGCTTATACTACAATGATGTTTAACGATTCAGTGAAAGGACTTTTTTTTTAAGAATCAAGATAATTTGTGATGAATTAAAATTTCTTTTTCATATTCACTTTTTCTAATTAATTTGTATCTTTTTCACCATGATACATATTGCCAATGAGTATGTAGTGATCTTTCATCAAATTTTTTTATTTAAATTGGTTTAAGTTACCAAATTTAAGGATTATTAGTGTAGGTACCGCTCTTTTTCGCCTCAGACCCATGCATCCGACTCATTATCCAAGACCATTCCCCTTAAAGAATGTGGATATGGCAAGGGTGTGGATTACGATGAGTAGGTATATGGAAATTAGTGAAACCTACCAAGTCTAATACAAACCCCTTATGAGTTCATGATGGGTTAATTTTTAATGTATTAGACAAGGGGCCGTTTGTCATCGAAGCACAAAGCAAGCATGACGGGTATAGGGTCGCCATTTGACCTTGAAGGGGGTCAAATCCTTTGTCATTGGTCTACATGAGAAATTCCAAAGCTCGGGAGATTTGGGTGCAAAGGAGTGAGGATTTAAAGTTCTCTCTCTTACCTAGACAGAAGTCTAGCCATTTGTGCTTCAAGGGAATTAATTGAAATTTTAATTCAAGTATTATTATCATACACTACTAATAAAACCGAGCACAAATTTTGCAATTTTTATTCAAATAAAGCAACACCAAATATTAACTTTAAAATAATGCGGTAAAAGTAAGCGTGGTAAAAGTAAGCATTTAATATAAAGGAATTATGAAACAAAGAAAATATTAATACTACTTGCAAATTATGGATGAGAAGTAAATTAAAGTGCGCGCATTTAAACAATGTGGATTAATTATGTAAGTTAAACTAGATGGATTGAGACTAAATTATTTTATATTAGATGAATTAAACTTGAAGACTAAATTGAGTGAATTAAACTAAGCTACTTTAAACTAGACGAGTAAAAAAGAAAAGGAATTAAGCTAAATAGATTTAAAGTAAACTACCTTAAAGATGAGATTCAAAATAACTAGTAACTAGTAACTAGTAACATTTTTAATGAGCCAAAGGGGGCCCAAAATTCTTCTTAAAGAATTAAAGTTCACATGTAATTAATGATAACTTAAAATAAAAACATCTAACTTAGATAACATAAAAAATCTTAAGGTACTAAACTAAAGGAAAGAACTTTAAAACTGCCATTAATTTAACATTGCATTTAACGAAGAGACTACATTATGACTAGTAGCTAACTAAAGAAAGACATATAACTAGTGAAAAATAAAATGCTAAGAAACTAGTAAGTATCTTGAAATGAAACTTTTTAAGTGAGCTAAATTAATCTAGTCTATTTTCACGGTGGTTTAAACACATAAATCATGCTAGTAATTTATTTTCCTAAAGGTAGAAGCTTAACCAACCTTCTTTGGCTAAAGAAAATTTTCATGCGTGGAGATTATCCTTAGATATCCTTGTTCTCTTGTGGACTTAGTGAAGTTAGAAGAATGATTCGAATGAAGATTAGAAGACCAAAAAAAAAAAAAGAGTGGCCGAAAATGATGAAGAACTCTCACTAGTTCTTCTTTTGTGTTTCACTCTTTGCTATTTTCTCACTTTTTTTGAACATTCCCTCCTCTTTTATTACATCTTTCTCTTTGATCTTCTTATTCTTCTCTCTTTTCTCACTTCTTTCTTTTTCTCTAAACTTTCTTTCTTTTTTGCATTACTTTGCCTTAGTATTGTGTTGATTTTTTTTTTGTGTTAGCAAATGGGGGCTATTTATAGGAGGAGTAAGGGTTGGCCAAGAGATTAATAGGCTTTCAAAATAATTTGTGAAAAGAAGGTGCATAGCTGGTCATATAGAGAAAGGCAAAATTAGTTTCAACTTTTTAGATGAAAAATATGTTTCACTTTTGGGGTGTAAAGGTGGGGCTAGAGAAGTGAGGTGTGAAAAGTGAGAGGGAAAAAATTTTAGCTGGTTGGACATGGGAAGAGGGAGGGATTTCTTTGAGGCGAAAAAAAGTGAAGAATAAGGTTTGCAAAAAGGTGAACAAGAAAGGACCTTTTGGAGTGTTTTCAATAAAGCAAACGTAAAAGCAAAAAAAGTGAGGAGAAACTCTCCTTGCTTTGGAAGACCAAAGAGGGTGGAAAAGATATAGTTTTCTTTGACTTTTGATATATAATAAAGTGGAAAAGCTTAGGAAAAAAATAGTTCAATTACAAAGCAAAAGAAAGGAGAAAAATATTTCACATTCTAAAAAAAACTGCTGTTTTTTATGTGTTGTTTTTAGAGTATAAAATGTGATTTTTTTTGGTAGAAAAAGGTGTTATTTAAAATTTAGGAAAGGGTGAAAGATTAATAAGGTAATGTTCAATTAACTAAGCAAAAGGAGAAGAAGAGAAACTCCTTCTTTTTCGGTACACATGGCTGTCCAAAGAGGGAGAAAAATCAGCTACTTTATAAGTGCATTATTATTGCTTTTTAGGTGAAAAAAATCTTATTTTATGTGGAAAAAAAATGTAACATTTGGTAAAAAAGAAGATGAGGGAATCTAGGAGGGAGATGTGAGTTCAAAAAGCAAAAAGAATGAGTGAAAATTCTTCATTATGGCCAGCCACATAGGGAGAGGAGAGAGACATCTTTTTGGTTATAAAAAAGTAACGTTTACTTTGGGAAAACTGAACCAATCAAGGAATATTAAGGGAACGTGAAATTGAAAGTTCACCCTTAAAAATTAGAAGTCTTCTTGGGCCAAAAGTGTTTGGGATTAGGAAAAATCAATAGGATTTAGTGGGTTTTGGATTGGGTCAAAGTTTAAATGAAGACTTTGGTCTTAGATTAGTTGAATCAAATAAGGTCCAATTGATTTAAACCCAAAGTGAATTAAATAGATTGAACAAAAAGGTCTTGCAATTGCTCCTACTCCCCAATTAAATCCATACTTCCTTATTTACCAAGTCCGAGCACACTAGGATCAAAGATTCATCATAGGAACCCGAGCGTGGTCCGTTAAAAATTTTGGAACGAAATTGGGTGTCTACAATTAGCTTTTCCCATTATGACTTTAGTATAATTAATTTTGCTTCTATTGCAACGATGTTTAACGATTCAGTGAAAAGGCAAATTTTTTTTAAGAATTAAGATAATTTGTGATGAATTAGAAAAGTGAATATGCAAAAGGAATGTTCAATTATGTGCCATTTTTTTCTATTACAAAATACTTAATTGGTATGGGAGTGCAAAACTGATGGCCTGTGATAATGGTATATTTGGTTCCATTTTTTTTATAAGTAATGTTATTATCATTCTATACTTTTTTTTTGTTTTAATTTGCTGGATCTCAATAGTTAAAGGACTTGAAAGATGCAGTTCTAAAAGGTTATGAAGATGGAACACCTTTTCAATTTCATACTTTGTATCCATACTACTTTACTTACTGCAAATTTACTTTTATGCACTATTTTTTTTTCATTTTGCTCTATAATGTAAAGAAACAATTTCATTTGTTACATTTTTATTTTTAAAATTATATATAACCCAAATAAATCAACAACAAAAATTAAAGAGTATTGAAAAATATAACACATTAATTTTATTTGAAATTGCTATAAGTGAAATTTTGTAGGTAAAACAACTATGTAAAAAAAAACTTTTGTATAACACAGGTATGTAACTAGTTGAGTATAATGAATAGTGCGTGAATCCTTAACATGACTTTCAATTAATGAAACGGTAAAGATAAACTTACAATCAAAATGGACTATCAATTGATGTGGAGCAGAGGTTGCGTGCATCTTGGTTAAAACAAGGCCACTGAAATACGACGTTTTTTTTTTTCATAGTAAGGCTTCTCTAAGGAAGAAGAGAAATATAATTAGAGGCTTACGTGATGATAATAATATTTATCAATCGGGTACAGGTATTGAGTATGTAGCCATGAACTATTTTTTCAAGTTGTTCTCGTCTCATAATCCTCCCATGGTTGAGGCAACTTCTAGAGTTATTACAAATGTGGTTTCGTCATAGGTGAATGAGGCTTTATTGAAAGTTTTTTTTTTGCACCAGATGAAGTTGCTATTGTTCTCTCTCATGTGCACCCTACTAAAGCATCTGGAGCATATGGTTTGTCAGCTTTGTTCACCAAAAATTTTGGGGCGTTGTTGGTGGAGACAGGACTTCAGCGATGCTCCAATTTCTTAACTCATGTCAGTTTCACATTCCAGTAAATTACACACACATTGTCTTGATTTTGAAAGTTAAAAATCTTGAATGTATGAAGGATTACCGGCCTATTAGCTTACGCAACATGTTGAATAAGCTTATTTCAAAATTCTTAGCAAATAGACTTAAGTTGTTGCTGTTCTCAATTATATTAGACTCACTAAATGCTTTTATTCCAAGAAGGCTCATTACAGACAATGTGTTGGTCATGTTTGAGCTGGTCCACTACATTAAGAATAAGAAATATGTTAAGGAAGGTGTTTTGGAACTCAAATTGGAAATGAGTAAGGCGTACAACTGAGTAAAATGAGGCTATTTGCGAGAAATCATGTGTAAAATGGTTTTGATAGAAGATGGGTGGAGACAATCATGATATGTGTCTCAATTGTGTCCTATTTTGTGTTCTTAAATGGAAATCTATCCAAGCAATTTAATCTGACACAAGGCTTGAAGTAAGGGCTTTATCCCCTTATCTCTTATTGTTGTGTGCGAAGGGTTATCTTCTCTCCTTCGAATAGCGAAGGATGAAGGTTCTTTGGCTGGGATCTCAATATGTAGGGGTTGTCCTTACATTTCTCATATTTTCTTTGCGGTCAATAGTCTATTGTTTGCAAGAGCCTCAAGACATCAGTGTCAAGCTATTTTAGATATTTTGCAGTTGTATGGTAATGTTTCGGGAAAGAAATAAATGTAGACAAATCCTTGGTGCTTTTAGTGTAAATTGTTGTACATGTGTATCACATTGTGGTGGCAATATGAATGCATGTCCAGCCCATGTGGCTACAGTAAAAGAAATAAAGGTTGAAAGCAAGTGAAAATTCCATGATGCATGAATAGTGGTTACATTTATTGTAACACAAATATGTTTCTTGGAATTGTTTCATTTTCTCAAGCCTACAGGTGTAAGCTTGCAGTAATGTTGGACAGTGTTTGTGGAAAGTTTGATTTCGACACCCGAAATGGAAGAAAAAATGAACATTCGTCCATACTATTATGTCTCTAATTTTTCTCTATAAATTGAGAGGTGAAATGAGTGGAAGTCATAGTAAGAGAGCACACAAAGAAGTACAGAGAGATTTGGAAACACTTTGAGAGCGTTTGGCCTTCCTTGTCTTTGGCCGTGGGAGTTAAAGAAAAGAAGAGTGTGTTCAACAATTTGGGGGTTCCTCTAGAGTGAGAGTATTTCAATGCATTTTCTAAAGAGGATAGAAAGGTTCTATAGTTACCAAATTGTTTTGGGTCTCAAGTTTGAGAAAATACTTGAGATATTGTGTGTACCCATTATTTTAAATTGTTGAAGATTGACTAAACTAGGTCCTATGGTTTTCTCGAAAGGGTTTTCCACGTAAAATTATGGTGTCTTATGTGACTTGGTTATTTTTTCTATTTGCATTGATTAACTTTGGATTGAAATCAAGATAGTTGAATTATTGTCAACAGTGGGTATTTCCCAAAATGAAGTATCAGAGCCAGCGTTATCTGTGTCTTTGAGTTGACATGGGAAAAACTTCAAGTACCATAATTAAATTGACGATGACAAATTATATCATATGGATGCCAAAGATGGAGGATTATCTTTACTACAAAGACTTATACGAGCCGATCGAGTGTTCAGTTTAGATATGGTTAAGGATAGCATTTTCAATAAGGAGATATGCAAAAAAGGATTCAAGCATAGACAACTTTTATAGGCAACTAATTTTGTTTCAAATATTAGAAGGAACCATGTGTGGAGTCCAATGATGAAATATAAGATTTGGAAAAATTAAATTGGATAAATGTACGCTGGAAAATTAATTTTGGATGAGAAATGACCAAAGAAAGTTGAACCAAGTCAAAAGGAAACAAAATGAGATAGGAAAACAAAAAATGAAGACCAATAGGCCTAGACTGGGCTAATTGGTTCAGGACCATAGCTGGCCGGTTAGGTCCCAGACCCAACCGACTGCACCGCAACTATTTCTTTCCTTCCACGTTTTAAACCTTCTAGAAGTCGTTCTAAACCACCAAAACCCTAAAAACATATGTGAAACCCTAGTTTACTACCTTCCCAAGTAATCTTGATGGTTGTTAGATTAAATCTGACATATCTCGATCATCGATCACTTAAAGACTCTAGGTCCTTCCATTCCTATAAATAACCCTCCCTATAGAAATCAAAGATACCAAATTCACTTGAGAAAACCCCCACAAAGGCACCATATCTCTTTATAATTTTTCTTTAAAATTCCTTAACACTATTTTTCTAAACACTAACCCCAAATTCTTCCATAAACCTAAATCTCTACCAAAATCCCAACTTTCTCATAAACCCTAGCCACCACAAAAACCCTACACACATAAGCTCTAATTTTCCTACAAACTCATATACCCCAAATTCACTTTTTGTGATCAATTCAAGTTCAAGATTAAATATTCTACGTGCATTCATCTACCATGTACAAAAAATAATTTATGAGGGGATCCATACCAGTGTTTAAAAAGGCGAAGTCTGGACGCGCCCGAGGGCGCACTTAGAGGCGAAATGGGACTAAAACGCCCCAAGGTGTGAAACCTGGGGCGAATCTGTCACTGGACATGCATTTTTCTAGTCTGGGCTGAGGCTTACGCCTTTGAAGCCCCGGGCATCTAGGCATATGCCCAATGCATTTTTTTTTTTGATATCATCTTTTGACGAGTTCTAGCCAAGCTCGCGAGATACTTTAAAAATTAAACTTTAAACTAAATTTATTAAAAGAAACTATAGTTAAACATCTTGTTTAAGTATTATAAAACAAATCAATTACATCAGCCCATGGACTTGGGCTAATCTTGCATCAACACAGAGCCCAAAATAGAGGCTTTTCAGTGATGGCGTGAGTTTGATTTGGAAGACCACATATTTACAGCTGTATGCCTCTCATCCTAACTTCTCTCTACACGATGTGGGATTGAGTTCATCAACAAATATCACTCAAGCTCTCACATGGACAAGAAGGAAAACAATGTTAATCCCACATCGTTTATGAAAGGAATTGCTAGACTCCCATTACCCTATAAAAGCAATCCCACATCGATAGAAAGGCTTTGCAATCAACAAAAACTTCTTTATAAAAGGCTCACCTTTGTCATCATTTGGCATTCCAAACTCACTGAGGTTTGCCTTTAAGGCAATGCCTCTGGTTCTTCATGTGAATTTTTTTTTAAGTTTTTAGTTTATTGATTTTTTATTTTCAATAAACCAAGAAATGTAACAAAAATATCTTTAATATATACATAAAAAGTTATAAAAAAATTTCAGAACAGTAATTCGAGTTGACTTGCGAGCCATCGAATTGAATTTTGAATGGCTTGAGCTTGGTTAGCTTATTTATTGCATTAATGCTATATAACGTAATTCGTTATGTAGATTAAGAGACTCAAGATCGAAGAAGAGGCAAGCAAACTATATTAGACTCAATTATGGAAGACATATCACAAAAAATGCTTCCAGGATTTCATTCAAGAACTTTTCCTAGCGTAGATATGTTTGATGAAGATGATGATGATATTGATGAGTGTGCTTTAGAGCCCATTGAATGATTTTGTTTGCTATGCTATCTAATCTGTTGCTTTTAATAGATTTATGTCTGTGAATTTGTTATACCAATGTAAGTGTGTAAACACTAAACAGTAAAACATTTGACACTTAACATTGTGTTATTTTTATGTTTGTTGGAATTTGGAACGTGTTTGTGTCTTGTGATGAATAGATTGGCCAATTTGAAAATTAGAATTTGGTTTTTGGAGTGTGATTTATGATTTATTGATGAAAGATGAGATGTATGTGAATTTGTTATATTATTGTAAGTGTGTAAACAACAACCACTTAACATTGTGTTTGTGAAATATTTTGATAAATATTCATTCATAGGTCTTAAGTTAGCAAAGTTTATTGATAATTAATTAATTTATATTATTTTAATTTTTAGTATTTTTATAGTTTAATTAATATTATTTTTTTCAAAACGCCCCAACGTTTCAAAAGGCTTAAGCCCCAACGTCTCGGGGCTTACGCCTCGCCTCATTGAGGCAAAACGCCTCGCCCAACGCCCTTGCCTCTGAAAACACTGATCCATACTACACATAGAAATTTATCGTTAATCCCTTTGCCCCAATATGAAGAGATTGTTAAAGAAAATTAATATTTTATTTTTAGTAATTTAATTATCACACAAACATGATGATTATTTATTTCGAACCACCATGATTTAATTTTGCTGGAACATGTCACTTAGATTTATGTTATCAAGTATTATCTAGGATGGCTTTAGGGTTTTCATTAAAATTTATACGTAATATAGATTAGGATTTTTGCATTTAAATAATTAATTAAATTCACATGTCATCTAGCAAAAAATATTTTTACATTATTTGCATACATATATGTAGATTAGAATATGATGTGGTTTTTCGTAGTTAAAATTGTAATTGAAATTGCTTGAAAATGAGTTTTTTTTTGGGTCAAAACTCAAGAATCTGCCAAAACCATTGTCAGGGGAACCGGTTGTAACGACCCATCCCAGGTTGCCACCTCCAAGATGGTGTCGTCATATTTAAAAACCCCAACATGACACATATATGCAACAATACAAAAATACATCAACTGAAATTAAAAATTTCATCCAATCCTTAACTTTTTTCAGAGAAGATACATCATCATTCTCCTATCTGAAACAATATATACATATAACAAAATGCATGAAAAGATTTTATCAGAAAAAAATTTCTTCTTTCTTACAATGTATGAGGACTTAACCACGAGACTTACTTAAGGTAATTACTCTAATATCAACTCTAAACTATATCTGCCCTACTTGCTGCCTAAAAATTTTCAACATTGAGGAGTGAACTTCACAAGCTCAATGAATTAAATTTACTAGAAGTACTCGATTATATACTTCCAGTCACATGTTATAATTTAATCATTTCTAATTCACCAATATAAATCATCTATTTCTTCACATATAATCAGCTAATTTTTCAAATAATCTTCTTATATTAATTCATCTATTATCTCATATAATTCAATAATGACATTCTATTATCACTACTTATATTATAATTCTAATCATTTATCAATCTCATCTTAAATTAATCATCAAACATGTCAATTTTTTTCCTCATATATTTAATTATCTCGATATTATCAATTTAACATCATTATTTACCTCGTTATGAGGTTCATAACATATAATCAATCAATCAAATAAATTTTTATTATATCATACTTTCATATTTCTTTCTCATCATGTATGTCTCTTTGTGAGACTTATTTGTCTATCAATAATTTCACAATCAAGATTGATATTTTAGCATCTCAATCAATAATAATTAACATTTAAAACAAATGTAATGCACGAATTTAAATCTTCTTTTTTTTCATCAGATCATTTCAAGTATCATATGGGAACATCTTCCCACATGTCGACATATTTTAGCCAGACCAGCTGCCTTCCTGGTCTTTTCAGCTAGACCAGTTGCCTTTCTAGTTTTTTTTTTAATGCAAATGAGCAATAATATGAAAACAAGCATACATTCAAGCATTCAATTCAACTATCTAGCTCTTTTTCAAAATTATTATTTTTATCATATTTTTTTAAATTTTCTCCTCATATATCATATCAACTTTTCAATCATATTTTTCAAAACTTTCATAAAACTCCTCAATAGCTGCTCCAATAAGATCAAATTTCTTCTCAAATCTGGAAGATACCTCACATTCCGCAGCAGTCTTGTGACTCCATCAAACATCCTCAATTGGATGTCTCTTATCCCCCTCACTTGGCAAGAAGTATCATTCCCCAAGAAAACCTTTCCATCATTGGTTTCCTGGAAATTCTTGAACCAATCCCGGTGAGGGCATATATGATAAGTGCACCTGGAATCCAATATTCGTTTCTCGCTACCTTGCCTCCTGCTCACATTTGAGCACACAACAAGAACATCATCTTGCTGTTCTCCCTTGGCAACCGAAGCCTCTCCATTCTTGGTATAGCTTCCTCCTCTCTCCTCCCTCATCATCTTCTTGCAATCTCTCCTGAAATGACCCTCCTTATTGCAGTAGTAGCATCACCTTCCTCCAAACTTCGGTATGGAATGCGATCTCCTATAGTTCTACCCTCTACCCTTTGATTTCTCCTGGTAATTGCCATGGATGCTACTGCCATTCCGAGTTGCTGGCATTCCTATAATGAACAGATCTTCCCCACTTGATGTTTCCCTCATCTTGGCTTTGAAATCATGAGCCCTTATAGCATTGATCACAATTTCCTTGGTTAGTGTATCTCTTCCATATTCAATAGCATTAATCAAACTTTCAAAATAATCAGGAAGAAAATTCAATAACATAACAGCCAATTTTTCATCCGGAAATGTTATACTACAACTAGCCAAATCTTGAACTAGTTTATTAAACACATCAAGATTATCTTGCAACTCTTTATTAGGATCCATTTTAAAAGCAAAGATTCATTTAAGAAGATAAATCTTATTAGGGAGAGTCTTGGTAAGAAACAACTCATCTAGTTTCTTCCATATGACAGCTGGATCTTTTGAGTCACTGTACTCCCTTGTCACGCTGTCTGACATGTGCAGAAAGATGGTGCTGTATGCCACCTTCTTCATCTCATTCCGCTAGACCTCCCTGATACTTGCTGGAAAATCATCATCTTCTCCAATAGCCAAGTCCACCTTTTGTTGCATAAGAATAGCCTTGATTTTCCGCTTCCAAAGGGCAAAATCTCTATTTCCATCAAACTTTTCAACAATGAAATTTGAAGCCATCTTGCGGAGAAAATCCCAGATTTATGCAGCACCCACAATTGCTTTCCAACTTCTAAATCTCAAGAACACGATCAAAGATTAATCTCAATACCATTCTTAAACCTCAAGAACACGATCAGATCTTGATCTCTACTCCGTTCTGGAATCACCCAAGAAGTTGATTTTGATTCTTGGAGTCTTGCTCCGATACCTTCTGTTCCAGCTCCGATACCCGCTCACCAAAGCTCTGATACCACTATTGAGGTATCTCCTCTAGCTCTGATACCACTGTTGGAAATCACCTCAAGATGCCCAGGTGGTGATCTTCCAAACATCCAAGTCTAGAATGACTTGTAATGAACAGAAACAAACAATCAAAGAAAAAAAGAACACAATCAATTATTATCGAGGTTCGGCAAATGCTTACGTCCCCGTGAGCTCCTCCGAGCTCTCTTCACTAAATCAATGAGTTCTTACAATACAGCAACACCTCTTCAAGAATCCCCTTGTTATTGAAGAATGAAAGAAGAGAAAAAGAAAGTGATAAGGACTTGTGTTTCCCTGGAATTTTCCCCAAGAAAATTCCTTACAAAGCCCTTGAATCCCCAATCTATACTACTCTTTCTCTAAACAACCAGCCTCTCTACAATGAGTCTCTCTTGTGTTTTGTGTCTTTGCACTATCACACTTGATCTCACTTGATATCACATGTTATGTTGAGATGATCCTAGATGACCCTTTATATAGGGCAATGACTTCCTCATCCAATCTTTGAGATCAATCTCAACCCTTAGATCTCAAGAACCAAAGACTCATGGCTCTTTAAGAGTCTATGTAATCCTGTGCATTTTAACTATACTCCACGCACCATCTCAAAAGGCTGGAAAAACATGCATCAGTGTGCCAGTTCTAGGCCGCGGCGCACATCAGGGCAACAATGCACCATCTTTTGGGGGCTGCGACGCCCAAGACTGGGCCGCGGCACAGCTAGGAGAGGAGGACTTCTGGGCATGCTGGAGGCTGCAGCACCCAAGGCTGTGCCGCGGCTCAGAACCAGACTTGATGCTGAACTCTTCAACTGTTTAATCTTTGGACAAAACCCAACATTTTTACTAAGAAATTTGAATTGAAGAAAGGAGAAAACCAAATGGGATTTGGTAAGAATTAAAAAAACCTAAACAAAACTTAACTGTTTTATACCAAAACCATTTTTTGGTTTACGAAGTGTCTTGCATGCAAGACACTTCAAATTTCATAGCCTACACTTGGACTTAAGCATCCAGGTGTATCACCTCCCCTTGTTTTTCGTCTTTACAGCCATAAGACTACACCTGTTTTTGTTTATAACACTTGGACTTAAGCATCCAAGTGTATCACCTCATTTTTTTTCATCTTTGTAGCCATAAAGCTACACCTATTTTTATTTAAACGTCCAAGTATTTTTTTTCTCACAAAAGACTACATCAGGATGTGCATCTAGGTGTCCCCTTTTTTTCATTAATAGTAAATCTTTCATGTATATATTATTTTAATTCCATGTAATATTTATCAAATTACTTCTTTACCTTTAGTTTAAGAAGACGAGTATTACACTGGTCAATTTCTTATTGGGGCTAGCTGGTTTCTGTCCATACCCGGTCGCCTCATCTAACCCTATTTTTCTGACTTTGTGTTCTTTTATTTTTTTGGATTATAAAGTTTATTCATTTATGTGTTAACATGTTTATTTTTTTGTTAAGTAAAATATATAATTTTATGCTTTTCTATGATATATTTTTGTTATTTAATTGCCTCTAAACATGATTGGTTGACATAATTGTTGAGTGCAATATTGTTTGCTATAACTGTTGTTTGCCTAATTGCGTGATAAATTGTTATTGTATTTGAAGTATGGTAGCATGTAGAAATAAATAGTTTTTGTTAATTTTTAAATTTTTTCCCAAGAACATTAGGGCTAGGTTTCAATCTAGACGAGAGAGGAAACTTTAATTTCTTTTTCGCTCGTATCACAATATGTTGCTTCAAATCTCTCTCATAGACCAATGATAGGGGACTTTCACCCCTTTAAAGTCAAATGGCGACTCTAATTTACTCATCGTCTTTGCTTTGTACTTGGATGATACATCCTTTAGAAATGTCCCTCGGTAAGGCCTAACACCATAAATAGTGAATGTTGCTAGTCTAACACTCTTAGATCTAGTAAGTTCTAAACATTCCATATGCTAGCCCGTTCCGACTGCACCTTCATTTATTCATTCTTCCTCGAAGGGAATGACCTTGTGTATTAAGCTTGAAGTTGTAGGGTATAATAGAAAGGTGCAATACTTACAATTTGAGACTCTGCTAGGGAGATTGAACCTCAATGTGTTATTGAAAAAATATTTAAAAATAACTTATATTATTTTTGCTACACTTCACTTGCACACTTACACTTATTATTCTTTTACTCAAATAAAATGGATTGGGGGCTTGTTACCCATTCGATATCTTAGTGTAACTCTTATCCACTTTCTCAACTCTTGGTGTGTGACATGATTCACTCAATCATGTCAAGGTAACGAAGGTTTACCATCACATTTACACTCTTGTGCTTCACTTAATTCAGCCAGTCGAGAAGCATAAGGGCATCTTTCTAGCAATGGGGTATCGAGTCATCCAAAATTATAAGGTGGATTTTTCTTATTATAGAAACCCTATAATCATTCTTCTAGGATAGAGCACTTTCTATCCCTTTGTGTGCTTGATGAATGTGTTTGATTTTGATAGGAGCTTAAATATTCATATTTAAGCTCTTTAATTTACATTTATTAAGCCCTTTGTTTACGTATTTTATTCTATTTTACTTCATTTTTGTGTTTTCTGTGTTTTTTATAGGCTTGTGAAGAAAAGAAAGCATTTTGAAGCTTTAAAGGAAGAAAAAACTGAAGATTTGGAAAGAGCTAGTCCGATCGAGCACAACATGGCTGCGATCAAGAGCACAAGAAATTGTGTGCACACATAGAAGACTCGAGTGCACCCATACGCTTGAGCGTAGAAGCATGCGATTGAGTGCACACGCACAGAGAGGCGACAGAGCCAATTTTGGAAAGATTTCTTCCAGACCTATTTTGGAAATTAGGGTTTCGAGGCACCTTTAGAACCCTATAAATAGACTTGTAAAACACAGAAACAGTGTCTTCCTTTTAGTTTTAGTTTTAGATCGGGAGGCCAGAGGCCAGAGGAGATTTCACAGAAGAATTGATGACTCTTCAATGGAGCTCTCTCGAGTTTCTTCTTTCCTTTATTTTATTATGTGTAACTAAACCTTAGTAAAGGTTTGATTGAAGCCCTAATTATGTTTAACCAATAATTCAGTATTGGGGCCTTTGCAATATTTATGCTGTGATTCTTAACTTGATTAATGCATGTTTATATTTAAATTCATCATATGTGTGTGTCTGATCAACGTATGCATGTGGTATTGATAAGTTAGTTGAATCAATTTGGATGACCGAGTCCTGGGTTTAAAAATAGTAACAAAAGATATCCACACTGGATTCTTGGGTTAATCAACATGGGAAACCGAGAGCGGACCAAGCCCAAGGTCTCATGTGGTTGTCGATTTCTACAAATTCTATGCCCTCTTAAGGAACAACTCAGAATACACTATGTTGAATCCCTTAAGAGAGAATAGATTTAGAGTATACACCATGCCTAACTCGTTGCTTAGGGAGATCAATAGTCTAAGGAGTGGACTAAGCCCTTAGGTTGACAACCATTAGGCATTCATAGCATGAGTAGAGCATTGGCATATTGTTTTGTTGGGGTAGCATGATTAGTGGTGGATATCAAGTCCTTACGCCTTTATCATTATTATCTAAACCCAATATTTACTTTTATCTATTTTTACTTTGTAAAAATAATTCTAAATTGAAATTCACCAATCCCTGTGGAAATGATCTTGCACTTGCACACTATGCTACTGTAGACTGTGCACTTGCAAGTAAAACAAGTTCGATTATTTGCTTATTTATTTAGGTAAATAAACGTAAATACTTGTTTTACTTACTGTAGACCTTATGACTTTATGTATATGATGATGCTTCTTCATTAGACATATTTTTTGCATCTATTTACTTTAATTGTGATGGACTTGCATAGTTTCTAACTGCTTTTATTCAAGAATATGCTCTGAAACTGGTTATGCTTGTATGAAAACTTCTTGTTCTTCTCGGGAAGGCTTCCGAACTCCGAATGAAGCCAAATTTTTGCGTACAAGTTTTTTTAAGCATAATCTAGATGGCTATAGTAGCTAAGTAGCTTATTTTTTAGTTTCTAACCCCTTTGATTGCTGTTGTTAAAACGGGGGAGAAATATGAGAAAATGAGAAAAACAAAGTAAACAGAAATTAGTGCATAAATTTTGGGGGAGCACTACTCCAAAGCATATTAAAAATGATTCATTGATTTTGTTGAGTTGATTGTGATTGGTTGAAATGAATATATAAACTGTGTTTGCTTGTTTACAGGGTGGTTTTAATCGAAAAACAGAGGAAACTCTGTCCGATTTTTCTGAAAAACCGAACACTTAGTTTTTTAAACTGTTTTCACATTATTAGTTTTGCCATCATCAAAAAAGCGGAGATTGTTGAGCCTCACCTGTATTTTAATGATTACAAAACACAACTGTTATTATACTAACGGTACAATCTAAGTGTAGTAAGCAACAAAAGCATTCAACCAAAGATCAAGGTGCAAGAACTCAAACCAAATCAGTCTTTCAAGTGAAGACTGAAGAACTAGTATAGGTCTAAAGTATCAAAACCAATGTAAGTCTCACTTGTACATTGTAATAGCTTATTCAATGGCTCACACATAAAATGTTTTTTAAACAGAACTTTTTAGTCAAACATTTTTAAGTTAAAACATTTTTTTAATACAGAAAAACTGGGTTAGAAGACAACCCAGTCGACTGGGTACATATACCAGTCGACTGGGTAAGTTATACAAGTCGACTGGTAAGGATAACTTAGTCGACTGGTACCCCAAAAGCTTTAAAAACGAGAATTTTTAAGAGGACCCAGTCGACTGGTATCTCGACCCAGTCGACTGGTAGTTCAAAAAATATGACTGTTGGACTCAAAATCTTATCTTTTAAAGGCACAATCATTTCAAATTAAAGTCCTAATGGCCATATTAATTGATGGATATATAAACCTACTCTATTGAGCATTTAATAGAGAGTTGAAAATATTCAAAAGAGAAGAACATACACAATCAAGTCATTTACTCTTTGAAACACAAAAAACTTTGAAATATTCTTGCTGAGCCATTCTTCAAGCTTTACTTTGAAAGAGAGACATTATTCAGTTGTATAAGCTTTCATTTGCTATCTCTCTACCATTTACTTTACAACATATATTGTAAAGGGATTACTTCCAAAAGGAAGGTGATTACTTCCAAGAGGAAGGGGATAGCTTCCGAGAGGAAGGGATTGTAAAGTTTGTACAACACCGGTGAAGTTGTATGACTAAGTTTCTTAGTGGATTACTTCAAAGAGGTTCCTTAAAGAGAGTGGATGTAGGGTTAGAACGATTCCGATATTGCCGAACCACTATAATCTGAGCTTGCATTCTCTACTCCTTAAACTCTTTATTTACAACACATTACTTGTTTAATAGCTTGTTGGTTATATGTTTTTATAAACTTGTGTTTATTCGCAAAAGTTATTAAAATCCCAATTCAGCCCCCTCTTGGGTTGAAACCTCAGTCTACAATTGGTATCAGAGCTTCGTTCTCAATTTTAGGCTTAAAATCCTTGAGTTGATCCGATGGTAGCAAATAGCTATTCTGAGGGATACTCTTATACTAGGCCTCTTTTGTTCAATGGCTCCAACTATAACTATTAGAAAAACAGAATGAAAATCTTTGTCGAAGGACAAGATTATAATCTGTGGAGAGTCATTGAAGAATGACCTAGAATTCCATCGAAGGAAATAACTATTGGAGAAATCAATCATACAATGCCTAAACTCAAAACTGAGTACAATGATGAGGATTGTAGAATGATGTCTCTTAATAGTAGAGCCATAAATATTTTACATTGTGCTTTAGATATCTCTGAATATTATAAAATCTCTGCATATGTTTCGGCTAAGGAGATATGGGATAAATTGCAAGTTACAGATGAAGGAACTAGTGAGGTTAAAAAATCAAAAATCTATATGCTAGTTTCTGAATATGAATCTTTTAAAATGTCTCCTAACAAAACTATTTCTCAAATGCACTCACGCTTCACAACTATTGTTAACGGTTTGAAGCTTCTTGGCAGGAACATTGAGGAATTTGAACTAACAAGAAAAATCTTAAGGTCTCTGCCACCTTCATAGAAACCAAAGAAGATGGCTATTTAGGAGGCCAAAGATCTCGACAAACTTGATGTTGAGACACTTCTTGGGTCATTATTGACATATTAAATGGAAGAAATGTATCCCGTTGTCAATGATGATGAGAAGAAGAAAAAAGTGATCGCCTTCAAAGCCTCTACGAGTAACAAAGAAAGGGAATTAGAAGAAGAGGTAGAGAGCAGCGAGGAAGATGGTGAAATGGCCTTAATCACCAAACAGTTTAATAGGTTCTTGAAAAAAAGCAAGAAACCTTACACAAAGGATCCCACCTCTAAAAGGGAACCACTTATGTGTTATAGCTGCAAGTTGCTCGGTCACATCAGGGCTGACTATACGGTTTCAAATAAATCATACAAGAACTTCAAGAAGAAAGCCATGATAGCAACCACTTGGAGTGATGACGAAGAAGAAGAAGAATCATCGGACAAAGAAATCGGATACGAGGAAATTGGCAACCTATGTCTCATGGAAATCGACGATGAAAATGAGGTATCATCTTCTCCTTCTTCTAAGAATAATATTGTGAGTAGTAGTGAAGAACTGCTAGAAGTAATAAATGAAATGCATGATGAATTGAAGAAGTTCAATTCTAGAAACTCCACTCTTAAGAAAGAGGTATCATCTCTTTCTAAAGAGATGATAAGTCTTAGAGAAGAAAAAGATAAATTATCCTCTTTGCTGTATGATTCTTCTTAAGATTTTCTCAAAGATGAAAATGAAAATTTAAAGAAGAAGATATTAGAAATGAATGGTACCATATCTATACTTATGCTTGGAAAGGAAAAACTTGATGAAATGCTTTCTTCCCAAAGATTAAGTGGAGGAAAATCTGATTTAGGATACTCTCCATTAGGAAAGCAAAAATCAAAAGAGAGCTTATTCATGAAAACCTTTTTTATGAATGAAGCCTCTACTTCTAAGACCACTAATAAGGTTAAAAGCCCTCCCTCCATGAATGCCAGCAAGTCTAGAAATACTAATTCTAATGAAAATACAAGAATGAAGCATCTTATAAATACTTATGCTTATATGTATGCTCAGTCAAGAAATGCTTATGCACATTCTAGGAATATCCATCATGAGCATGCTAGAAACAATATGTTTAATCAAGACCTGCACACTACACATGTATATCCTAGGAATTACCATTATGGTTATTCTAGATATAAGATACATCCTCATGATAATACAAGAATGTATCCTAGAAAGCATCATTATACATTTTCTGGAAATGACATGCATTTTCATATTCCTCACCATAGAAACATGTATCCTAGGAACTCCTCTCCTAAGGATTATAGACATGCACAACTAAGAAATCCTAGAAATTTCAATAATTATTATCCTAGGATTGTGCATCATCAACATGTTTATAGATCACCATATACTGTTAAGAAAGTATGGGTTCCAAAAGGAACCGTGTTTTCTAGAACTAACCCCAAAGGACATAAGAAATTCTGGGTACCTAAAAATGTGATCGTATATCCTTGTGTGATGTAGATATGTCTCCACACTAAGGAGAAAGGTAACTGTTGGTACCTTGATAGTGGATGCTCAAAGCACATGACCGGTGATAAAAGTCTATTCAAAGAGCTAACTCTAAGAGATGGTGGACTTGTTACCATTGGAGACAACACTAAAATAAAGATCATCAGACATGGAAAAGTTGGTAATAATTTCTCAACCATAGATAATGTATTGCTAGTACAATGCCTTAAGCTAAATTTAATAAGTATTAGTCAACTTTGTGACAAAGGCAATAAAGTCACATTTGAGACCTCTCATTGTCTAGTTATAGATATCAAGAGCAACAAGATCAAATTTGTTGGCCATAGACATGAAAATATCTATATAGTTGATTTGAAATCCTTGCATTCTGAAAATGAAAAATGTTTTCCTGCATTTAGTGAACATCCATGGCTATGGCATAGAAGACTTGGTCATGTCAATATGAATTTGCTTAAAATTATTTCTAGAAAATATGTCGTCATTGATCTTCCTAAAATTAATTTTGAAAAAGACAAAGTATGTGATGTTTGTCAAATGGGAAAACAAACTAGGATTTCTTTAAAATCAAAAAATATAGTCTCAACTACTAGACCTTTGGAACTTTTGCATATGGACTTATTTGACCCAATTAGTACCATTAGTCTAGGTGGCCATCAATATGCTCTTGTTATTGTTTATGACTATTCAAGATATACCTTTGTTATTTTTATTGCTTATAAGGATGAAGCTTTCAAAGGATTTGAAATTTTTTTCAAAAAGGTTCAAAATGAAAAAAGAATTTGTATTTCAAGTATTAAAAGTGATCATGGAAAAGAATTTGAAAACCAAAGCTTTTCAAAATTTTGTGATGAAAATGGAACTGATCACAATTTTTCAGCTCCTAGAACTCCTCAACAAAATGGAGTTGTTGAGAGGAAAAATAGAGTTCTAGAAGAATTTTCAAGAACGATGCTTTGTGAAAATAGTTTACCAAAATACTTTTGGGCTGAAGTCGTGAACACTTCTTGCTATATCTTAAATAGAATATTAATTAGGCCTTTGCTTGATAAAACTCCATATAAACTATGGAAAGGTAGAAAGCCTAATATCTCTTATTTTCGTACATTTGGTTGCAAATGTTTCATCCTAAATAACAATAAAACTAATTTAGGTAAATTTGACTCTAAGACCGATGAAGGGATATTTTTAGGATATTCAACATCTAGTAAGACTTATAGAGTTTTCAACAAAAGAACTCTAGTGGTAGAAGAATCCGTACATGTAACTCTTGATGAGTCTAACCTAATTAGTAGTAGAGAAGTTTCCTTTAATGATAATGCAGATTTTATTCTAAGAACAGAAACTCCTACTCACATTGTTGACCCAAAGGAGAGTCCACCTCAAGTAAATGAAGAGTTGGAAACTCCCAATTTGGACCAACCATCTACAAACCAACAAGAGGATAGTCTTCCCAAATATTAGAGGTATGTAAATTATCACCCGATTGATCAAGTGATAGGTGATCCTTCACAAGGGGTAAGAACTCGCTCTTCTATTAGAAATATTTGCAATTATGTAGCTTATTTGTCTCAAGTAGAACCTAAAACATTTATAGAAGCTGAAAAGGATAATGATTGGATAATTTCAATGCAAGAAGAAATAAATCAATTTAAGAGAAACAATGTTTGGAATCTAGTTCCAAGACCTAAGAATCATTCAATAATTGGAACTAAATGGGTATATAGAAATATGATGGATGAAAATGGAATAATAACTAGAAACAAGGCTAGGCTATTCGAATGTTATTAGCCTTTGCATGCTCTAATAAGTTCAAGTTATTTCAAATGGATGTAAAAAGTGTTTTTTTAAATGGCTTTATAGAAGAAGAGGTTTATGTTGAGCAACCTCTTGGATTTGAAAATCCTAGCCTTCCAAATCATGTCTACAAGCTTTCTAAGGCTCTATATGAGTTGAAACAAGCTCCAAAGGCATGGTATGAAAGGCTAAACAAATTTTTGATTAACAATGATTTTGTAAGAGGTAAAATAGACATAATTAACAAAGTGCATGCAAGGTGAATTTGAAATGAGCATGATGGGAGAGCTTACCTACTTCCTTGGTCTTCAAATCAAACAACTAAAAGGAGATATCTTCATCAATCAATCAAAGTACATTAAGGACCTGCTAAAGAGGTTCGGGATGGAAAGCTCAAAGCCGCTTGGAACTCCTATAAGCACAACTACAAAACTTAATCTTGATGAATGAGGTAAATCTGTAGATACTAAATATTATAGAAGCATGATAGGTGCTTTACTTTATTGAACTGCAAGTAGACCTGATATTATGTTCAGTGTATGCATGTGTGCTAGATTTCAGTCTAATCCTAAGGAATCACATGTAGTTGCAGTAAAAAGAATCCTTAGATATCTACAAGGAACCTAAACCATAGGATTATGGTACTTTAGAGATTCATCTTTTGAGCTTGTAGGATATTCAGATGCTGATTTTGCTGGATGTAGGTTAGATAGAAAAAGCACAAGTGGAACATGCCAATTCTTAGGTGCAATGTTAACCTCTTGGTTTTCCAAGAAACAAAATTCTGTTGCACTATCAACTGCTGAAGCGGAATATGTAGTAGCTGAAAGTTGTTGTGCCCAAGTGATATGGATGAAACAACAACTAGAAGACTATGGCATAAACCTAAAAGGCATCCCAATATTTTGTGATAATACTAGTGTTATCAACCTAACCAAGAACCCTATTCAGCACTCTAGAACAAAGCACATAGAAATCAGACATCATTTCTTAAGAGACCATGCTAAAAAAGGTGATATAAGACTAGAATTCGTACCTTCAGAAGATCAAATAGCTGACATTCTTACAAAACCCCTAAGTGAATCTAGTTTTCGTAAGATTAGAATGTTGATGGGATTGCTGGATTATAATAAATTGAATGTCTGATTGCTCCTTCATTCATCATCTGCATAATTGACATCTAGTGAAAGAATATTAATTCTTGTTTAAATATCTCCCTCACTCAAAGATGTCATAGATAAACAAATTTCGTGCTATGATTCAAGACTGGAAATTTTCTTAAGGGTCCAGTCGACTGGTAAGTCACTGCCTATTATTCCAGTCGACTGGTAAGTTTTATCCAGTCGACTAGTAAGTCTCTGTCAATTCTTCCAGTCGACTAGTAAATCTTATCTAGTCCACTGGTACCTCAAGACCCTGTTTGGAGCCAATTTTTTGAAAAAAATTCAGTTGTCATCCAGTCGACTGGTAAAGACAACCCAGTCGACTGGTATGTTACTGACCAATTACCCAGTCGACTGGTATGAAAAATGTTCATCTTTTCAAAAGGACCCAGTCGGCTGGTATCCTTACCAAATCGACTGGTATCGCGATTCTATATATATAGACTGTTCATTTTTTCTGATTTTTACGCCATTTTTGAGCAACCTAGCTTTTCCTCTCTAGAAAATTTCACAATTTTGATCCAAAAACCATCCAAACAACACCTAAACACATCGATCTACTCATCCTACACATTATTTTCAA
Source organism: Bretschneidera sinensis (assembly GCA_023935145.1). NCBI lineage: Eukaryota > Viridiplantae > Streptophyta > Magnoliopsida > Brassicales > Akaniaceae > Bretschneidera > Bretschneidera sinensis. The sequence goes on from CM043701.1 coordinate 88,190,090, forward strand.
ATTTTTACGGTTTAAATCTTCTATTTCCACCAAAATCTCTAGTTCCTAAAAAACCCATTTTTCCCAAAAATGACAGATTGTATCCGTATAAAATACACAACTGGGGGACCAAATGTGCCTACAAGGCCAAGTTCCACCAAACCTACTGATCCAAATACACGGGGGAAGTGTGTGGCAAGCTCATCAAGCAAGAAGCCCAGAACAGAGCTTGATGAGTCTCTATTTTCCAGCCCTGCAGCCAAAGCAAGGTATGACTCCATCATCCGCCACAAGAAGATCATGACGGGTAGAGTCATCGACTTTGACTCTATTCATCATGGAAACTTCGATATCTTGCCATCCTTTGAGGCAATTCACCTGACCCCACTGGTCAGAGTGCATGAAAAATACTACCCAAGACTGATTCACCAGTTCTATGCGAACCTGGTGAAACCCAGTCAACTGGCTCTGAGATTCAGAACCAGTGTCATGGGTGTGGAGTTTGAGGTCAACACTAACCTCCTCATGAGCATACTGAGGATCCCTGTAGGAAGGATCCAATAGAGTCTGGATGGATGGCCAAACAATTTTAATGTCGAGGCGACTTGTCAGATAGTCAGGGGCGACCCTAACTATGTGTACAGACCTACAACATTTCACACATGTAGTGATATGCCCCTGGACTCAAAATTGTTCAACCTGATAGTGAGTTGTACCATCCACCCGAGACTCGGAAGTCAAGGGTATCTATCTAAGATAGATACAGTATTGATTTGGTGCCTTAAAACAGGGCACCACTTCAATATATATCCCTTGCTGCTCGCCAACATGATTAATGGGGAAGCGAGCGACTCCGGGTGTCTACCCTATGGGATGCTCATTATGCTTATACTCTAGCACTTTCGAGTGCCTCTCTCTGCCTCAGAGGCTCAGGATATCGGGCCGAAGGACATCATCAACGTCTCATCACTTAAGAAGATGGGATGCACAGTCCGTGACGGCTTCATCTATTCAAAGGCCGGGAAGCACATTCGGATCCGAGAGGATGAGAGCAGTGATGATGAGGAGGCTGTTGCTGATACTACTGACATGGACACGGATACCTGAGCACTTCCCATTGGTGACTTGAGTACTGGTCAGGCTGGGTATGGCGATCTAGTTCAGGCCATCACGAGCCTTCAACTGACCATGCAGTCCAGGTTCCAGACATTGAGCTCCTCCATCGAGCATCTACAGGACGATTTTGAGTTACACAGAGAGCGTACAGAGAGTTCGTTAGCTGAGATACGGGATCTCATTCATGATGGCTCAGACTCTCCTGCTCCTTAAGTCATTTTCTATGTTATTTTGATGTACGTAGTGTCTTCAGTTCTTAACATGTAGCACGGACATACTTATGTATTTCTGTTATATATATAGCTCTATGAAGCCCGTTCGTGTACGGACTTTATGTATATGATAATGCTTCTTCATTAGACATATTTTTTGCATCTATTTACTTTAATTGTGATGTACTTGCATAGTTTCTAACTGGTTTTATTCAGGAATATGCTCTAAAACTGGTTATGCTTGTATGAAAACTTCCTGTTCTTCTTGGGAAGGCTTCCGAACTCTGAATGAAGCCAAATTTTCGCATAAAAGTTTTTTTAAGCATACTCTAGATGGCTATGGTAGCTAAGTAGCTTATTTTTTAGTGTCTAACCCCTTTGATTGTTGTTGTCAAAACAGGGGAGAAATATGAGAAAACGATAAAAACAAAGTAAACAGAAACCAGTGCGTAGATTTAGGGAGAGCACTGCTCCAAAGCATATTAAAAATGATTCATTGATTTGGTTAAGTTGAATGTGATTGGTTGAAATGAATATATAAACTGTGTTTGCTTGTTTACAGGGTGGTTTTAATCGAAAAACGGAGGAAACTCTGTCCGATTTTTCTAAAAAACCAAACACTTAGTTTTTTAGACTGTTTTCACATTATTAGTTTTGTCATCATCAAAAAGGGGGAGATTGTTAAGCCTCACCTGTATTTTAATGATGACAAAACACAACTGTTATTATACTAACGGTACAATCTAAGTGTAGTAAGCAACAAAAGCATTCAACTAAGGATCCATGTGCAAGAACTCAAACCAAATCAATCTTTCAAGTGAAAACTGAAAAACTAGTATAGGTCTAAGGTATTCAAACCAGTGTAAGTCTCACTTGTACATTGTAATAGCTTGTTCAATGGCTCACACATAAAATATTTTTTAAACATAACTTTTAAGTTAAACGTTTTTAAGTTAAAACATTTTTTTAACATAGAAAAACTGGGTTGGAAGACAACCTAGTCGACTGGGTACATATACCAGTCAACTGGTATATGGGACAGTAAGTCCCCAGTCAATTGGGTAAGTCATACCAGTCGACTGATAAAATGGACAATGAGTCCCCAGTCGACTGGTAAGGATAACCCAGTCAACTGGTACCCCAGAAGCTTTAAAAACGCGAATTTTTAAGAAGACCCAGTCGAGTAGTAGTTCAAAAAATATGACATTTGGACTCAAAATCTGATATTTTAAAGGCACAATCATTTCAAATTAAAGTCCCAACGGCCATATTAATTGATGGCTATATAAACCCACTCTATTGATCATTCAATAGAGAGCTGAAAATATTCAAAAGAGAAGAACACACACAATCAAGTCATTTACTCTTTGAAACACAAAAAGCTTTGAAATATTCTTGTTGAGCCTTTCTTCAAGCTTTACTTTGAAAGAGAGACATTATTCAGTTGTATAAGCTTTCATTTGCTATCTCTCTACCATTTACTTTACAACATTTATTGTAAAGGGATTACTTCCGAAAGGAAGGGGATTACTTCTGAGAGGAAGGGGATAGCTTCCGAGAGGAAGGGATTGTAAGGTTTGTACAACATCGGTGAAGTTGTACGACTAATTTTCTTAGTGGATTACTTCAAGGAGGTTCCATGAAGAGAGTGGACGTAGGGTCGGAACTAATCCGATATTGTCGAACCACTATAATCTGAGTTTGCATTCTCTACTCCTTAAACTCTTTATTTACAGCACATTACTTGTTTAATTGCTTGTTGGTTATATGTTTTTATAAACTTGTGTTTATTCCACGAAAGTTATTAAAAGCCCAATTCACCCCCCTCTTGTGTTGAAACCTCAGTCTACATTATCCATACCACATGCATACGTTGAGCAGACACACATATATGAGAAATTTAAATATAAACAAGCATTAATCAAGTTAAGAATCACAACATAAATATTGCAAAGGTGCCAACTGAATTATTGGTTAAACATAATTTGGGCTTCAATCAAGCCCTTACCAAGGTTTAGTTACACATAATAAAATAAAGGAAAGAAGAAACCCGAGAGAGCTCCAATGAAGAGTCATCAATTCTTCTGTGAAATCCTCTCTGGCCTCTAGCCTCCCGACCTAAAACTAAAACTAAAAAGAAGACACTATTTCTGTGTTTTACAAGTCTATTTATAGGGTTCTAAAGGTGCCTCGAAACCCTAATTTCCAAAATAGGTCTGGAAGAAATCTTTCCAAAACTAGCTCTGCTACCTCTCTGTGCATGTGTGCTCGATCGCATGCTTCTGCGCTCGAGCGCATGGGTGCGCTCGAGCTTTCTATGTGTGCGCACGATTGCTTGTGCGCTCAATCGTAGCCATGTTGCGCTCGATCGCACTAGCTCTTTCCAGATCTTCAGTTTTTCTTCCTTTAAAGCTTTAAAATGCTTTCTTTTCTTCACAAGCCTATAAAAAACATAGAAAACACAAAAAGGAAGTAAAATAGAATAAAATACGTAAACAAAGGGCTTAACAAATGTAAATTAAGGGGCTTAAATATTTAAGCCCCTATCACACCCCCAAACTTACATATTGCTAGTCCCTTAGCAATACGAAACTAAAAACTAAATGAAAAACAAAATAAAAAATAAACTCATCATTCATGATATCTAAAAATTTGAGTTGCACACAAAACCATGATATTTGTTCATGAGTAGGCTTAAAATATAAACACATCTTCACAATGAATAAGAGTTTTAAATTCCAATTACTTACACAAGGCTGGTTTAAGGCATCACAAGTTTGACTTAGTGTGTGGTGAATTAGCACATAAAAGATGGAGCTTCCAAATATCTCTACTGTATAGTGTTTCGTTGTCTTAACATTCATCGAATTTCTTATTAGAATGAACACTAGTGGGATAGTTTTATTTATTTTCTTTTTCTTTTATTATGAAATTTTTGCCATGTTGAGTTCCATTAAGCTTTCTAATTGACTCATGTACCGAGTGTTTAGCCAATGACTCCCAAACCAAATGGTTTTAGGGCATTAAGTGTAGAGACACCCTAAGTACTTACTAACTCGAGTAAAAAAGGCTTCGAAACTAACTGGTCTTAATGCTTCCTTGCAAAATCCCCACCTTTTGACGTGAACACTCACTGCTTACTGAGGTAAGAGGTCCAGTTACTCAGTAGAAATTTTAATTTAATGATCATTATATGCATAATTCCCACCTTTTGACGTGAACACTCACTGCTTACTGAGGCAAGAGGTCCAGTCACTCAGTGGAAAGTTTATTTAATGATCATTAGTAGCATTTTATTTTCTTTTTTTGCACAATAACCATTTTTTTTTCTCAATTTTCTATGCCAAAGTGTTATTCTAACAAGTTATCTGATTACGGTTAGGCCATAGAAACATACACATAAAAACTATATGTCATACCCCACACAATTATGTGCTAATGTGCTCGTGTCAGATTTAGATCAAACTTGTGAATTCTTAAATGCCTTAAAGTAAGTAATTAAACTTTTAAAATTTTATTATTTAGACCATGTGTTCAATATTTTAAGCTTACTGATGAAATCTTATCATAATAATTGTTTAAATCAACCAAAATTTTCAAAACAACATGAATATGCATTTATCTTTTCTTTTAAACAATAAAAAAAAACTGGGACAAAGTGTGTGTGAATGTGTCTCCCATACCCCCAAACTTAAATTACACATTGTCCCCAATGTGTGAATATCATGGAAAGATCTAACCTGGGAGATGGAGAACTAGCTGGGTCGGCATGGCTCATAGCACACCCCCAAACTTGAATGGATGCACACATTGTCCCTAAAAAGAAAAACTAACGTAATAAGGGAAAACAAGAAGTACTAAAAGTAAATAAATAACAATAAATATGTAAAACTATAAAAATAAAAGGATAAGCTGTGAGGTGCCTCCCATGAGTGCTAAGTTTAACGTCTTCAGCCAGACGCTCTTATTCCCTCATAGCAAAGCATAAGTTCAATGCATCAGTAACTGCTTTAATGCCAAATTTGGTGCTTAGATACTTTGGAGAGGCCTCTAGGAGGTGCGCAGCGTCAAAGATGTCATCAATAACATCTTCATATATAGGCTCAACATCCAATCTTGTTAACCTATGGGTGAGGGTGGCTTCCAATGGAGCAATGAGATGGACCTGAAAAGCTTGCTCAACAACACCTTGCATCATACATTCATTAGGATATTCCATATTATCTTGGGGTAATTTTAATGTATCAAATATTTTAAATTCAACTTTCTCACCATTTACCTTCATACTTACAATACCCTTTTTCACGCAAATTTGTGTATCAACGGTTCTCATAAAGGGTCTTCCTAAGATGATAGGCAGGGGTAATGGCATAGAAGATTTTTCCATATCTAATATAATAAAATCAGCAGGTAAAATAAATGGATTTACCTTTACCAAGATATCCTCAAGAATAACTCTTGGTCTTTTGATGCTTCTGTCTGCCAGTTACAAGGTGATGGAGGTTGGTTGAAGCTCCCCCAAATCTAGTGTCTTGAATATAGTGTATGGCAGCAAGTTAACAATAGCCCCTAGATCCAATAGTGCATGCTAAAAATATGGTTACCTATCCCTGCAAGGAATGGTGAAACTACCTAGATCTTTTAGCTTGGGTGGTAGTTTCCTTAACAATACTGCACTCACCTCTTTGGTTAAAGCCACTGTTTCATACTCCTGAAACTTCCTTTTATTAGTGCAACTATCTTTTAAAAATTTAGCATATGCAGGAATTTATTTAATTGCATCTAATAAAGGAATATTAATTTCTACTTTTCTCAAAGTTTCAAAGATATCATGCATTTTAATTTCTTTTGTTGGCTTTACTAACCTTTGGGGGAAGGGTGATGCATTTCACTTCTCTATTTCACTTACCTTTGATGTGGATGTTATAATTAGAGATGCTTGTGTAGGCTCATCAGCTCTTATAATCTTACCATTTCTGAGAGTTGTCACGACATTCAGTTGCTGATGTCCTCTTGGATTAGGTATTGTTTGGGCATGAAGCTCACCTTGCTTTCTTTCACTTAGCTCCTTAGCCATTCGGCCCATTTGTACTTTTAGTCTTTGGATAGTTTGCTCATGCTTTGCAATTGTTTATCTTTGCTCAATCTGGAATTGTCATGTTTCTGCTATAAACTGATCTTGTGAGGTCATCAACTGCCTCACAAGACTCTCTAGGTCACTTTGCTTTGATTCCGAAACTGATTGGGCTATTGGTTGGGAATTCCTTTGCTGTCCTTGAAGGTTCAGGGCATTTTGATCATTGTTCCACGAGAAGTTGGGGTGGTTTCACCATTCAGGATTGTAGGTATTTGCATATGCATTGTTCTTGGAATGATAGTTGTTTGGTCCCACATAGTTTGCTTGCTCTGGATCTATAAAGTAATACACAGGGCAAGTTTCAGAAGTGTGATTAACATTAGAACATATAGCACATACCTGGAGTTGTGTAGCTTGTGGACGAGGAGGGATGTTCTGCGCAGTCGTGCGTTTTACAAGCATATCTATCTTTCTTTCCATAGCATCCAACCAATTTGGAAATCCACCATTTAAGTTCACTTGATACATGCCCTTGCTCTTTACTCCTTGCTCTGTATTGAGTGGAAAGAAGATTTGATTTTTGGATCGAAGCCCTTGCATGAATCAGTTGAACCGCTTCAGTGCAGCAGTTTCAGTACTGCTGCTCGGGTACTCTCTGGACCTTTTGCGCTCGAGCGCACCTTAAACTGTGCTCGATCGCTATTCTTCCTACGATCGAGCGCTACACTAGTGCACTCGATTGCAATGAGGACAGAAACTCCTCTGCTGCACACCTGAACAAAAACAGAAAAACAAAAAATGAAAAGATGAAAAAACAATTAGGGTTGTTTGATAAAGAAAATATAAACATAACAGAAAAAATAAAAATAAAAATTACTAACGAAAATAATTCTAAAAAGAAATTTAGTGCGATCCTCGGCAATGGTGCTAAAAACTTGTTGTGCGTTTATCTACCTAAATAAATAAGCAAATAATCGAACTCGTTTTACTTGCAAGAGCACAAGGTCTATAGTAGCATAGTGTGTATGTACGAGATCATTTCCACAGGGATTAGTGAATTTCAATTTAGAATTATTTTCACAAAGTAAAAATAGATAGAAGTAAATATTGGGTTTAGATAATAATGATAAAGGCGTAGGAACTTGATATCCACCACTAATAATGCTACCCCAACAAAACAATATGCCAATGCTCTACTCATGCTATGAATACCTAATGGTGTATAACTCTATACTCTCTTAAAGGATTCAGCATGGTGTATACTGAGTTGTTCCTTAAGAGAGCATAGGATCTGTGAAAATCGACAACCACATGAGACCTAGGGCTTGGTCCACTCCCGGTTTCCCATGTTGATTAACCCAAGAATCCAGTGTGGATATCTTTTGTTACTATTGTTGAACCTAGGACTCGGTCATCCAAATTGATTCAACTAACTTATCCATACCACATGCATACGTTGATCAGACACACACATATGAGGAATTTAAATATAAATAGGCATTAATCAAGTTAAGAATCATAGCATAAATATTGCAAAGGCGCCAATACTGAATTATTGGTTAAACATAATTATGACTTCAATCAAGCCCTTACTAAGGTTTAGTTACACATAATAAAATAAAAGAAAGAAGAAACCCGAGAGAGCTCCATTGAAGAGTCGTCAATTCTTCTTTGAAATCCCCTCTAGCCTCTGACCTCCAGACCTAAAACTAAAACTAAAAGGAAGACACTGTTTCTGTGTTTTACAAGTCTATTTATAGGGTTCTAAAGCTGCCTCGAAACCCTAATTTCCAAAATAGGTCTGGAAGAAATCTTTCCAAAACTGGCTCTACCGCCTCTCTGTGTGTGTGCGCTCGATCACATGCTTTTGTGCTCGAGCGCATGGGTGCACTCGAGCCTTCTATGTGTGTACACGATTGCTTGTGCGCTCGATCGCACTAACTCTTTTTCCAAATCTTCAGTTTTTCTTCCTTTAAAGCTTCAAAATGCTTTCTTTTCTTCACAAGCCTATAAAAAACACAGAAAACACAAAAAGGAAGTATAATAGAATAAAATACATAAACAAAGGGCTTAACAAATGTAAATTAAGGGGCTTAAATATGAATATTTAAGCTCCTATCAGATTTCAAAACAAATATTAAGACAAAGAGCACGAGGGATCATGGCATCATTTTCTTTTTTTTAAACAGTCCTCTTTCATTTTAGAATTTTCGACTTGGTCCCAAGTCCACAACCAAGCGCACATGATGGGTCATTAATCAAAGGCCAAAGTCGAGGAATTGAAATAGACAGACTTGGAATTCCTTTAGATTATGCCAAAAAGCAACTATTTTATCACGGGCAAAAGCACCAATTGATCAACATCTCTTCGGTGTACAAAACTTCTCATTGAAGGAATACCTTTTGATAAATTTTAATATGGAAGTTTGGATCCTAAAAGCTCACGAACACCTCGAAAATCAAACCAAAAGCATAGAAACACAATAAATTGATGCATTTTCGCATTGTTTGTTGTTGACCAAGAGGACTAAGAGTATTTTTTGTTGATCTATGGATGCATCGTACATGTATTTCATCTATTTATAGGAATGTTTTCAAAACTCCTTTAACAAATTAAAAAGGGAAAATTCCTAAACGCCATGTTCTAAGTTAACTAAATCTTTTAAGTGAGGCATGTCCGCTCCTATTTGTCTTTCTTTTTATTTTGCATTTTATCTTTCCAGGATGCTTATTTAGAGAGATGAACCAAAGACTGCATTGAAGGTGTTGCCCAAGCTTACAACAAGTAGTCTAGTAAGAGCAATGAAAATGGTGTACAAGGAACATTACAAGGACATTTTTTCAAGAAAAGAATAATTTAAGAGACAAGGTAGTTTTGCAAACACATTTTGGAAGATAGTATCAAGGCAAGTGTTTTGTAATCAGATGCATAACGGGGGAAATCTTGCTTCCAACACTTAAGAGAATCTTACTTCAAACCCAACCTACAAGGTGCAACTTAAACTGACCACACTCAAGACAACCTTCAGCCAATTCCAAATCAAAATTTAGCCATAATTCAAATAAAATCCCTGAAAGAGATAGAACTCAATCAACAATGTCAACAGTTGTTCTCAACTAGCCAACAGACACAACCTCACACAAACAACCATATACAACCACAAATAGCCACAAACATTTACAGTCACAAGCACCTCAGAAATACGGATATAGCCCATGTGCATCCTCCGAAGTTCAAGAATTATAGCCGCCTTAGAAAGACGGGTATAACCCTCCTACATCTTCTGAAGGTCAAGATTAATAGCCACATCAAAAAGATAAATATATCCACCATGCATCCTCCAAAGTTCATGAATGATAGCCACCTTGTAAAGATAGATATAGCCCCCGTGCATCATCCGAAGTTTAAGAATGTTAGCCACCTCAAAAATGTGGATACAGCCGTCATGCATCCTCTAAAGTTCAAGAATGATAGCCACCTTGAAAAGATGGATATAGCCCCATGTATTCTACGAATTTCTAGATAGATAGCTACCTCAAAAAGATGGATATAGCCCATGTGCATCCTCCGAAAGTCATGATTGATAACCACTTTGAAAAGACGGATATAGCCCACGTTCAGCCTCTGAAGTTTGGAAACCACCTCGGAAAGATGAATATAGTTTCTTGTGCAGCTTTTAAAATTTGATTGCCATCTCGAAAAGATGAATATAGCCTTTGTGCCTTCTCTGAAGTCTTTGAATGATAGTCGAATCAAAGCAACAAGAAAATCCTCAATACGGGCTAAATCAGTAGTCCAATCATCAATTCAGTTAGCGGCATTGTCAGCAAATTGGGTGAGTTTCATGTAAGAAAACAAAAACAATGTTTTGCCCAATGGAGTCAATCACCAGTAAAAAAAAAATTAGTCATTATTTTTCCCAGTTAAGTCCAAATATCCTAGACAAAGAATAAACCAAGAATCCCTAGTAGATTAAAAAAAAGAACAAATTTAATTTTTCTCTCCACTAGAATCCAACAAAACCTTGTGTTCCTTTGAGACATCATTGTAAGCCCTTATTTTCTCCAAGGCATCACAGTAAGCTTTTGTTCTTTTAAGGCATCATTGTAAGCTCTCATTTTCTCCAAGGCATCACTTTAAGCCCTTGTTCTTTTGAAGCATTATTGTAAGCCTTCGTTTTCTCCAAGACATAACTGTAAGCCCTTGTTTCCTTGAGACATCATTGTAAGCCCTCGATTTTAGAAGTCTTTTAGATAGGTATCAACCATGAAGTTATTTAAATAGGCATTCACCATCAAAGCCCTCAACAAAGAGGTACCTTTCATCTAAAAAAATCCTCAATGGAGTTTTCATGGCAAATTCTTCCATGAACTTGCCTAATGAAGATATGTAAGCAACAAAACGACTAAAATGAACTTTGTCGCTATTTGGTGCACATCATTATCATGGGGGTCCCTCATGACGCATTTTTTTTTTGCCTATATCATGTTTTTTTTTTTTTTTTTGCATTGTATACATTGCATTTTATTGTTCCAATACTTGGAAAGAAATCTTAGTCTCTCACAACTTTTGACTTTCGTTTACTGAGAAGCTTAATCAAAGGGGGGGGGGGGGTAAACTGTAGACAATCAATTTCATTCTAAATATTAGAAAGAACCATGTGTGGATTCCAATAATGAAATATTAGTCTAAGAAAAATTAAATTGGATAAACGTACGTTGAAAAATTAATTTTGGACGAGAATTGACTAAAGAAAGTTGAACCAAGTTAATCCAGTAAAAAGGAAACGAAACAAGGCAAAAAAACAAAAAAAAAGACCAATAGTCCTATACTTAGTCGATCGACTGGGCCATAGGACCAAGCGGTTCGGGCCCATAGCCGAACGGTCGGGTAATAGACCCAACCAACTACGCTGTAATTATTTTTTCCATTTTTCATTTTGAACTTTCCAAAAGTCGTCCTTAGCCACCAAAACCCTAAGAACATATATGAAAGTCTAGTTTTACCACCTCCTCAAGTAATCTTGATAGTTTTCGGATTAAATCTGACATATCTTAATCATTGGTCACTTAAAAACCCTACCTCCCTCCACTCCTACAAACACACCTCTCTACAGACACCAAATACACGCCAAATTCACTTGAGAAAAGCATGCAGAGACACCAAATCTCTCTACAGATTTTCTATAAATTCCTAAACACTATTTTAGTAAACCATAAACCCCAAATTCTTCCACAACTCTAAATCTCTACTAAAATCACAACTTTCCTATAAACCTTAGATATTGAAAAAACCTTACACACATAAACTCTAATTTTCCTACAAACCCATAACCCCAAAATTAATTTTTGAGATCAATTCAAGTTCAAGATTAAACATTCTATGTCCATTCAATCTTTGAAGGCATTCACACTACATGAGAAAATTCATCTTTAATCTCTTCTCACCAATACGAAGAGATCGTTCATAAAAAAATGTTTGTATTTTATTTTTTGTAATTTAATTATCACACAAACATGATGATTATTTATTTCAAACCATTGTGATTTAATTTTTCTTGAACATGTTACTTAGATTTATTTTATCAAGTATGATCTAGGATGGCTTTAGGGTTTGCATTAGAATTTGTACATCATATAGCTTATGATTCTTGCATCTAAATAATTAATTAAAGTCGTATGTTATCTAAAAATAATTAGTTTAGGATTATTTGCATACCTATATGTAGATTATAATTTAACATGATTTTTAGTAGTTAAAATCGTAATTGAAATTTCCTGAAAAAGAATTTTCTATCAAAACTCAAGAATTTTCCAGAACCACTATCAAGAGGATTGGTCGATTCCTCACTAGGGCTGATCGGCTCTATCCTTGAACTGATCGGGTCATGTCTGGAACCAATTAGTTGACCTGACCCTGATTTCTAGGATTTTATGTTCTTTCATTTGTTTTTGGATTTTAATGTTTATTCCATTCTACTTTAACATGTTTATTTATGTTGTCGAATGAAATATATTATTTTATGCTTTCTTATGATATACTTTTTTTTATTTAATTGCCTCTAAACATGATTGGTATTTTGTGGCTTGATTGACATAATTGTTGAGTGCAATATTGTTTGCTATAACAACTGTTTATCTAATTATGTGATAAATTGTTATTGTGTGTGAAGTATGGTAGCATGTAGCAATAAATAATTTTTGTTAATTCCTAAATGTTTTCCGAAGAATATGAGGGCTAGGTTTCAATCTAGGTGAGAGGAGAAGCTTTAATTTCTTCTTCTCTTGTACCACAATCTCTTTCCCGAATCTATCTTATAAACCAATGATAGAGGATTTTAGCCCCCTTTAAGGTCAAATGGCGACCTAATTTACTAATCGTCCTTATATTTTTCTTAGATGATGCTATTAGTAGTATGTCATACAAACCAATGATATTTGATGTCTAAGCATCTTATTTGTAAAACAATCTTAGTTGGATTATTATCATAATTATTGATAAGTTTATTGATCATGAATAATTATTTATTGTCATAATTAAGTCCATAGAGTAAGAACAATGGAGATGGAATTATAATGAGATCATAATTTTGAGAACTAGTCTTCTCGAAAGCTTTTCCCTTAAATTTTCCTGGTCTTAGGATACTAAATGGACGTTAGTAATCCAGTTAGACCGGTACATACCATGTTTGCTCAATTGGGAAAGTGGTTGTTCTCAATGTTACTTATTTGGAAGACAGTAAAACAAGTATGTAGGTGCTCATTGCAGAATGAGTTCACTGAATAAGAATTGACTTAAGAACACTTAATGGAGTTTTACTTGTATGTCAATAAGCAGTTCTTATGTTACAGTTGTGCATATGATCCTCATATCTTTTGTTGGTTGTCTGATAACATTGTTGCTTAGTTAGCTTTACCTTTCCCCGTCACATCGTCTGTTGGTTGTCTTTCTTTCCCTTTACCCATTGGATTATATCTTGGTTGATTTCCATAAAATACTCTACTCCCCTACATTGAACAACATTTTTATCATGTATACTAATTAAAAACAAATGAGGGACAGAAACAAACATATAATATATTTATACTTACATCATGCATTGTCATTGTGTTGTACTAAGGGGCAAGAGTAATGATAGGTACATTGTTTGGTGGTTGTAGACTATATTTCCTCACTTTCCGAACAACGAACATGAGAGAAGACAACACATTAACATCAATCATATAAGTATTAAAATGCATATAACATAAATAATAAACAAGCACAACTTATAAGTCTTTCAACTTCTGGTGCCAGTACACTATGTTTTTGCCTCACCTTTCAAAATAGAGGAGAAAACCAAATTAAACTCATATGAAGAAATAAAACGAACTTCACGAAGAAAAAATGGAAACAATCTTACTAGTAATTTATCAAGTCTTCCATTTGAATCTAGTACTACACTTTGGTTTGGTGGTGTTGTAAATTGTGGAGGTGATGGTGCTACAGACCGTGAAGGTGATACTTGTGTAGATTGGTTAGTTGATACTTCTGCATCTTCTGTAGGTGGTGGTGGTGCAGATTGTGGGGCTGGTTGACCACAGGTCTTCCTATTATGGGTATGTTGACCAAATTTGCTACATATAAGACATACATAGGATCTACTTAGCTTAATAAATGCTCTTGTAGGCTCATCAGCATCCATTCTCCTAGCCATTTTAGATCTTCTTGGGGGTTTTCTACCTTCATGTGGGGTCAACTTTGCTATATCAATTTTAGGCCACAATTTATCTCCATTTATCGGGTTAATTATGTGCTCATAAATCCTCTTTCATGTCTCAACTTTGTAATGATCAACAGCATAATTCTCAAGTTCTTCAATTACAAAACCATATTGCTGTTATAGCATTAACATAGGGAATTCTACTAAAGTCCCACTTCCTACATGCACATGTATGCTCATATAGGTCTACTACAAAATGACCCTCAAGAGACTTAACCTAGAACTTTGGACCACTTGAAGGAAAAATCCAGCACCTACCAGACTCACATTTTACCTTATCTAACTTCCTTTGTATCTTTGGTCACAACAATCCTTCATACTTACTTACAACTTCTTTCTTTATATAAGGCCTACACATAATCTTCTCTATAATAAACTCTAACAATGTGATGATCGGTTTGGACCTACACTCTAAAATTATATTATTAAAACACTTACATAGGTTATTAAAGAGCATGTCACATTTTAGGAAAGTACTAAAATGTGACCTACTCCACTGACTATGAGCCTTCTTAGTAAGCTAATTGTAAGCATCTTCATGTACATCTCTCAAATCCTTCATGCACTGCTCAAACTCTTGCAAGTAAGTAGATTTAGCTATTACCCACAATACATCCTTTAGTTGTTTCCCTTTATGTGTTTTATTGAAATTTTCATGCAAATGCCTCACACAAAACCTATGTTCTAACTCTGAAAATAAGATTTCAAGTGTGGAAACAAACCCTTGCATGTAAACAAATTAAACAGTTACTATACTATGAGATATGGGTAAGAGATATACTAAACAATTAGCAAAGATGATACAAATTACAGAAAATATAAGTTCATTGTACCTTTTGCTTATCTGACATCCAGCTCCACGAAACAAATAGGCTTTCTAGTAACAATATTGTTATATCTAATGAGCTCAAGTTTTCAATTCTTCCTCACAAGCTCCCATTAGGGTACTCACCAAGGATGGGATCTGATAAGTTTACCCTCTTGTTAGATTAGCCTGCTTGAAGTTTCATGAAGAGCTGATTCAGTACATGACTTATAAAATTGGTGTGGAGTGTCCAGTGGATGATGTGTTTGCTCAGAGGCTTATGCTCAGTGGATGCGAGCCTCTCCCTCGTAAAAGATGCCATCCAAAGCCCACCACTGGTTATGCAGAGCCAACACCATTTCCAAATATCCTTTGGGTAATCCTACCAGATTCCATCATCATTTGGGGACACTATACTTGCAAGAACTACTTGTATCTCATTGACCAAAACAAAGCACTAGGGTATTTCGATTGCAAGGACTGCTTCGACCTGTAGGGTAGAGAAAGAGGAATCACTTACTCTTTGACAACAGAGGACTTGATTGCAGAATTGATCAAGTATTGCAGGCAAAACCTTAGAGGGCTATACAAATTGGACTTGACATTGGAGGGGGGACTGGTACGTTTGCTGGTAGAATGAGGGAGCGAAATATGAGTATCATCATGAGCACGATGAATTTAGATGGTTTTTTCAACAACTTCATTACTTCTTAAAGGTTGATTCCGATTTATGCTAGTGTTTCCCAGAGGCTTCCTTTATTTGAGAACACACTGGATATAGTGCATTCCATGCATGTTCTAAGTAATTGGATTCTAGATGTTATGTTTGAGTTTACACTGTATGACATATATAGGGATCTGAGGCCAGGAGGGCTCTTCTGGCTTAAACATTTGCTTTGCCTGGTGTCATAGCTTAATGAAACTTATGTTCCAATGTTGGATCGAATCGGATTCACAAAACTGAGATGGAATGCTAGCATGAAGCTTGATCGCAGAATTCATAGAAACGAGTGGTAGGTAGATTCAGATTCTATCTTGTATGATGAACAATTTCTCTGTATACGAATTGTCTAACATTAAGGATTGAATTTAAGGCATATCAACATTTTTCTTGACTGACTTTTATATTTACATAATTTCTATCAAACACAACTGGTATTTAATTTGAACAATTTCGTTACAATCTGAAAACAAAAAAGATTGCATAAAATAGAATAGAATGATAGAACTAGGAATGTTACTAACGGTCTATTTGGTTTAAATGAATTCCACAGTTTTATGGAATTCAATTGAATTCCATAACTTACTGTGTTTGGTTTGTTAATTAGAAGTGAAGTTCATTTGCAAATGAACTATCTCCACATTTGGTTTAACAATAAAAGTGTAGAATTCATTTATAAATGAATTCTAGTGGATTTGAGTAAGCTTTATTTGATAGAATTTGCAAATGAACTTTACACATGAGCCAGTATAAACTTAAAAGAACAAAATTATTCGGTTATAAAATCAAATTAATATGTGAAAAAAGAAAAGACAGATGAACTCGTGAAGATAACAACATGCCTTCTTATTTCTGGGGAGAGTTAATGGTAGAAATTGCTCTTTAAATAATATTTTTTACTAATTTTGTTAAAAAATTTAACATAAATGGTACTTTTATAATCAATTATTTAATTAAATTAATAATATAATCAAATGAAGCACAAATTCTATAAATATAACTTTTCTTGTCTCTCTTTTTCTTTCTTACGTCTATTCTTTTTCCTTCTCTTTGTTTCCTTTTTTGACGTGCAATGTGATCATGCTAGATCTTGATTAATTATAACGAAAAAATTCTTCATGGACTTATCTTTCTGGTAATTTGAAGAGGTTATAGGTTTTGTGATATCCCACACACATGGAGAATTACTTTATTCTGTAAAAAAGAAAAACGAGTAAAAAAGTGAGATAAAAAGAGTTATAAAACCATATAATAATGTTATGGGTATCTAAGTAAAATTTATGAATGAATTGAATTCTTGTTGATTCCAAACATAAAATTCATTTCAATTTGTAATCATAAAAGTGTAAGAATAATGTAAAAATAAAGAAATTACTATATATTAAATAAATGATAGGTAAGGTTAGCAGTAACTCGAAAAAAAATCCTATAACTAGCCTTTCAATTTTTCATTTCAAGGGGAGAGCAAGAGATGAACAGTGGAGGAAGTGAAGTGTTCTCCTACATAGGGAGGAGAAACGGAGAAAGCTAGAGAAACAAATTACAGAAAAAAATGATAGAGAAATTGTTCAAAAAAATCTTTGTAATTCTTCTATTATTAGTGAAAATATCTTCTACTTTTCTTGTGGAGGAGGACTCATAAGTCGAACAATGTAAACATTTATCTCGTTATTTTTATATTTTCTCATTATTTATGAGTCTCACTCAAAATTGCCAACTCAAAAGCATATTCTTTTTTACTTGCCTAGAATCTCTATCAATACAATATTTTTCCCACCATTTAGTTTGAGAATTATATTTTTCCACTAATTCAACTTGAAAACTATTTTGTGGATCTTATGAGTTGGTCCACTGACGACTCCACAAGTTCATTTTGTAAATACAAGATTTTTTTGGGTTTATGCAATTCTACAATTTAAATGACTATACCAAACATTAAAATTCATTTGAGTTTATTTGCAATTGAATTCTAGTTTCAGTTCATTTGAAAGTAAAATGTGAATTTATTTTTAAATAATTATTTTATTTTATTTTATTTTAAAAATAAATTAAATTTTATGCTTAAAGTCATATATACCAAACCGAATCAAATATGTACACAAATTTTGTTCTATATTCACAAGCTAAGAAAACGATTTTGGGGTCATTTACAGTTCTGATTCTTTATCAAATGGTACAAACAACAGAAAATTCAAGTAGCAAACTGCTAGCAAATTCAACACTCAATGTAAAATATTATACTCACTGGGGCTCAAGTTTTTAAGGTGGAAAGGTTCCACTATACTCAAAGGACTGGCTGATATATGGATGGTCGGAATTTTCCTTAGTTACCTCCCCATAAGTTGTTGAACTGGATTCTGATTCAGCATTAGGGTTCATACAAGCAAGCTGCATAATGTTTTCAATCTCTTTCACCACCTCACCAATTGTAGGCCTGTCAGCTCCTAATTCTTCCACACACTTCATTGACAAGTCCACAAACTTTTCTAAACCTTGTAGGGTTGTACTCAACCCAATGGCTGGGTCAACAATTTCATTAAGGTTATATAAACTTTTCGTCTTATCCATCATCATCCTGACCTCTCGAACAATATATTTCCCTCGCTCTATCGGACTTTTTGCAGTAAATAGCTCCATTAACAATACTCCAAAGCTATACACGTCACTCTTCTTAGTCAACTGCTGGGTCATGTAATATTCAGGATCCAAGTAACCCTACATCAACATAGAAACTCGTTCTTAGGTAAGGTTATTATAGCATCAGTAAATAATTTTCAGTACACCGAAACCTTATTGAACATGGCTTTAATAACCTTGTTATACTTTATTTTTTATCTCTTTTTCTTTTGTTCGTTTCCTTTTTCTATCTGAAAAATTGAAATCTCTTTTAACTCATTTCAAATGTTGCATTTCCCCCCCTTACTTTTTGTTATTAAGCTATTAGTATTGAAGCAGATCGTACATCTATACATGTAGACTTATTCAATTACAACAGAAAAAGTGGGTTTGGATTGGTAGCCAAAAAGAGCCCCATTAACCATGGTTGTACTTTATCGTTTTTCAGTCTCCATCATTTTAAAGGAAAACAAAGGAGTATTATCAACTAGAGTAGATGTAAGAGGCACTCACCATAGTTCCTTTAACTTGTGTTGTGACATGACCTTTTTCAGGGTCACCCATAGGTTTGGAGAGACCAAAATCGGAAACTTTTGCGTTTAGATGTTCATCCAATAGTATGTTAGCTGATTTGATGTCCCTATGTATGATGGGAGGGTTGGCAAGTTCATGGAGATAGGCCAGACCTCTAGCTGCACCAAGGGCTATTTTAAGTCTCTTTGTCCAATCCAGTCTGATTCCTGTCTTCCCTGTATAATGGTATGTAATTTTCCAACAAATGGAGAACAATGAGTGACAATAGCCTTTGCTTGATTTATAAGGTAGCTAAATGTAAAATGATGGTTTTAATTTAACTACAGTATGCTAAAGCTCAAATATATTGTTTTAGACTGCAGTCCACAGCTTAGTAGGGCATTGGAGAATGGAGAGGATGGGCCTATGGAGATGGAATAGCATGAGAGAGTTAGGATAGGGAAACAATGCAATCATATTAACAATTTGGCAGTTTAAAAGAGGTAGGAGTAGAGAAAGACTGCAATAATATTTGGAAAGTTCATCATAGATGCACCGTGGACTTTTAGTCAAATATCAATTTGCACCCTGGACTTTCAATTGCTACAATATCCACCCTGCAGTTTACCCTAATACCCAGTAGCACCTAATGTCCACAATGCAGTCAAAATTAGCAGAATTTCACCACACATATAACACGTGTAAAGCCTCACACATTGCGTATGGTCTTCAAAGGTCTAGTTTATTGTATGAGTATCTTGATTTCTTTTGGTTGTTAGTTACCTAGAAGGAATGTAGTTATATAAATGGAATATAGGTCTCGTAATTGGCATTTGGCAACAAGAATGTTTGCATACAGTGGAAATGACATTAATTATCTAAAAGAACCACTTGAAAGCATCAATTCAAAAGGTATTAGAATTCTCTGTTGATGGAGGAAGATACCTGACAGGCTATTCTTCAAAGAACCATTTGGAACATACTCATATATTAGCATTTGTTCACCTCGCTCAAAGCAAAATCCCAAAAGGCTGACAACATTTTTATGATGGACTCTTGATAGAAGCTCAATCTCTGTTTTGAATTCTAGCCCACCCTGTAGAGATCCTTGTTGAGCTCGTTTGATGGCAATTAGTTGTCCGGTCGGAAGAGTTCCTCTATAAACCTATGAAAGTATTGGCAAAATTTGGGAATGATTCATCGCCAGAATATTTTAGAGAATAATGTATCACATAAAGAAATAGTTCTAGCAACGTAAACATAAATAAATAAAATAAAATACATAATTGTAAGAAGTATATACATGTTACCAATAACCACATAATAAATTGAGACAAGTTAGTCATAGGATGTTGAACTTAAAAACTAATATCAATTTTTAGATTTGTATGTCTCATGGTTGAGGCATAAGACATGCAAATGCCTTGGACCAAGCCTTGACTTGTGAAAATATTTGTGAAAGAATACCATTACTTGACTCTCTAGGGGACATCCCTAAACATTCAGCAGCTGTGTTATATATGTGGAACAAAGGTATAGCATATCCTGGAGGTTAGTTGAGTTCTAAAGAGCCCCAATGACGTAGTGGAAACTTGAGTTTAACCTTAGCACACCAAGGAGGAAAAAAGAACAGCATCTTCAACCCTTTTCTAGCTTTTGGGCACACCCTAGATTAGAGAAGAAAATAGCGTTTCTTACCCAAAGATTGAACACTAACCTGCAAGTTGCAAAGATAACACTTCGCAGAGTTTTGAGAGAAATTTTCTTAATAATTCTCTTGATCAAAGTTCTGAAAAATACAATTGTGGGATCACCTATTTATAGTGATAGGAAAATCCTATTCCTTGTAAAAGAAGTAAATCTAGTCCTAGTAGAAAAGTAAACATAGAGTCCTAGTAGAAAAGTAAACATAATCATTGTTGAGAAAGGAAACCTAATCCTAATAAAGAAAATAGTTTTAGAGAAATTAAAGTTAATACTAATAAGGAAAGGAAAACAAAATAAAATTCTAATTATTATGTCCTACATTAGTCTCCCCTTCTTGAAAACAACTCGTCCTCGAGTTAGGTTCTATCCCCTTTTGGTGGAAAATATTCAAAAATGTCTGCCACATTGAACATCGAAGAAATTGCTAGGTCCTCCGAAAGATCAACAACATAGGCATTATCATTTATCTTCTTGAGAACTTTGCAAGGTCTAAATTTTTTGTTTCGTAGTTTTCCCGATGCTCTAGTCGGTAGTCACCCCTTGCGTAGATACACCATCACAAGATCTCACTCTCAGAAAACTTTTGATCTCCAACCCTTATCTTCCTTTTCCTTATACTTAGCATAAATATCCTCGAGATGCTGACGAACCTCTTCATGAGTTGTCTTCACCCATTCGGCCAAATGCTCGGCTGCTATATTGACCCCAGGTAACTTGGGCAGATTTGCTAAGTTTACAGCAAGCTTCAGAGTTCTTTTATGCATGATCTTGAATGGTGTCTTTCTAGTAGACATGTTCACAATATTATTATAGGCAAACTCGGCCTAAGCTAGAGCCCGGTCCCATTGCTTAAGCTTATCTCATGCAATACAACGAAGTGAGTTGCCTAATGTGCGGTTCACAACCTCAGTTTGTCCGTCCTTCTACGGATGGCTAGTGCTGCTGAAATTTAAGGCTGTGTCAAACCTCCTCCATAAAATTCTCTAAAAGTGGGATAAAAACTTGGTGTCTCGGTCAGAAGTAATCGACTTTGGCACCCCATGCAATCTTACCACTTCTCAGAAGAATAGGTTGGCTACTTAGACAACATCAGAAGTTTTCCTACAAGAAATAAAATGAGTCATCTTGGAAAACCCGTCCACTACCACCATAATAGAGTCAGCTCTTCGTTGGGTTCTTGGAAGTCCCAACACAAAATCCATGGACACATCATCCCATGGTGCCTCGGGTATCAATAAAAGCATGTAAAGGCCAATGTTTTGCATTTTCCCCTTAGTTACTTGATATACTTGGCATCTCCTCACAACGTTTCCACGTCCTTCTTTAGTTGCGACCAATAATACCGATCCTTCACCAATGCAATGGTCTTGTCTCTCCCAAGATGTCCACCTAAACCTCCACCATGTAGCTCTCGGACGACTTGCTCCCGAAGAGAACTTCTCGGAATGCAAAGTTGATTTCTCTGGAAGAGATATCCCTCCTGGATATGCATCTCGACTATAGGTATCCCAGATTTGTAGTGATCCCAGTGCTCTCCAAAATCCTCATCTATTTCATATAACTCCTTAAGGCACTCGAATCCTGTTACTGCAGCTTGTAAACTTACCAATAGTTCAACTTCCCTAATTTATGCTTAAGGGAGAAAGTGAATCGTTGAATGTAAGATATCCACCGGACGTGCATTCGATTCAGATTATTCTGATTATTGATAAACTTCAAAGCTTGATGATCAGCGTAAAGGATGAACTCTCGCTAAATAAGGTAATGCTCCCATACCTTCACTACTCTCAGAATAGCATAGAATTCCTACTCATATGTTGACCATTTCAATCTCATCTCTCCGAACTCCTCGCTAAAAAAATCAATGGACTTTCCTTCTTGAGTCAATATGGCCCCAATCCCTATAATTGACGCATCATACTCAACCTTAAACAATTTGTTGAAGTCGGGTAGAGCTAGTACTGGTGTTGTACATAACTTCTCTGTGATTAGTTCAAAACTCTTCTCGGCTTCTTCACCCCAATAGAAACCACATTTCTTCATACACTCGATGATAGGGGCTACTATGTTGCTAAAATTTCGAATGAACCTCCGATAGAAGGTTACTAACCTGTGAAAGCTTTTGACCTCCCAGATAGTCCTCGGTGTGGGCCACTCACGGATTGCTCTCACCTTGTCTTCATCAACTCGAATCCCATCTGAACTGACTACAAGTCCGAGAAAGAGTAACTGGTTCATCATAAAGGTGCACTTTTTCAAGTTGATAAAGAGCTTGTGTTCATGAAGGGTCCCCATGAGATGCCTTACGTGACTCATATGGTCTCCTAGGTTACAACTGTAGATAAGAATGTCATCGAAATAAAATACAACGAATTTACCGATGAAAGGTTTCAATACCTGGTGCATAACTCGCATGAATGTACTTGGTGCATTAGAAAGTCTGAATGGCATCACCATCCACTCGTAAAGTCTTTCTTTAGTCTTGAATGCAATCTTCCATTCATTTCCTAGTTAGATACGTATCTGATGATAACCGCTCCTCAAATCCATCTTAGAAAAGATCTTAGGTCCTGCTAGTATATCAAACATATCACCTATCCGAGAAATAGGGAATCTATACTTCACTATGATCTTGTTGATAGCTCGGCTTTCCATACACATCCGTTAATTACCATCTTTCTTTGGTATAAGCAAAGCTGGTACAACACATGGACTCATACTCTCCCTCAAGTGTCCCTTCTGCATTAGTCCCTCTACTTGTTCTTATAGGATCTCATTCTCCTTAGGGCTCATCCAATAGTGTTGAAGGTTGGGTAGACTAGCTCCAGGCACTAGGTCAATACAATACTGGATGTCTCTCATAGGCGGGAGTCCGTCGGGCATCTCCTCGGGGATGATGTCCTGAAACTCTTCTAACATCTCTTGCACTGGCTTAGGAATGGTTTGTGACATAGGCATACTGGCTCTTTTAGCTACCAATGCAATGATTTCTCGAGCTTTCTTGATCTCCTCTAGGAACTCAATCCCCTCGGTCAACAAAACCTCCTTCCTCTCGGTTTGGGTAGATGCCCCAACCGAATCTTCTTTCAGTGGTCTAAATATTATCTTTCGACCCTCCTAGAAGACAATATAGACATTTTCACAACCTTTGTGTTGGGTGTCCATGTCGAATTACCATGGTCTCCCTAAAATTATGTAACAAACATCCATCTCAACAATATCACAAAGAATGGAGTCTGAATAGTGTTTACCGACTGAGAAAGTGAATCGACACTGCTCGGTAACTGGTGTCTCAGTACCCTGCTTAATCCATCCAATCTTGTAAGGTGTTGGGTGCTTATCGGTCTTTAGGCCTAACTTCGTCACCATCACTCGGGACACTATATTCTCTCTACTACCCCCATCAATGATCACATCACATACTCGCTGGTTGACAGTGCATCTTGTGCGAAAGATATTGTGCCTCTGTGATTGGTCTTCATGTCTCGGGGATAGAAGTCCTCGTTGGATAACCAAGGACTGAGAAATGAAAGCTCTTTCATTGGCGTTGGCTGCTATTTTCTGGTACTCAGATGTCTCTTCCCCGAGAGCATCTTACTCTTCAAACTCCTCACACTCTTCCACCTCACTAATCTCGGTGTCAATGTAATTCACCATCTTTCTTCTCGGGCATTGACTGGATCTATGCCCTGATTGGTTACACTTGAAACACTTGTTGGCCCGGGTCGTGCATAAGGGTTGTTAGAAGGGGATATGGTCCATGACTGTATCGGTCCACTAGTGCTGCCACCGTCTGCCTTCCCTTCCTGGACTATGGACTGAGTGGTGGTCTCGAGAATGACTATTGGTTGCTTTCCCCGAGACTGTGTAGATCACATCGAATCACTCGGGTTTCGCTTTTAGGTTGAAGCTCTTGGACGCTCCAACTGTTTCTCTGCTCGGGTGGCTAAGCTAACAGCTTCAGTAAGAGTGAAGACATGCTGCATAGACACCTTATCTTGGATTGCCATACGCAACCCACCAATAAACCTAGCCACTTGTTGAGCTTTGGTCTCCATAAGATCATTCCTAGCCGACAGTCTATAAAACTATATACCTGGACTGTACAGATCCCTTGGCAAGACTCTTGATACTGCTAGAACAATCATTGCTCAAAGTTGGGTGGTAGAAACTGAGCTTTAAGAAGCCGCTTCATCTTCAGCCATGAAATCATGGGTTCCTTCCCCTGCTGGGATCAAGAAACTTGCAACTATTCCCACCAAGCAGATGCTCCTACCTTGAACTTATACTCATGTATTCGAAGAACCTCTCTACCTCCGTTACCTAATTTAAGAAATCTTCAATGTGAAGATGTCCATTGAATGAAGGCAAGTCTATCTTCATCCAGTATTCCCTAGAAACATCCCTACCATAATCTTGACACCTAGGGTGCTCTTGATAAGCATCCCCATAGCCACTACCATAAGCGTTACCCACATAACCAGTGCCTCTGCGACCATGACCTCCATACCCTGTGCCACCTCTAGTTTTTATACCAAAGATTCCATCAGTGTAATCTTCATCATCACTGTTTTCATCATGGACTGGATTGCCTCAGAGCTTAGGCTAAAAGTAGTGGACTGGCCTTACCCGGATTCCATCGTTATCCTGGGCATCATAGTCCCAATGATGTTGATTGAACCCAAGCTGCATCTGCTCTAAAGTCTCTTGCAACCGTTGAACGGACTGGAGATTCTAGAACTCGACTCTAGAAGGAGCCTCCCTGTCACGAACATCGTCGTTATGCGGGTTGTCCCCGTTATGTTGGCCGGCCATGATCATAATAAAACCAGCTTTGATATCAACTGACATAGCGAAAGACTTGAGTTTAACCTTAGCGCACTAAGGAGAAAAGAAGAATACTGTCTTCAACCCTTTTCTTCTGGGTGCACCCTAGAATGGAGAAGAAAACAGTGTTTCTTACCCAAAGATAGAACACCAACCCGCATGTTGCAAAGATAACATTTCGCAGAAATTTGAGAGAAATTCTCTTAATAATTCTATTGATCAAAGTTATGAAAAATACTATAATGGGACCACCTACTTATAGTGATAGAAAAATCATATTCCTTGTAAAAGAAGTAAATCTAGTCCTAGTAGAAAAGTAAATATAGAGTCCTAGTATAAAAGTAAACATAATCATTGTTGAGAAAGAAAACCTAATCCTAATAAAGAAAATAGTTTTAGAAAAAATTAAAGTTAATCCTAATAAGAAAAAAAAATAAAATAAAATACTAATTATTATGTTCTACATCATCCAGGCATCTTGTTAGCACATGCGTGCATACCCATATACACAGAAAAACAAGACAGCTACTTAAATCCATAAACGATCAAGGCAATTTACGGCCAGATCGCTTTAAAGTGAAGAATTCTCAATTTATTTTACTTCAGAATAAAAAACGGCCAAACCTTTTATAATTTTACTAGCACTATTACTATATTTTTCTATATATAGATTAGGATATATAACCGATCAATATTTATAGACACAATTAATTGATGTGTCCAGTGCCGCTGACCGTGTGGCTATGACTTCTTTTGCAACAATTTACTTTAGGAATTTTGATATGTCTAGATCATGTCAGACATTAGTCCAACCCAGTATTTCAAAAACATCACCATTGACCTCTAGAGTGAGAGAGAGTTGAAAAAAAACCTTTCCATAACCCCCAAATCCAACATCGTTGGCGTCCGAAAAGTTGTTTGTGGATTTCTTAAGCTCTTCAAAAGAAAAGCTTCTTGCTCCTTTAAACAGAGGAACTCCAACACTGCTCTTAGTGGAGTCCCACTTTGCTGCATTTGTACAACACAGAAGCATTAAAAAGGCCCCAAGATGTTCCACAAGATGGTTTGGAATTTCCAGGTGTAATGAAGTTTTTTTATTTTACCAAAAGGATTACTCTGTTCAGTTGCTCTTTTTGCTCTCTTCTTTTGACGATAAGCATAAACCCCAGCAAAGAGTAACAGTAGCAGAAGAACAGAACCAGCAGCAGCTGCTCCAATGATAATGCTAATGCTTGATGACTTTGATCCCTTCTTTACATCTAATGAGAAGCCAGATGAATGTGTATCAAAATTAAATAGCGCAAACATTACAAAAATCATATTAGTTCTGTGTGAGTTTTTCACTTACCAGTAAAGAGTGCATATTTATCACCAATAAAGAAGTAAGGTCCAAAATCATCTGGAGGTTTGAAATTCTGGTTGCTAAGAACAGACCCAATTGAAGAAATTCCTGTTCGATTGAAACTATCTTGGCTAGACGGGAAGATTGTTAGGTTTATTTCGAGCTTATAATCAGTTGAATTCCTTCTCGGATCACTGAGAATAACTGAATCCACTGGAAGTTGATGGGAACGGAAGGAATACATAAAAAATTTCTCAAGATTTTTATAGTATGCTGAATTTTCCAAGGCTGAGAAGGAAGGAGCTCTGAAGAATAGAGTACCCGTGTATGGATATGCACATTGGCAGGTTGGGCTGCGAATCTGATCTGGGTTGCATGGAGCAAGCGAACAGTTGTCTGAAGGGGTGGAATAAGGGGAATGTGGTTTAGGAATTGTGCAGTAAGTTTCCGATGTTCCTGTCTCCTCACAAATTGGGTTATCCACAAGTCTGCAGAAAATAATAGAAGTTACACAAGTCAAACATTAAAACAATAATGAACTAGCAACATGAATAGGGTACATCTCCAGGCAATTTGACTTCCAAGGATTAATTAAATACCCAGTTCTTCAGCATAGAAATTTAGTAACGGAGGAAAAATTGTTCAAAAGAATTGAAAAGTTAGGCTTACATTATGTCGAACTTGTACCCTGCTTCTTCATAGTAATCAGAAATGAGATTTTTCTGTAGATCTATGAGTGCCAGCTTGCTGCTATATCCGGTGCCAATATCTAAGGAGCCATTCAACTGGTTGTTTTTTAGTGCCCTGTCACAAGTCACAACATGTCAAAAGAATAACCCTACTATCATCGTTTCCATTTCTTGAAGATGAGTTACCAAGCCCTTTTGTGTCAGGATCTAAGGAATTATGTAAAATGTTTCATTTGGAATTTTAAATATCCATAGGTCAAGCAGATACTTACACGGTCTCTAAAAGAGGAAGACTGAACAAGGCGTCAGGAACTTTGCCTTCAAGATTAGTATGTTCCATCCTTCTGCCACAAGAAGTAATTGAATATACTCTAGATTGATAGAAAAATGCTACAGGGCATACGCATGCAAACACTTGCACAAATGCATGCAGGCACACAGATGCATTTAACAAACACACACACACACACATACAGATTGTTATGCTTGTATCACATTTGAGGCTAGATCTACAATATGATCAGTCCCATGCCATATCCATTCTAATGGAAATGACTGCATACATCACAATCCATGGTGTCTTCTAGCTAACATTACTGTTTGAACTAATAAGACAAATAAAGGAATTGCAATTTCAGAAAAAAAAATATATCATTAAAGATGAGGAATTACAAGAAAGACAAGTCAAATATATTTCATCCATAAATTATGGAGTCGGACAACTCTTCTGGATTATTCTGTGATCAATGAACTTGTGTCAAGTCAAATGAAATTTGAAGATTATAAAAGCAACCTGTGCTTTAAACAAAAAAAATATGTCTACAGATTATGAGGCTAAATTGAGTATGTTCCGATAAATGAATGGCAGACATGAAATTTTAGCTACGAACCAATTTAACTAATTGAAACTAGGAGTGGCAAAAGCCAGGCCATGAGAAGATAAACTTAATATTAAGTTTTAGATAAACTAGGAGTGACATGTTGGAAGTCAAGCACGCATGAACAAGACCATGGTTAAATGGTAAATGTTGTGCCCTCAAAAGAAAAAAAGATAATGTTGTGAGAGAAAACATGACGAGCTAAGTTTATCAGAACATATATATAACCTTATATACAAAGTGGAATATAGGAAAAAGGATGTGAGTTCTGGACCCAAAAATAGTTCAGATTTTGAGTTGAAACTCATAAGTGTGTGTGGAGGCATGCACGCGCAAGCACGTGTGAAAGAAATGGAACCTATCCGATTACACAAGAGAGAGAGAGAGACTTACAATGTCGTTAAGGACTGTAAGGTTGGAATCCACGAAGGAACACTTGATGCATTAAAACTATTATTACTCAAGTCCCTGCAAATCACAGTTTAATAAAAATAAAAGTAAAAAAACAATAAAATTCTATGCTGTTAAGATGACTATGATGAATAGCCTCTGTTTTGGAGAGGAAAAGATGAACAAAGAATGAGAGAAATGAAAGGTGGTTAGTGGATCAATGTTTTGAAAAACAGTTAAAAGAAATGCTTTACTTACCCTAATACTGAGGATCACTGATGATATAATAGAGTTGGTAAAATGTTTACTACTTACAATGTTCTGAGGGTGCCCATGCCAGTTAGGTTGGGCAGAGGGCCACAAAGCCTATTGTTGGAAAAATACCTGAAGAAGGATGACCAAACATTTATAAATTTTAGGTTAAAACGAAGGCCACAAATGAATTCCCTAAATCAACTGTAAAATATTTTTTTGCCATGTCTCTCTTTTGTCTGCTTACAGCTCTTGAACACTTGTAAGATTATTGAGGTTTGAAGGAAGACTCCCACTTAGTGAATTCCTATCGAATCGCCTGAAGCCAATACAAGAAATGCATTACAAAAGCTTCACAGAAATTCACTGCCAACAAATATTTTAGTATGAATTGACTTGGGCATGTGATTTAGATACTCACACCAATTCCAAAGCTTTTACAAGCCCTAGGCTGTCAGGGATGCTACCATTGAGTCTGTTGTTTTCAAATAGCCTGGCCGAGAGAGCGGAATAGAATGGAAAAAGAAACAAGATGAAGTTAACATACAGCAATGCTTTAATTATCAATGTTTTATATGGTGATGGGATATTCAAATGTAAAAAGTTACATAACATGATTTGCTGCTTCAAGCACACTAGTGCATAGAAAGAAATCTAGTTGAGTACTCCCTCTCTCTTTCTCATATTTGGGGAGTCCTCTACCTCTGTTGAAAAAAGAAAAGAGAGAGAGAGAGAGAGAGAATACAATTTATAAGGGGCTCTTGGATTCATATATTCGCCCATAGTGTCAGCATATATCTAGGCAGTTGAACATATCTGATTCAGTACTAAGAT
Source organism: Bretschneidera sinensis (assembly GCA_023935145.1). Taxonomy (NCBI): domain Eukaryota; kingdom Viridiplantae; phylum Streptophyta; class Magnoliopsida; order Brassicales; family Akaniaceae; genus Bretschneidera; species Bretschneidera sinensis. Next base: position 88,219,811 of record CM043701.1, read on the forward strand.
AATAAACCACAAACTCTAGTTCTTTGAAAACTGAATAAAACTTACAAATGTATCAACGTCATGTTTGAGCTGAAAAGTCGATCTGGGATTTTCCCTGAGAGTTTATTATCTCCAAGATGACTGTAGACAACTGACAGGATATTAGAAGAATATTAATTTAAAGAATGCAAAGCCACATCAAGGAAATGAACTTAAAAGCTCAAAAGTACAAAGATATTCAACATACAAGTGCTTTGTTTGAATCAGCATATCAAGACCAGGTGAATTTCCATCAGAAACTGGGATCTCTCCGCTTAGCTGGTTGTAAGCTAGATCCAGCCAATAAAGATTTAACAGATTGCCGATCGAAGGAGGAATAGGTCCACTGAAGCTGTTAGAATTTAGAGATCTGCAAGTAACAGCGATTATGAGTTTGGCCAGTTGGCCAGACATGGAGTTTCTCTGATTGAAAATTTAAAAGATTTGAGAATGTGGAAATACTGAAGCCAAATAATGTATGATCAGGAAGCCTATAATAAATATCCAAAGAACACCAATATATAGTCCTTGTCTAGTATATGTTATTTACAACATGGAGGGCCGCCAAAAATCCTTAAAGAATTACATGCATTTAACCATTGCAGTAAAACAAGGAAACTAAGTGTTAGAGAGTCGAACTCCTTACAAAGATGACAGCTGCTGCAGAGATCCTATAGTGTCAGGAATGGGACCAGTGAAACCGCAACCAACCAGGATTCTGGCATGCAAGTAAAACAGAGCAGCATATCTAAGAGGATTGTAATAACACATACTAACTGTCAGCTAAAACATGACAAAATTAGATCTCCTTACAATTGTGTTAGGTTCTTTAAATCTCCAATTTCTCGTGGAAGAGATCCTGTCAAACCTGTGTTGTAAGATAGCTCCCTACAAGTAGAAACATTATAATCAGAGAAGTTTATAACAATTCTTAATCTTTCTTTCAGTAAACAATTCGTAATGTTTAAAAAAGTAGAATTATAAAAGGCACCACGAAAAGATGTATTAGGATATTTTATGTTTGTATATCCTTGTATATTTTGATAAGCAAAACTTTGTGATGACTTTATCTAAGTGTGCATGTTACTAAAATAAGTTTTATTAAGGACAAATACTTCAATTACATCTCACATATATTTTTGGTAAGATTCAGATTCTGTATCTGGAAAGTTAGTGCAGAATCCAAGGAAATAAAAGACAGAAGTTGCGGACACATCAGAGGAACCAGTCAACCAGTCAGTCGACTAGTAGAGGAACCAGTCGACCAGTCAGTTGATCAGTCAGTCGACCAACAGAGGAATCAGTTGACCAGCAGAAGAACCAGTTGACCAGTTAGTCGACCAGCAGAGGAACCAGTTAACTAGCAGCAGAGATACCAGTCGACCAGTGAGTTGACTACCAGCTGACTAATGAGTTGATCACTAAAGAGAAGACTCGGTCTAATTAAGTCTTAGTCGACTATGCAGTCGATCGAAAAAGTTCGTTACACATCAGTTAGATAAGTTATAAAAGGCATAAAGACATAATCAAAAGAGATTTTGAAAACAGATTTTTTGGAGATTTTATAGGCTACTAGAGGAGAAAATTTCGGACTTTCCTTCTGAGGACTTGGATGGAGCTTATAAATTTTCGTTTCATTTGTGTAGAAAAAATAAGAAGAGAACTAGCAAAAAGTGTTTATTGTAATTTGTTTCTTGTTAAGAGATTGTTCTGTATTGAGAGTTGTGAGAAAAGTTGAGAGATTGAATCTGAGAGTACTCAGTGTAAAGGTCAGCTTAGTACTCGAAAACTCAAGCAAGTGTATTTCATGATTCAAGTGGAACTCAGTACACCGGGAGGCTATTAAAGAAGTGGACGTAGGCTTGTCGCCGAACCATTATAAATTTCTTATCCCTCTTTTTAGAGGTGGCTATCGGGTCAGGTCAATCGGGTTCGGTTCGGGATCGGTTCATATGGAGTTGTGAGACTTTTGGGTCACAGGTCACTTCAGGTCAGATTCGAGTCATTTCAAACTCGGGTCGGTTCGGGTCATTTCGAGCTCGGGTAGTATCGGGTCTCAGATCGGGTCAGGTCAACAAAATATATATATATATATATATATATATGCTTAATTAAAAATGTCTTTTATTTGCATATAATAGGACTAAACGAGTTACATTATCAAATCTATAAAAAAAAATAATAATAATAAATCAATGCTTAAATTTTTAAATAATATATTTAATTTTTTAATGCAATATGCAATGTTATGACTCTTGGTCCCAAAATTCAGTCTTAAATTATCTCAAACAACTGATCCACACAATTATTCTCACTAGTAACGTCTTATACCAAATTTTGGAGATTAAACTTCATATAATCACTTCATTTAATTATATTTTTTCAAGAGAATTAAAAGTACAATTTTATTATGTTTTGAAGAACAATGCAAAATTTACTCTTCCCGATTTTTGATTTAAAATTAATGAGATTACTTACATTAATAGAATGTTGAAACATGCATATCAACACATGTAAATTCATAATAAATAAATAAAAAATTATATTTTCAAGTCATTTCGGGTTCAGGTTGTTTCGGGTTTTTAGGTTGTTTCAGGGTTCAGGTTGTTCGGGTTCGGGTCATTTTGAATCCGGTCATTTTGGGTTTCGGGTCATTTAGGTTAGGGTCGGGTCAGGTTTGGGTCATATTATTTTTATGTATTTTCGGGTGGGGTCGGGTCAGATTTAGCCACCTCTACCTATTTTCCTTTCCCTTCATAATCTCTGTCATTTTTGTTGCATCTAATCTTTCCTGATTAATTAATTTCTGCTAATCGCAGTTTAATTTTTATAGATTCAATTCATCCGCTATTGATCTACTCAACAATTGGTATTAGAGCAGATCGCCACAACAATTGACTAACTATCAAGGAGTTCCTGAAAAGATGCACGCTTAGGCCTCAACTGGGTCCAATGATGTTGATCAAGTCACTAAGTTTATCCCTCCCATATTCGTTGGGACAAACTACCCCTTTTAGATGATAAGGTGGATGGTCTATATCAAGAGTTTAAACTCGAACTGTTGGAGAGTCATCAACAAAGGACCATATAGACACACTAATAAGATCGGTGAATTAGAAATTGAGAAAGATGAATACGAGAGCACTGAGGCTCAGAAAAATAAAAGAGAAATCAACAACAAATCCATGCACATCATGTACTGCGGGATCAATAAGAACCAGTTCAACCGGATCCAACCCTGTGAGACAGCCCAAGAAATTTGGCATAACCTGAAAGCAGCCTTTGAAGCTATTGATAATGTCAAATTAACTAAAATTACGATTCTGATGTGTGCTTTTGACTGTTTCAGGATGAATCCGGGTGAAAGCATCTCAGAATTAACCTCTCGGTTCACTGAAATATTAAACGATCTGAGGCAACTAGGAAACGAAATCCCTTGGTCTGATCAAGTGATCAAGATGATTAGAGCCCTTCCAAGGAAGTGGCTACCCAAAAGTTTCAGCCATTGAAGAGTTAAAAAAATATACAACAATAATCTTGGAAGATCTCGTTGACATTCTAATGACCCATGAGATTAACTTAAAGGTGTTGAAGAATGATGAAGACAAGCAAAGAAAAACAATCGCATTAAAAGCTGTCGAGCACGAAGATGAAGAAATGTCCGACTTAGATGATAAAATAGCAATGCTCACAAGAAGGTTCAAAAGGAACTTAGAAAGACACATAAGAGGTAAGAAACCAAGTAAATTAGATTCAAATGCTAACGAGTCTACTCGTAAATCTTATTTTCATATAGGTGAATCTTCAAGAAGAAATGATCTGGTATGCTATGAGTGTAATAAACCTGGTCATATGAAATATGACTATCCACAACTCAACGGATCTGGATCAGGACAACAAAGGATTCCTTTCAGAAAAAAGAAGGCCTTAGTAAAACAACATAGAGCGATGGTGAGCCTGAAGAATCAAAAGAAAAAGAAGAGGTCGCCAACCTGTGTCTCATGGCCCTAGAAAACAACAAGTCCCAATCAAGTGATGAGACTGAGGTGAATGACTCTATCCCTTCTTCTTATCTAGAATTGGAAGAAACAGTCTTATCTATATTAGAAGAATACAAGAAAATTAAACTCAAGTATGAGTCTTTTAGGGATTCTTTTTCCAAGATTCAAGATAGTTGGAGTCAACAGACTTAGAAAATTTGTCTCTAAAATCCGAACTTGTTTCCTTGAAAAAGGCTCATAAGAAAACTGTCAAAGAAAACACTAAGCTGTAGTGAAAAGTTTGAGAAGCTGTTGGGTTTTTAGAGATGTGTTTTTGATAGAGTTGGATTAAGGTTCAACCAAGAGGAAAAAGAAAAGCCCTACAATAGCATAATTGACAAAATGAATAATTCCACTCCAAGAAAACCAAAACCAATCTACAAATGTTCTCATTACAATAGATTAGGTCACCTAGCTAAATTATACTTTGATAGATTAAATTATGTTTGAGTTCCAAAAGGAACTTACAGTACTAACCCAAAGGACCCAATAACACATGGGTACTCACATCACATGATCGGGGACAAGTCCAAGTTCATCGAACTAGAACTAAAGAAAGGAGGAAAAGTCACTCTCGGTGACAACACCAAATGCACAATTGAAAGAATAGGTAAAGTAGGTAATCCATCTACCTCAATAGATAGTGTCTATTATGTTAGAGGGTTAAAACATAACCTACTTAATTTAATTCAGCTGTGTGATAAAGGTTTTCGTGTATGTTTTGAGTCAAAACTCTGCACGATTTTTGATACCAATAACAAAGTTAAGTTTATAGGGTATAGGCATTTAGATGTTTACGTTATAAACTTTAAGGCTTTATCTAAAAAAAATGTTAAATGCCTATTCACTATAGATAGTGACAGTTGGGTGTGACATAGAAGATTAGGCCATGTTTCAATGACAACTTTTCCGTTTATTAAAACTCGATTTGGTTGTTCACCTACCAAAACTAAGTTTTCAAAAAGATAAAATTTGTAAATCTTTCCAACTAGGAAAGCCTTTTTCAAAAGTAAGAATGTGGTTTGTTCGTCGAGGCCACTCTAACTATTGCATATTGACCTAATTGGCTGATTGACACCCATGAGTCCATGAGGCAAACAATATACATTTGTAATTGTTGACTACTTCTCTTGTTTTATTTGGGTGTTTTTTTTAAGAATAAAAGATCAAGCCCTAATTATTTTCATTTTGTTTTGCAAAAGAATTTCAAATGAAAAAGATTTAAACACCGTTTCTGTTCGAAGTGACAATGGTCTTGAATTTAAAAACTTATGTTTTAACAAGTTTTGTGACGACTTAGGGATTGATCATAACTTTTATGCACCAAGAACACCTCAACAAAATGGGGTTGTTGAATGAAAAAACTGTTTTCTAGTAAACATTGCATGAACGATGCTTTTAGAAAACAACCATGCACAAAATCTATGTGTGGAAGCATTAAACATAACATGCAGCCTAATAAATAGAGCTTCCATTAGACCATCACTCAATAAGACTCCCTATAAGCTATGGAAAGGAAGAAAGCCCAACATTTTATATTTCCGCACCTTTGGATGCAAAGTTTTCATCCACAACAACGGTAAGAAGCATCATCATCTAAAGCATATAAGGTATTTAATAAACGCACACTAACTGTAAAAGAATCTATACATGTTTGATTGCCCCCCTCAAATGAAGATGAAGTAGACCCCTTCTTATCAGAATCAGTGTTTAGAAAGGCGAATTTTGGGCGCGCCCAGAGGCGTTTTCGGGCTAAAATTCCCCAGGGCGTGAAACCTGGGGCGAAAGTATCACGGGACGTTCATTTTTGGGGCAATGCCCAAACCCGAGGCGTACGCCCAATACTATTTTTTTTTTTTTTGCTTCTGCAACATCAAAACGATGTCGTTTTTGGTTAAATGAAATCAACCCATTTAACTAAAACGACGTCGTTTTAATAAGCCCCCTTAAGTCTTCTTCCTTAAGGCTCGAACCCATGATCTAAAGTGGCATAAATCTTAACCACTTAGCTAGTATTCTTGTTATGACATTATTGCACTTCATAAATATATAATACATGTTATCTAGTTTAATAATAATTACAAACTATTTAATTAATCATTTACAAATTACAACAATATAGAAATATAAGTTATACTTCATATAATTTATATATAAATATATATTAATATTTATAAAATTATAATTATCACACTATAAAGAGTTAGTAAAGTATTAAACTTTGATAAAAATTAATTAATTAAAATTATTTTTATTTTTATTTTATTATTCTAATTAATTGATTAATATTATTTTATTAAAATTTTGATACGTCCCAACGCCTTGGGGTTTATACCTCGCCCAACGCCCTCACCTCTGAAAAAACTTATCAGAATTAAAGAAGTCAGCACCTCATGAAGAAGAGGGAAATTCTGCACCCTATATGGAAATGGATCTTGAAATCTCAAACTCGCAAGAAAAAAAGGACCAAGAAGAACCTCTTTAGATTGAGGGCACAGATCAACTTCCTATTAAGAATTAGAAGCACAAGAGTAGTCCTTCTCTCGACAAGTTAATAGGTGATCTTAAGAAAGGTATAACTACTTGATCCAAAAAAGTTTGCTCAAATTATGCATTAATTTCCAATATCTGCTCCAATCATGTATTCATATCTCATATAGAACCAAAAAGCATAGATGATGCTCTTCTTGATAAGTACTGGGTGACTATAATGCATGAAAAACTTAACTAGTTCACTCGAAACAATGTCTAGACCTTAGTATCTAGGCCTGACCATCAATCCATCATAGGAATGAAATTGGTTTTCATAAACAAGATGGATGAAACAGACATTGTGACTAGGAACAAATCCATATTAGTTGCCAAAGGGTACTATCAAGAAGAAGGTATAGATTACGACGAGACTTACGCACCTGTAGCTAGGTTAGAAAGCATTCGCATGTTGTTAGCATTTTCATGCTTTAGAGACTTCAAACTTTTTCAAATGGACGTCAAAAACGTGTTTTTAAATAGTTTCATAAATGAGAAAGTTAATATGGAACAATCTCTTGGTTTTGAGAACCCACATTTATTGAATCTTTTTTTAAATTGCACAAAGCTCTTTATGGCTTAAAACAAGCTCCTCGTGCTTGGTATGAAAGATTTAGCAAGTTTTTGATAGAAAAAAGTTTTAAAAAGGGAAAAATGGACATTACACTGTTTACAAAAACTTAGTGGGAGGATATTTTATTAGCGTAAATCTATGTAGATGGCATTATTTTTGGATATACTAATGAATCTCTCTGTCAAGAGTTCTCAAGTGTTGTGACAACATAGTTCGAGATGAGTATGATGGATGAACTTTGATATTTCTTAGGTTTTCAAATAATCCAAACAAAGGAAGCAATCTTTATAAATCAATCCAATTACATCAAAGATTTACTTAAGTAATTTGGATTTGAGAGCTAACACCACTACAAAACGCCTATGGCGACAAGCAAATCACTTGACTGAGACGAACAAGGTAAGACTATAGATCAGAATTATATAGAAGCCTGATAGGTTCATTTTTATACTTGACTGCTAGCAGACCGGACATATTGTTCAACGTATTTCTTTGTGCTCTCTTTTAAGCTTCTCCTAGAGAATTTCATTTGTCTGCAATTAAATGCATTTTTTGGTATTTGGCATATACACCTGATCTTGGTCTCTTGTACTCGAGAGATTCTTTGTTTCAATTATAGGCTTATTCAGATGCTGACTATGGAGGATGTAAAGTATCTCTTAGAAGCACAAGCGGGACATACCAATTTCTAGGAATTATGCTAATCTTCTAGTTTAGTAAGAAGCAAAACTCAATGGCACTATCTACCACAGAAGCTGAATACATTGCAGCCAAAAGTTGATGTGCTCAATTACTATGGATGCGACAATAACTCCTAAACTATGGGTTTGACTTTTCTAAGATCCCTTTTTACTATGATAACATTAGCACTATCTGTTTAACAAAAAATTATATTCATCACTCTAAGGCTAAACACATAGAGATTAGGCACCACTTCGTTTGAGATCATGTCGAGAATAAGTATGTTGTCCTAAATTTTGTAGACACCAAACAACAATTAGCAGATATTTTAACAAAACCATTTTGTGAAGATACCTTTTCACGTCTACATTTAGTTCTTGGGATGTGTAATCTCGAGTGATTTTGTTTCTTTTCTACTTATCAATTGCTTTGTCGATCAATAGAGTTTCGAGCAGTCGACTAGTCCCTTGGGCAGTCGACTAGTGGTGTCTTTTGCCTATATATCTACGTCATCCTTCATGTTTTTGTCGTATCCACTTTTCAAAAACTGTTTCTCTTTTCGTTAGGGTTCCATCCACTCTCACTACCTCAAACTATCTCTCCTCCACTCCCTCATGGATTGTCGTAGCTTCTCCTCTTACCATCAGTCCGGCTTTGATGATGACGTTCCCATTAACCGTTGCCGCCGGTGAGACCCCCAAATGTCATTCAGTCTCCTCCCTCATCTCTTCTAGCCTCACAACTACCCCGTTCTTCACCTCGACAGTCACCCTCTTAAAACATGTGTCGTCTTTCTCTCTCCATTCAGTTCTCTTACTACCATGACCGCCTCTAGTGGGAAAAATTTCAAAAGTTTTCCAATGTCAATATCATTCCCTCCAAACTTGTCAACTTTGACTATTTTGACTCTGTGAATCTCGCCATCTGTCCTTTTTTTTATCATCAAGGATGGACCTCTATTTTCTCCATCAACTTACTTTTCTTTCCCAATATAATCAAAGCCTTCTTTTCCACTGTCGAGTTTGTATCAACGGATGAACTCAAATTTACAATGAACAGGTAGGACTACTACCACATTTCTTCGGATCTTTTGGCAAACATTTTGGGAGTTCCCTCTGGTGGAGAATACTATTTTTCAGTCAATAGGACTTATCCCGACATTCTTAGCTTTTCACTTGATGGTGCTATTAAGCTTCTCTCCGGTCTTGAGAATCTCTCAAATCTCTCTCTGACTGATGGTCACATTCTTACACCTATCCATCGAATATTAAGCCATATGTTGGTTTATGTGATTGTACCTCGCGATGGGTCTCAATATTTTCTCTCTCATGCTGACATTCTTATCACTCGGCTCCTCATTAAGCAAATCCCAACAAATATGATGTTCATCATTTTCTAGCATATCCGTCATATCATTGCAGGTGAAGGAGATTTAAATTTTTTTTATGCCATTTTTTTTGACAAAAATGTTCCATCACTCTCAGATAAGTGTTCATGGTGAAACCTACACTCAGTTTTCTTAACCAAACCAGTATGGAAAAAAAGTGATTAGTTTGATGGGTTTTCGTTATGACACTATTACCAAGATCTAGACTAGTCAAGCACAGGAGACCTGTATGTCCCGACGTCGTGGTGTATCCTCATCCTCCTCCTCTCTAGACCTTTGGCTCGACCAAATTTTAGATGAATTGTATCGAGTGAACTCTCGCCTTGATTCTTTAGAAGAAGTCACTTGCACTCAATGGATGAGATTCGTAATGCTAATGTGTTTGACGGGTTTCTAGATTGGTTAGGTTTTCTAGAGTCTAATACTGCCCTGATTGACCCAATTGACCCTCCTGCTTCTGCAGACATCCCTTAATTTCTCATGTTTTTTTGTGTATTGTATTAGTTATGCTTACACTTTTATGTTTCCTTAATGCCAATCTATTTAGTTTGTTTTGTTTTCACGTGTTAAGGGGAAGCTTCTTCTTCATTTTACTTTTTGATTTAGACAAAAAAGGGGAGAAATGCGTTTTACATCTCATGTTTTCAACTGCTTTTATTATACTGCACATGCTTTTGTTTTTGGTTTTGTCTATATCAAAAAGGGGGGCGATTGTTAGGATATTTTATGTTTACATCGCAAAACTTTGTGTTATTTACTGATGAATTTATCTAAGTGTGCAGGTTGCTAAAATCAGTTCTATTAAGGACAAATACAATTACAACTCACATATATTTTTGGTAATATTCAGATTCTGTATGTTGAAAGTTAGTGCAGAACCCAAGGAAATAAATGACAGAAGTTGCAGACACATCATAGGAACCAGTCGACCAGCAGAGGAACTAACCGATCAGTCAGTCGACTAGCAGAAGAACCAATCAACCAGTCAGTCGACTAACAGAACAACCGGTCGACCAATAGAGGAACCAATCGACCAGCAGTAAAGGTACCAGTCGACTAGCAAAAAAACTAGTGGACTAATTAGTTGACCACCGAAGAGAAGAATCGGTCTACTTAAGTCTTAGTCGACTATGTAGTCGACCAAAAAAGTCCGTTACACAACGGTCAGGTAAGTTATAAAAGGCATAAAGACACAATCAAATGATATTTTGAAAGCAGATTTTTTGAAGATTTCAAAGGCTATCAAAGGAGAAAATTTCAGACTTTCCTTCTGAAGATTTGGATGGAGCTTATAAATTGTTGTTTCATTTGTTTAGAAAAAATACAAAGAGAACTAGCAAAAAGTGAATATTGTAATTCGTTTCTTATTAAGAGATTGTTATGTATTGAGAGTTGTGAGAAAAGTTGAGAGATTGAGTTTGAGTGTACTCAGTGTAAAGGTTAGCTTGATATTCGAAAACTCAAGAAAGTGTATTTGATAATTTGGTGATTCTAGTGAAACTCAGTAGACCGGGAAGCTATTGAAGAAGTAGACGTAAACTTACACCGAACCACTATAAATTCCTCTTTTCCTTTCTCTTCATAATCTCTGTCCTTTTTGCTGCATTTAATTTTTTCTGATTAATTAATTTTTGTTGATCATAGTTGAATTTTTATAGATTTAATTCACCCCTCTTGATCTACTCAACAAGATGCATTAAAAATGAAAGTGCTGATTTTTTGTTATAGAACGTGTAGAAGTATGCATTTTTTTTGTTCATCATTTTTTTTTTATTTATATCAATAAAAACATAAATGATTTGTCATTGAGTTGCATGGTGCAAATGACTTGCATGGTGCAAAAGTTACAAGGCACGCATATACCTCGCATATTCCGCAATGAACCTTAAGACATCTGAACAGTGCCTCTATGGCAGAGTATCACACACACACACAGAGTAACATAGACACATACGGTCGGGCACCAAATTCTTAGGAAATCAAACAACACAAAAAAGATGCAGCTGAAAGGTTTTTCAAAAATTCTAGTTACGAAATGGGTGCCATGTATAATGGAAGAGGCAAAATGCAGACAGAAGAAGACCTACAGGATCTTTAATTCGGATAAGGCTGCGATGTCTGCAGAGAGCTCACCCACCAAATCTATGTTTGTTAATGATCTGAAATACAGAAATGTTAGGTTAATCCCAGATATATGAGAACCAAAAACAAGCAATCTTTGATTACCATTAAAAGGTGAAAGTAATTTTAAGAGCGTACATTGACGTCACACGTGAATTGGTGCATGAAATTCCATCCCAACGCTCACCACAAGGATCGATGCCTTCCCAATTGGGTGGTTCATTCTCCCAGATATCCTTGAGAGCTTTTAGAGCAATATCTGCATCACATTTACAAGTGGTATTCCCATGATTCAGTTACCTAAAGCTGAATTCTAAATATAGTTATTCAATCATTCAAAATAACTTGAGCATTTATAGAAACTGAGAAGGATCAAAACCAGTTTTAGAACCTAAATTTGAAGAGAATCAAAGCATCTTCTAAGAGCTGATCTTCTGTAAAGGATTGAAAGTGTTTCCTACTCCTAGGTAGCTCCAAATAACTACTATTATATCCAAACTGAAATAATTTCTATGTGTCGAAAGGCAAGAATCGAATACTTTGAAAAGAGAGCACTTCCTCAGAAACCTGTGTTTTACTCGTTTGTGTAGTTTGGGCCAATAAATACTACTCTATGTTGTTAACAGCACAACATAAATAGAGTCATTTGTTTTAAATATCTATTCTAAAGCCAGCAATCTCCAACCTTCATTTTTTGGAGATAACATTAACTATCACTTAACTAGAAGCTTCAAACGCCCAAAAGAAAGCTAAAAGAACATGCAAATTCACAAAAACAAGAAGCATTTGATCAAGCAAAACAAGATCATATGGATAGCGATTAGATGCAAACTTACGGTCTTGAGTATTAGTCTGTGCTGCTATGACCAAAATTTGGATGAAAACAACCAGCAAAAACGCCAGAATTCTTGGAGCCATTAGTCAAATAAACAAAAGGCTCAGAAGTTCAAAGCCTTGCAAACTCAGTTCTGTTCAATTACTATGCACATAACTGAAAACTCATTCAATACCCACATATGACCAACACATTTTAAGCATCAAACTGACAAATTCTCCTGGTTCAGATTACCAACCGAACATATACATATATTTGATTCGTAAAACTGTGTTGCAAGAAGTCTTGAATTTAATAGTTGGAACCCACCAACAAGTGGATTTGAATAATCTGCATATACAATTAATAAATATCTTCACAAATTAAATACGATGACAAGGGTTTTGATAGGTGGGTTTTATTTATCCAAATTTTGAAGATGGAAGATGTGAGGTTTTGGTTAACAGAAAGGAAAGAGAGCAAGTTGCAGTATTCCACTATTCCTAGCAGTGGAGTCATATGATTGCCTGCTAACCTGCAAGTCCGTGTCAAACAAACCTTCAATACAAGCTAAAGTAATTTAAAACTAGATTGATAAATCACAACCACATTGTTTAAGACCCTTGTTTAAGAGAACATAATAAATAAAGCAACATTAGAAGAAAGAAATGAGAAAAATCTCCATAACTAAAGTGATCGATATGTTTAACGGTTAACTTTGAGCTTTTGAATCTTCCAACTGCTTCACCAAAAATAAATATTTAACACAAAGTGCATATATAAATCAAAGAAGAAGATGAAGATGGACTTTTTTTTCTTTTTAATATTTTTTGGTTTTCCAGAATATTTCAATTTTTTGAGATTATATAATTGTTAACTTTTAGTTTTTTGGTTTTGTTAATCAATTTTTCTTGGGAGCCAATGCATAATAGACATATTGTTAATTTGCAATCAAAATTATTTTGTTGACTCAAATAGGCGGTGATTTGGTTTGAATGTATCAATTACTTAAGGTTGGATTCGATCTGAGCTTTTACGAACTGGTAGCTCACTGTATGCCTCACTCAACCTTGCTATAATAGGGAACTGGCTCTGCACAAGCCATTAAAGAGGAATAAACTTGTTAGCAAAATGCCCAAAAAGAAAGCTCTGGGAAATAAAGCCCAAAAGGCACAGCTTAGTGATTTGTGCTCAAAACCATAGAAAAACAAGATCAAGAGGCAAGACTATTGTACAACGATATCAAAGACACAACAGAAGTTAATGGCCACAAATTGTAACATCCCAGAGAAGTATTAATGTTAGCACACCTCATGCCTTTCCTTTTACTTATCAAAAAAAAGGATAATGTTAGCAGAAAAGCAATAAATAGGTAAAAAATTGTTTCAACTCCAATTATTACATTTTTTTCATTGGCCAAGGTATAGTAGCATGGTAGACTAGGATTATATTTTTGATGGAATATATCCAAAGTGGGGTCTTTCAAGTTTCAACAATTAATTTGTAATTCTTTAACATTTGACTTCATTAATACAGATGAAGTTCTCACACATTCACTTTTAAAGAAAAAAGCAGGAAAAGGAAAAAAGAAAATTAAATCTTCTAAATCGTAAACACCAATAACAGTCTTCTTTGACCCCTCAATCACTCTGGAAAAGGTGTTTGCATAGAATTCTTTGTATACTACATTTGAATTAAGTCAAAACACAGATGAAAGAAACAACAAACCAGGAAAAATTCATCTCCAGTTGCATTTCTTCCAGCATAGTTTGCTAACAGTTTCTCAAGAGCTGCAACAGAAACAACTATTAATCAAATGAAGCCTGAAATCTAATGCAGTATGCAGAAACAATCATGACTTTGCAGCCCAGAAGTTCATATTAGGTAAGATACGCCAACGGAAAACATATTTACATGTATTTAGTTCTCAATTTTAGCTTAGTAGTCATAAAAGTTTAAATATATTTACAAGTACTAAACAAGAACTGTAAATCTGACAAATGTCCTTTTCCCCCTTTTTCCTATTGTGTACAAAACTGAACATAGTCAAAAGAATCACATTCAACCTTGTGTTTTCTGTCACTTGTAGAATCATTTGCTAACTCAAAATGTACTTCAGTCTGTCCAACAATTTAATAGATTCTATAAAGTTTAACCATTTCTAAGTTCCATAGAGTTATTACTCTATGCATATAACTGAAGACTCATTCAATACCCACATATGACCAACACATTTTAAGCATCAAACTGACAAATTCTCCTGGTTCAGATTACCAACCGAACATATACATATATTTGATTCCTAAAACTGTGTTGCAAGAAGTCTTGAATTTAATAGTTGGAACCCACCAACAAGTGGATTTGAATAATCTGCATATACAATTAATAAATATCTTCACAAATTAAATACGATGACAAGGGTTTTGATAGGTGGGTTTTATTTATCCAAATTTTGAAGATGGAAGATGTGAGGTTTTGGTTAACAGAAAGGAAAGAGAGCAAGTTGCAGTATTCCACTATTCCTAGCAGTGGAGTCATATGATTGCCTGCTAACCTGCAAGTCCGTGTCAAACAAACCTTCAATACAAGCTAAAGTAATTTAAAACTAGATTGATAAATCACAACCACATTGTTTAAGACCCTTGTTTAAGAGAACATAATAAATAAAGCAACATTAGAAGAAAGAAATGAGAAAAACCTCCATAACTAAACTGCTCGATACGTTTAACGTTTAACTTTGAGCTTTTGAATCTTCCAACGGCTTCACCAAAAATAAATATTTTAACATAAAGCGTATTATCGAACTCGAGTCGAGCTTAAGTTCGAATCAATATTTATTTATTAAAATTATAATTCAGACTCAAGTTTGGATTCAAATAGTCTTGTTTGTTATCAAGCTCGAATAATCTTATTTGTTATCGAGCTTGAGCCATCATAAAACAGATCAAGTTCGAACTCAAACCTAATTTTCGAATTCAATTCGAACTTAAGCTTGAGCTTAAGTTTGGGATTGTTCATTTTAAGTCAAGCTCAATTCGGTTTGAATAAACCTCTTACCGTAACAAATCCAAAATTACAAATAAAAAATGACATCTCATTAAAATACGAGATATCTTCAATAATTATTTCAAAAACAAAAGGTACCAAATACAATTAAACCTAGATATTTTTTTCTTATTTTGAGTTAATGAAATGAATAAAATACAATTAAAATATAATGTATTATTGAGAATATCTTGATACCATTCCTGTGATTGAAAAGTCTTCGTGGTTGGAATTCTATGTTTTTATTTTCTTGTTTTCGGTCTCTTGCTTTCTACATCAGAAAGTTGTTTTTTTTCTCTTTCACACTGGTAAAGCCTTAAAAACGTTCAATTGGTGTTTACTTCAACAGTGACCCAATTTGTTTTCTTTTTTTTTTCCCCTTCTAAATTGGTCAATTCCCTATTAAAAAAAAATTAAAAAATAAAAAAGACATTGGCCAAATCCAAATGTATTCAAAGCAGACGACAATATATCTCTCTCTCTAAATATATAATGCAATAAAGTTTAATGAAAATCCTTTTAACTAGAATAAGATGTTACAAAGTGCTTGGCACATGTTGACCTCTCTTCAAATAGCCAAAAGACCCAAAACAACTTATTATGATTACATGACCTCTTTAAGCCTTGACAAATTCAATAGATTTTGGTGATAAAAATAAAAACATACAAAAATATAAGTTTACCATTAAATACGTATATTTTACCTTCTCAATTACTGGTTTAACTAGTGGAGGAAGGAGCATCTGGCTGCTTTTCTGGTGCTGCATCTTGAAATGCTGGTAGCTCACTGTATGCCTCACTCAACCTTGCTATAATAGGGAACTGGCTCTGCACAAGCCATTAAAGAGGAATAAACTTGTTAGCAAAATGCCCAAAAAGAAAGCTCTGGGAAATAAAGCCCAAAAGGCACAGCTTAGTGATTTGTGCTCAAAACCATAGAAAAACAAGATCAAGAGACAAGACTATTGTACAACGATATCAAAGACACAACAGAAGTTAATGGCCACAAATTGTAACATCCCAGAGAAGTATTAATGTTAGCACACCTCATGCCTTTCCTTTTACTTATCAAAAAAAAGGATAATGTTAGCAGAAAAGCAATAAATAGGTAAAAAATTGTTTCAACTCCAATTATTACATTTTTTTCATTGGCCAAGGTATAGTAGCATGGTAGACTAGGATTATATTTTTGATGGAATATATCCAAAGTGGGGTCTTTCAAGTTTCAACAATTAATTTGTAATTCTTTAACATTTGACTTCATTAATACAGATGAAGTTCTCACACATTCACTTTTAAAGAAAAAAGCAGGAAAAGGAAAAAAGAAAATTAAATCTTCTAAATCGTAAACACCAATAACAGTCTTCTTTGACCCCTCAATCACTCTGGAAAAGGTGTTTGCATAGAATTCTTTGTATACTACATTTGAATTAAGGCAAAACACAGATGAAAGAAACAACAAACCAGGAAAAATTCATCTCCAGTTGCATTTCTTCCGGCATAGTTTGCTAACAGTTTCTCAAGAGCTGTAACAGAAACAACTATTAATCAAATGAAGCCTGAAATCTAATGCAGGATGCAGAAACAATCATGACTTTGCAGCCCAGAAGTTCATATTAGGTAAGATACGCCAACGGAAAACATATTTACATTTATTTAGTTCTCAATTTTAGCTTAGTAGTCATAAAAGTTTAACAATATTTACAAGTACTAAACAAGAACTGTAAATCTGACAAATATCCTTTTCCCCCTTTTTCCTATTGTGTACAAAACTGAACATAGTCAAAAGAATCACATTCAACCTTGTGTTTTCTGTCACTTGTAGAATCATTTGCTAACTCAAAATGTACTTCAGTCTGTCCAACAATTTAATAGATTCTATAAAGTTTAACCATTTCTAAGTTCCATAGAGTTATTGCTCTATGCACATAACTGAAGACTCATTCAATACCCACATATGACCAACACATTTTAAGCATCAAACAGACAAATTCTCCTGGTTCAGATTACCAACCAAACATATACATATATTTGATTCCTAAAACTGTGTTGCAAGAAGTCTTGAATTTAATAGTTGGAACCCACCAACAAGTGGATTTGAATAATCTGCATGTTGAATGATGCCCCAGGAGCTGCTGATGTTTGAGTTGTTGAGACTTAATAAAACACATGCTTGATCTACTCTTCTATTTTGTTGGTGATAGGAGACAAGATAAAAAGGAGAGACAAAATAAATAGGAGATAGCAGCTGCAAAATTGGACTTTGTCAGCAGCCACCAAATTGGCCTTTGCCAGCCGCCATTTCTTTTTATCTTGTTTTGTGTTCACACTCATGTTCACACTCTTGTGTTCACACTCATGTTCACACTCAATCTTGTTTTGAGTTCACACTTTTGTGTTCACACTCATGTTTACACTCAATGTTGAGCCTATAAATAGGCATTGAAACATTAGTTTCAAAAAAAATATAACACTGTAGTATATTGTGAAAAATATCAAGTTCAGTTTTGCAAGCTCTTGCACTTCATTTCAATAAAAAGAAACCAACAAATTGGTATCAGAGCATTAAGTTCTTGAGAGACCTGTGAGGTTAAGTGAGCCTAACCACTTACCTTAAACACTTGCAATAAACACTCACCATCTTCCCTATCCAAAACACAAAAGCCTACAACCAATACAAGATGAGTTCAGGAGCTTCATCGAATGCAATAGCGCCTCCGGTGTTTAATGGAATGAATTATCAAGTGTGGGCTGTCCGAATGGAAGCCTATCTTGATGCTAATGATCAATGGGAAGCCGTTGAAATTAAGTACGAAGTTTCTCCCTCGCCCGACAATCCAACTATGGCTCAAATAAAAAAATCACAAGGAGATGAGGCAAAGGAAGTCAAAGGCAAAAACTAGCTTATTTGCAACTGTTTCATCTTCAATTTTCATCAGAATCATGACACTGAAGACAGCAAATGAAATTTGGGACTTCCTGAAGAAGGAGTACGAAGGAAATAAACGAGTCAAAGGCATGCAAGTTCTGAATCTGATCAGAGAATTTGAGATGCAAAGAATGAAGGAATCAAAAACAATCAAGGATTACTCCTATAGACTCCTTGACATTGTTAACAAAGTAAGGCTTCTTGGTACTGATTTTTCTGATTCTAGAATAGTTCAAAAAATACTTGTAACACTTCCTGAAAAGTTTGAGGCTACAATATCACCAATAGAAAACTCAAAAGATGTGTCAAGTATTACCTTGGCAGAATTGTTGAATGCATTACAGGCTCAGGAACAAAGGAGACTTATAAGGCAAGAAGGATTTGTGGAGAATGCATTTCAAGCTATATCACGAAACAATATGTACAAGAAAGAGAAGCAAAGCTATAGCAACAACAGCAGCAACAACACTACATTTCCACCATGTCCTTACTGCAAAAAAACCAATCATCCACAGAAAAGGTGTTGGTGGAGGCCGGATATAAAATGTCACAAGTGTGGTCAGCTTGGGCACGTGGAAAGAATATGCAAATCTCAACAGCAGCAAGGAGAAGCCAAAACTGCTGTTGAACAACCTCAAGAGGAGCAACTGTTTGTGGCATCATACTTTGCTACCAGTAGCTCCACAGAAAGCTGGCTTATAGACAGTGGTTGCACAAGCCACATGACTTATAATCAAGAGCTTTTCAAAGAGTTTGACAAAACTGCCATTTCTAAAATTAGAATTGGAAATGGAGCATATCTTGCTGTAAAAGGCAAAGGAACAATGGCAATCGAAGGCCACACAGGTTTGAAATTAATTTCTAATGTCTTATATGTTCCTGAAATTAATCAAAACCTTTTTAGTGTTGGTCAGCTGCTGGAAAAAGCATATAAGGTGTTGTTTGAGGATAATCATTGCTTGATTACTGATGCACAAAGCAGAGAGGTGTTTAAAGTCCAAATGGAAGGTAAAAGTTTTGCCTTAAATTTGTTGGCAGAAGAACAGGCTGCAGTACACAAAGAAGATAGCAATACAATGCTTTGGCATAGGAGATTGGGGCACTTTCATCATACAGCCCTACTTTTTATGAAGAAGAACAATCTTGAGGAAGGCTTGCCTGAATTAGAAAAGGAGTTTCCTACTTATGCAGTCTGTCAATACGGGAAGCAGACAAGGCTTCATTTTCCACAAAACAAGGCCTGGAGGGCTACACAGAAACTACAGTTAGTGCACACAGATGTGGGAGGACCTCAGAAAACACCATCATTGAATGGCAGTAAGTTTTACATTGCTTTCATTGATGATCACACAAGAATGTGCTGGATTTATTTCATGAAATTTGAATCTGAGGTTGCTGACATCTTCTGGAAGTTTAAAGCTTGGGTGGAAAATCAAAGCAGATGCAAAATGCAGAATGGGGTGGTTGAGAGGAAAAATAGAACACTTATGGAGATGACAAGGTGTTTGCTGCATGACAAAGGGCTTTCAAAGAAATTCTGGGCCGAGGCTGCAAACACATCAATTTTTCTGCTAAACAGATTGCCAACAAAAGTTTTGCAACAAAGGACTCCATTTGAAGCATGGTATGGTTATAAACCAAGGCTGCAAAATTTAAAAACATTTGGTTGTCTTTGTTTCTCTTAAATTCCTTAGGTTAAGAGAGACAAATTGGATAAAAAGGCAGACCTGCATATGGAGCAAAAAGAAAGCACACAGATACTTGTAGACAACCAAGTTGCGATTTCAATTGCAAATAATCCAGTGTTCCATGGCAAAACAAAACACTTCAAGTTGAAACTCTATTTCCTAAGAGAGGTTCAAAGAGAAAGAGAAATACAGCTGATCTACTGCAAAACAGAAATTCAAAATGCTGACATCCTGACCAAAGCTCTTCCCAAAGCTAGGTATGAGTTCTTGAGGCAAAGGCTTGGAGTCTGCAACTCCAGAGCCAATGAGGAGTGTTGAATGATGCCCCAGGAGCTGCTAATGTTTGAGTTGTTGAGACTTAATAAAACACATGCTTGATCTACTCTTCTATTTTGTTGGTGATAGGAGACAAGATAAAAAGGAGGTAGTAGCTGCCAAATTGGCCTTTGTCAGCCGTCATTTCTTTTTATCTTGTTTTGTGTTCACACTCATGTTCACACTCAATCTTGTTTTGTGTTCACACTCGTGTTTACACTCAATGTTGAGCCTATAAATAGGCATTGAAACATTAGTTTCAAAAAAAATATAACACTGTAGTATATTGTGAAAAATATCAAGTTCAGTTTTGCAAGCTCTTGCACTTCATTTCAATAAAAAAAAACCAACACTGCATATACAATTAATAATTATCTTCACAAATTAAATACGATGACAAGGGTTTTGATAGATGGGTTTTATTTATCCAAATTTTGAAGATGGAAGATGTGAGGCTTTGGTTAACAGAAAGGAAAGAGAGCAAGTTGCAGTATTCGACTATTCCTAGCAGTGGAGTCATATGATTGCCTGCTAACTTGCAAGTCCGTGTCAAACAAACCTTCAATACAAGCTAAAGTAATTTAAAACTAGATTGATAAATCATAACCACATTGATTAAGACCTTTGTTTAAGAGAACATAATAAATAAAGCAACATTAGAAGAAAGAAATGAGAAAAATCTCCATAACCAAACTACTCGATACGTTTAACGGTTAACTTTGAGCTTTTGAATCTTCCATAGGCTTCACCAAAAATAAATATTTTAACACAAAGTACATAAATAAATCGAAGAAGAAGATGAAGATGGATTTTTTTTTCTTTTTAATATTTTTTGGTTTTCCATAATAAGATTATTTAATTGTTAACTTTTAGTTTTTAGGCTTTGTTAATCAATTTTTCTTGGGAGCCAATGCATAATAGATATATTGTTAATTTGCAATCAAAATTATTTTGTTGACTCAAATCCGCGGTGATTTGGTTTGAATGTATCAATTACTTAAGGTTGGATTCGATCTGAGTTTTTACAAGCTATTCGAATTAAAATGGTATATTTTATCCAATACTGTTAATTGATACTCAATTGCTTTCAAATAATACTATTATTATATTAAATTAATAATAAATATTATTTAAAATTATTATCAAATGATACCGAAAGATAAATAGAGTATGAGGGTCCATTCTTTCAATAAAAGGTCTTGCAACGTATTGAAGATATTATATGGTAATATTGAATGTAAGCCATAAAAAAATACCAATATCCTTTCTTTTTGAAGTAATAATAATAATATTCTTTTTCTTATCTAATTTTATAGATTTAACAAAACAACGCATCGAAGATATTATATCGTACTATTGAATGTAAACCATAAAAAATCATTATCCTTTCTTTTTGAAGTAATAATATTCACTTTTTTATTTAATTTTATAGATTTGACAAAACAACATAAAAGATATAATTTAAGATTGTTATATATAAATATTATTCTGTAGCTTTAAAGGTTATGCACTTTTCTTTAGAGCTGACGTATACCGTCAATCTAACATGTAACTGTTTCATTTTCTCTTTTACATATGTGTTTTTTGAATAAATTCTTGAAAAATGAAAATGATGCAAAAAAGTTCCCAATGAATATCATTCCACATCGAAAAGACGTAGTTAACAAGAGTTAAATATAAATATCATTCCGCAGCTCTAAACGTTTGGTACTCTGTTGAAGTTAGCATGTAAAGTCAATTTTATGTGTAACTATTTCCTTTCTCTCTCCCTATATATGTGTTTTTCTTGAATAAATTCTAAACAATTAAAAGAGAAAAAAAAGTTTCCAAAAAAAAATCATATCCCACATAAAAAAGATGTGCTTAAGAAAAACTATTTTATTAAACACTAAACAATTTATAGCTACATTGTTGTTTTATCATAAACCATTTTAAAAATTATAAATTAAATCAAGCTATTTTATCAAACAATAAACAATTTATAGTTTTATTGTTGTTTTATCATAAACCGTTTCAAAAACTATAAATTAAACCATAAATTGTTTCTGTTGTTAAACCAAACAGTTAGCTAAAGCAAAGATAAGAGATAGTATCACCAAACTAGTGGCATTTTGATCACTGTTTTAATTTCCCTTTTAAATTTCAAAGTTGATTAAATAAAACCCATTGTTTTGAAGATGCTTCCAATAATTTCATCTCTCAATTTTCTTGTCCAAATGTTGAATGGTGCACATGTGCGACATTCACAGTCAACTTATCTAACTACTGAAAAAAGAAAGTCATCTTTGTAATTTTTCTTTAAATTCTAAAATTAACAGATTTGACGTGAGCTTGAAAAAATTAATGAGTTATATCCATTTTGGGTAGTTGTTAGGTTTGAACCCTTATTTTACAGGTAGTTGTTAATATTATATATATATAATTAACAATTTTTTAAAGATGCAAATAAAAATTCAGACTCATGCAACAAGGACCAACTTCTATTAAAATACATCTTTTCTATTTTTTTTGTTTAAATTTTAGGTGAAGTAATTTGGAGTATATATGTTACTTATGCAAGTTGCTATTTACTAGGTGATATTGTTTTTTTATATTATTATTAATTATTTATTTAAGATTTAAATTAGTACTTTTTTATAAAAAAAATTAAGTTTTGAACCTAGAAAAAATAAGGTTTTGGGTTTATATTCGAGTTTAGTACCGGGTATCTGCACCTGCTTAATTTGACATATAAATTTTGAGAGTTTCAACAAAAAAAATTGACAAAAAAACCAATAATGCAATGAGGACTATGCTTAAACGCTTTATACTCATGATTTAGATTACAACATTCAATATTTTTATAACAGATGATCATTAATATATTTATCATTATAATTCTTTTATTTTAAATAATTAAATTGTTGATGTTATAATTGTTTTTTGATTTTAATTGGATAAATTTTTAGTTATGAGGGTAAAATTACAGTGAATAACAAGTTTAGAAACCTTTTACTCACTTTACTATATTTTAAAAAAAGAAAAGGATAAAAATTATTGTGGATTGAAAAGGAAATGAGCGTGTATTTAATGTTACCCAAGAAAAAAAAAGGAAAAGAAACTTCAGGTCCAGCCAATGGCGGCCTGGCAGCTTGATAGCATCGATATCTGATCAGTATCATACTTGTATCTATATTGAAAAAACAAAAGAAGTTTCCAAGATAATGGCTCTTTGGGATTATGCGACAATGTCCAATTGTTATTTCTGTAAAATAGTACATTATTTTTTTGAAAATAAAAGCTCATTAACTTCAGTGTTGAACATTCCATGCTGTTTGTGACCTGAATTCTCTACACGTGGACACAAATGACAAGAATGTTTTGGCCTTTACATGATAGGGCTTTTCTAATTTCCTGAATAAACCACACTAAAGAGAAGTGGCATTATTTAGTATATATATAAAGCTCAATGATTTTAAAAATAATTTTGGTAAGCGCTTGTCATCGTGGTATTTGAGTTGCTAATGAGATTTGGATTTCTTCTCGATTAAAAGAATTTATAAATGATTCACAACTTACATCGATAGCATAATAAAAAATTTGTTATATATATTTTTGGAAATGCTGTAAACACAAATATAATCTAATATGCATTAAAGTTTAAAGTGAAGTGATTTAAAAAATATATACACAAAGCT
Organism: Bretschneidera sinensis; assembly: GCA_023935145.1. Taxonomy (NCBI): domain Eukaryota; kingdom Viridiplantae; phylum Streptophyta; class Magnoliopsida; order Brassicales; family Akaniaceae; genus Bretschneidera; species Bretschneidera sinensis. Next base: position 88,243,629 of record CM043701.1, read on the forward strand.
TTATAATATTAAAAAAACCTATGAAATTTGAAATTTGTTCCAAACCCACCTAAAGTTAAACTAGATAAATTTGTAGCATCAAAGCAAAGCCAAGCATGCAACTTTTTGGTGTACAAATTTATTTACAGAAAATATTATATTATGATTTTTTGAAGGAAAAAGATTGAAGAAAAGACGAAAAAAAAAACCTCTTCATATAGATCTTGAAAAAAAAATGTTTTTTCTGTTTAAAATACATATTTTTTTAAATTTAATGAGAACCTTGTGATCATATCTATTAGTATTTAACAAACAAATTGTATTTGTTTAAATAACTTTTAAACTAATGTCTTTTCAAACAATCATTTAATATCATTTTAAAATAAATCAAAATCAACATTAAATACTAATTTTTTTCTAACACCATGAACCATTTGCATATAGAAAAACCATAACAAACTTTGCTCTCATCATGATTTGAACATGGCGCACACAAGCATTTTCCAAACAAAATATCACCAACAGCCCATAATCATGCCAATTAAATAGAAAAAGGTACATCATATCTTGTCATGTCAGTTTTGAAGACTGGCATTATATTTGCATATATTTTAAGAGAAAATTATTTTTTTAATAAAATCAATTGGTTAAGCTCAAGTATTTTTCAGTATGTTCCTTGCAATTTGAAATTTAGATATAGGGAGAATCAAAATATACGATTCAAACATGTCAGAACTTGTCATCAGAATGTATATAAATGAAATAGCTACTAAGGCATGAAAGATCGCTTCAAAGATAAGTTTGCTTGAACAAATTGGTAGTCACTACCGGATAGGGTCACCTGAAGACCTGATTCATCTTTTGATTTTGTGTGAGCTTTTTGCTTTCAGTTTGTAAATTTTTAACATATTTACCACCGTAGACGCATTTTTAAATGAAATGGGACTTGATCGGACCATCAACCGTAGCCTCCACCTTCCGGAGAATTTATTTATAGTTTTTCAATTCCTGTTGGTAGCTCTTCTGTAGCTGTTGCTGAGCTTTTGACCATGTTATTACTGAACCTGAGGGACTCACGTATATGATTTACAATATATCTATAAAATATCCTTTTCCTTCTGTGAAACAAAAGATACGATCCATTAGATTATACACCATTCTTCAATTGTACTACCAGACTCCCATCGCAAGATATACTGGAAAACCTCTCCTTCAAGCTCAATTAGCTAGCACTTCATGCTGCAATTTCGAGACTGGAGAGTTTGATCTGAATAAGAAAAGCAGAATAAATAAAGAAGTTATAATAGAATGGAAATCATGATCTTGATTAGATTTAACAAACAAATGTAAAATAATTGCTGGGAAAATGGGATTATCCAAATGAAATCAGATGTTAATTGTCATCACAAATGCTGGAAAAACTTGGCTTGCCTTTAAACTTCAAGGATTAGACATCTCACTCTCTCGAATCTTTTTCTTTTTTCCTTCTTCCTTATTTTCCAGGTTTTTTTTTTGGGTGGGTGGGTGGTGGGTGAAGGCATACATAAATACCCATCGAGGATTAGGACTTTTCTTTCGATCAAGTCCGAGAAGAGCCTGGTCTCCAACCAGCATCTTTAAAATTAGAGGTAATTAATGATAGCCCATCTGTTTACAAAAGATAATAGAAACTTAAGTAAAAGTTTATCATTTGCTAGTACTGCCAAAGTGCAGCAGCATCGACACTAATCTACAACCAAACTCATCTTTTATGTGGATGTCGCGCATATATATATATATATATATATATATATATATATATATATATATATATATATATCTTAATCTGACAAAAACACAGTAAGATTATAAAGTTACTTCAATCACCTAAAAAAATATTTAGTCATCTACCCAATACTCAGCTGTTAAATAATTGGAAACCAGAAAAACATAATAAAAGGAGATAAGGTACGTACAATTAGCATATGCCACATGGCTAGTATTATTAGTTTCTGCTAGTTGCTAAATACCTTCTCAATTACTGGTTTAACTAGTGGAGGAAGGAGCATCTGGCTGCTTTTCTGGCGCTGCATCTTGAAATGCTGGTAGCTCACTGTATGCCTCAGTCAACCTTGCTATAATAGGGAACTGGCTCTGCACAAGCCATTGGAGAGGAATAAACTTGTTAGCAAAATGCCCAAAAAGAAAGCTCTGGGAAATAAAGCCCAAAAGGCACAAGCTTGGTGATTTGTGCTCAAAACCATAGAAAAACAAGATCAAGAGACAAGACTATTGTACAACAATATCAAATACACAACAGAAGTTAATGGCCAAAAATTGGAACATCCCAGAGAAGAATTAATGTTAGCACACCTCGTGCCTTTCCTTTTACTTTTAAAAAAAAAAGGTATAATGTTAGAAGAAAAGCAATAAATAGTGTTTCAACTCCAATTATTACATTTTTTCATTGGCCAAGGTATAGTAGCACGGTAGACTAGGATTATATTTTTGATGGAATATATCCAAAGTGGGGTCTTTCAAGTTTCAAAAATTAATTTGTAATTCTTTCCCATTTGACTTCATTAATACAGATGAAGTTCTCACACATTAACTTTCAAAGAAAACATCAAAAAAAAAAAAGTATAATGTTAGAAGAAAAGCAATAAATAGTGTTTCAACTCCAATTATTACATTTTTTTCATTGGCCAAGGTATAGTAGCATGGTAGACTAGGATTATATTTTTGATGGAATATATCCAAAGTGGGGTCTTTCAAGTTTCAAAAATTAATTTGTAATTCTTTCCCATTTGACTTCATTAATACAGATGAAGTTCTCACACATTAACTTTCAAAGAAAACATCAAACAGCATTCCTTACACAGATGTTCGCTTTTTTCCTTTCATTACTATTATTTTTGTATGCACGTGTACTTAAAATTTCCTGCAGATGCAATTGGCATATAATTTCAATAGAACAAGCACTACCATATCAACGTTGAACCATTTGATTGCTCCATAAATCTGCGGTGCTAGAAACAAATCAGCCTGCGAACAACACCCAATTGTTTACATTATATTTTTGGAGATATTCATATTACAAAAATAATTTCACACAAGCTCTTATTCAATGGCATATTAGAAGTTAGGTTCTAGCATACAGTGCCACAACCAACTCAAAAGGGTCGGATACACAGTCAACAGCGACACATTATGAGCTCCCTAAAATTCTAGGTTCACAGTTAGCATAACTGCATCCAGCTGCCGCCCAAAACAAAATGTGGTTTCATGTTCTTTACATCGCATTCTTTGGTGGAAAGAGCAGAAGTACCGGCAACGTGAGCAACTGAAACAAAAATTCCCCCCTCTCACAAGAAAAAAAAAAAGCAGGAAAAGGAAAAAAGAAAATTAAATCTTCTAAATCGTAAACACCAATAACAGTCTTCTTTGACCCCTCAATCACTCTGGAAAAAGTATTTGCATACAATTCTTTGTATACTACGTTTGAATTGAGGCAAAACACAGATGAAAGAAACAACAAACCAGGAAAACTTCATCTCCAGTTGCATATCTTCCAGCATAGTTTGCTAACAGTTTCTCAAGAGCTGTAACAGAAACAACTAATAATCAAACGAAGCCAGAAATCCAATACAGGATGCAGAAACAATCACGACTTTGCAGCTCAGAAGTTCATATTAGGTAAGATACACCAACGGAAAACAAATTTATATTTATCTAGTTCTCAATTTTAGCTTAGTAGTCATAAAAGTTTAAATATATTTACAAGTACTAAACAAGAACTGTAAATCTGACAAATGTCCTTTTTCCCCTTTTTCCTATTATGTACAAAACTGAACATAGTCAAACGAATCACATTCAAACTTGTGTTTTCTGTCACTTGTAGAATCATTTGCTAACTCAAAATGCACTTCAGTCTGTCCAACAATTTAATAGATTCTATAAAGTTTAACCATTTCTAAGTTCCATACAGTTATTGCTCTAAGATAAACAAGTTCAAGAATACTGAGAACTCCAATGGGAGATACAATGCACCTCATAACTGTCAATTGTACTCGAGATTCAACACAAATAATCATAAAATCCATGACAATAAGCCATTAGATGAACCTACCAGATTGTTATAATGAGAGACCGAATGCTCAGCTCCAAGGTGAGGCTAGAATTTCATATCAATTTTGCGAACACAACGCTAAGAGGTTTTTTCATAAATCATAATATAATTTAGGATAAATTGTCGAAAACTTCAAATATCTAAGGCATGCTAATCCCAAAGAAATAAAACCATAAAACGAAAATAAAAAAACTTAATAGTATTACGATAAGTAAATAAGTTAAAGTTCGCTAATCCACTCTCTTTCCTTTCCCTTTTGCAGTTGCAAAGCTAGAAATCTGAGTTTGATGAAGTCCAAAGCGATGAACTTGTTGTGAGCTTCTAGAACTACTAGTAGTAGATTTTGAAGGCAAATTGGGCATAGGAGTGATGGTCTTTCTTCATCTTGCTTTGCAAAGTTGCTTGAGTTATTTGTATATTCACCTTCTAGTGATTTCCACCTCATGTCTTCTAATTTCACAATAGAATCATCTAAATAAGTCCCTTTTGGAGGAAAGTCCCATTTGCAATAAGGTTCATTCTAGTAACTTTCAGAAATTCGAGATAAAAGACGAAGATTAGAATGAATAAAAACCAATTTGTCAGCAATGGCAGCATTCAATCTATTTCTTTTAACACCGTGAATGTAATAACATGCGCTCCAATTCCGCTCAGCTGATGAACTTGTAATTGGTTGACCTTTCTAGCAACCTCGACTAACTGTGGAATTTTTAATCCAAATGTAGCCCACCAATCAATGGCATTCATAGTCACTACATCAGATTGGCCATAGCATAAAGACCCCTACGAGAGTGAAAAAAAACAAATTGCTCACGTAACATTTTAGCTTCAGCTTCACTTTCAGCTACGTTCTCAAATGCTTCCATAAACCCACATTTACTTCTCTATCTTCATTTGGAGCCTTTCAGCTACCAAAACTACTAGTAGTAGATTTTGAAGGCAAATTGGGCATAGCAGCTGATGGTCTTTCTTCATCTTCCTTTGCAAAGTTGCTTGAGTTGTCTGTATATTCACCATCAAGTGATTTCCACCCCATGTCTTTTAATTTCACAATAGAATCATCTAAATAAGTCCATTATGGAGGAATGTCCCATTGGCAATAAGGTTCATTCTTGTAACTTTCAGAAAATCGAGATAAAAGACGAAGATTAGAATGAATAAAAATCGATTTGTCAACAATGGCAACATTCAATCTATTTCTTTTAACATTGTGAATGTAATAATATGTGCTCCAATTCCGCTCAGCTGATGAACTTGTAATTGGTTGACCTTTCTAGCAACCTCAGCTAAGTGTGGAGTTTTTGATCCATATGTAGCCCACCAATCAATGGCATTCATAGTCACTACATCAGTTTGGCCATAGCATAAAGACCCCTACAAGAGTGAAAAAACAACAAATTGCTCACGTAACATTTTAGCTTCAGCTTCACTTTTAGTTACCTTCTCAAATGCTTCCATAACCCCCACAATCACTTCTCTATCTTCATTTGGAGCCTTTCTAGTTGTCCCTCCCGGTGCTAGCGAATCACGATATCTAGGATCATAGAACCTGGGAGTGAGTGCATAGCCTAGACAATGCAAGAGAATGGATATTTTCTCCCACCTTCAACTCAAAAATAATCAGCAGCATAGATACTTTTGGTCATTACATCATTTATTTAACCAAGCGTGTTATCCATCTTTTTATAAATCTCACCCATTTTAGGGCCATCCCCATCACAAAACTTAATCAACAAATAAATTGGTTTCGTAATTGTGATTATGTTCTCAACTTCATCCCAAAATTCTCCACTAATTACAGTTTCTTCAATTAAAGCACCCATTATCCTCGCACGTTCATCTCCATGTTTCACCCATTCTTTCCATTTATTAAGAACAACCGTAGTTGTTAGGGTCTCTCTACAATCAACAAGTCTCTTCAACAAGATATAATGCATGACAAACCTCTAATTTTGATGAATTCTAAAAATGGCCAATGCATGTGTGTGACTCAAAAAAATATTTCATAATATTTTTCCCTTTTTTATATATACTTCTCAACCACTCAAATTGTATCGCTAAATCTTTAAAAATAAGATTTAAGGTATGAACAACACAAGGAGACCAAAAAATATGTTTGTGTACTTTTTTTATCTACCTCCCAGCAAGTTTGCAATTTACAGCATTGTTTGTCACAACCTGAATAACATTATGAGACCCCACTTCTTCAATTGCCTTCAACAAATATTCTGCAATATCTAAACCCATCTTTTCAATTCCTCATGAGCATATAAAAACATCTCTCCACGACTATTAACTGCAAGTACATTGACTTTTGCAATTTGACCATCCATATGACAATAAACAAGCCGTGAGAATACCAGGTGTCTTTTACTGAAATGAGATTTTTCTCTACGTTCCTTTTGCACTCATCCAACAAAGTAGTTCACGCCTTCACAAACGAAGGGGCTTGGTAACCTTTAGGAGCCCTATTTATAGCTGATACCAACTCATGGAATTGGGGATTTCTCAATACATTAAACGGAATCCCATTAGCACATAAAGCCTTTATCACTTTTACATCAACCATGTCCCTTTGCATCATGTTGAATGAGTCTTCAATAATTTAAGATACTGATGGCCTATGTTGTTTTGTAAGCGTAGAATTTTAAGTGACGAATAAACTCCTCCAGATTTTTCAACATCTTAAACCCTTTTTTCTTGCTTTTTCATAAATAGCCCGATCATTCATCAATGTTGTACATCATTGAATTTCTGCTTTCTTACCCGGTAGAGCACAAAAATGATGATGAATTCTAGTGTAGGGACTGGTGAATTGTTTCCTACAGTGTTTGCATGACCAAGTTTTTGAACCTCCTGGAGTTTTTCCTTGAGTTGTACCAAAAAGAGTGACTTCCTCCATCAAAGGTTTAGATTTCGAATCCACTTGAATCAGTTTTGCTCCGTCAAATATATTTGGTTTTGATGACTGACCTTGCTTGAATCATCATCTACATCATGAATTTGAGTTGCATCTTCTTCTTAGAGAAAAAAAATCTTGCTCTTCTTTCTTTTCTCGAAAATCATTGTGAATTTGTGAAACAATAATGAACGAAAGAATTTATGTGTAAAAAAATTAGATTGTAGGAGTAGGAGTGCTAACTTGGGGTGCTAATCTTGCTCTTCTTTCTTTACCCAGAAACTTAGTAGGAGTAGAACTGCTAACTCAGCCGCCTATGACAGAAAAAGAAAACTTCCAATTACCAAAAATTTCATGTTCTTGGGTCCCATTTGCACATGGTTTTGTATTGAGTACTACTGATATCAATCAAAAGATTCAAACCCACTTGCTGAATAAAAACTAGTAATCAAATATTAATATTTTATTATAAAATTCTTGTACAATATGCTAATATCACTAATGGTTTTAATTTTTTAATTCCAAAATCTAAACCCATTTACTACTGATAACAAAATCAAATCCCACAAACTTTAGTACTAAACAAAAATTAATAATAATTTTTTTTTTTTTACAAATTGAGCATCAAACCACGATACACACCCCACCCACATACTCTCTCTCTCTCTCTCTCTCTAAATTCGAAACTTCCCGAGAAGGGTTTCTCTCCCCTACAGCGCCTCATCTCCCCTCCACCCACTCCAACGACGCTTCATCTCTCCTCCACTCATTCCGATGACTCCCATATCTCCTCCACCCACTCCGATGGCCTTCCTGCCTCCATCTATCTGCGATTTGTCCCTCCTCCTTTGCCACGGCGGTAACTTGGTCAAATCATGACTATGATGGCAACGCGACGGCGACGACTTGCTCACAACAATTTTCTCATTCCTTGGTGATGGCTTCCTCTTCGTCCTATTGCAACGGCGGCCGTTTCTCTCTCCTCCATCTCCGGCGGTGAGGTTTATCTCCTATCTGTAATGTTTCTAAACTCTCTTTAAATATATGTAATGATTCAGATTTGCATTTATATGGTTAAATGGGATTTGGGATCGATGATAAACACGATCTGGAATGTGAACGCACCGCAATCTAGGTCGTGCAATCCGGATCTTGGATCATAGGGGGAGTTGCGTTTCTGATAACTCTAGTCTGTAATGCATTAATTGTCTGGTATTTATGTGTTGAGCCAACCTTTTGTTAAGTCTATTGTGTAATTGATGCCAAGTATGGATTCTAAGTACAGTTCTGGGTTTGCCCTTCCAATTACTACTCGTAAGTTAGATGGTACTAATTACGCTCAATGTGCTCCCACTGTTCAACTATATTTTATTGGTGAAGACAAAAAAGCTCATCTTACTACAAAGGCTCCTAATGACCGAAAGGATCCGAATCTTAGTAAAGTTTGGAGGTGTTATGATGCTAAGTTGGTTGGTTTCTTATGGAATTTTATGGAGCCTTCGATTGCTAATATGTGTTCTCACGTTTGGATGTGTAAGAAAGTATGGGATTACCTTCGGTTCTTGTATTCCAGTAAACTTACTCGGATGTATAACTTGTCTTTTGAGTTCTTTGGAGCCAAAATGGGTGCTAAGACCCTTCTTGCATATTTCACTGATGTGCAACGGGTTTCTAAAGAATTACATTTTGTGATGCCTCTTTCTACTAATCTTCAAGTTATGAACAACAAAGGGAACAAATGATAGTTATTAAGTTTTTGGTTGGTTTGCCACGATTTTAATTCTATGAGATCTCAAATTTTGTCTAGTTCAGAACTTTCATCCCTGACGGAGACTTACTCTTGCTTGTCGCGCAATCTATCATCGCGAGACTGATTCCTGCTGATAGATTTGCTTTAGTCACTCAAACTTGTGAGGGTGGTCGTGGTGATTCTAGTGGTAGTCGTGACCGTGGTGGTCGGGATTTTAGTAATCGTAGTGTTAGATAAGGTCGTGGTGGTCATGGTAAACCTCATTGTACTCTCACCGCCAACGTGATGGTCATACTCGTGAGACTTGTTATCAGATGGTTGGACTTCATTGCACTCACTGTAATCGAGTTGGTCATGCTCGTGATACTTATTATAATTTGGTTGGGAAACCTCTTGGTGCAAATGTTGTAGCTACTGATGTGACTGAATCTACTTCCACCTCTGCTGAGTCGAAGTTGAGATCTATTTTCAAAAATGACTATGCTTGGTTTTCTCAGTTCCTTCGCTTTGAGGCAACTGAGACATCTCAACCGACATCTTCCTCCACTACTTTCTTGGCCCAAAAACGTACTCGTCTGTCTGTTTTCTAATTCCTCATCTAGACCTTGATTTATCGATTCTGTTGCTACTGATCACATGTCAGATACCACTAATGTCTTTTCTAGTTTTTCTCGGTCATCGTCCTTACCTATGGTTACTCTTGCTGATGGCTCTCACTAGTAGAATAGGCATTGCTCACACTAGTCCATCTGTGTCTTTGTCATTTGTCCTTTATCTTCCTTGTTCAAAATTTAATTTATCATATGTGAGTCAACTTGCTAAATGTCTTAACTGCTCTGTAACTTTTCTCCTCGATTCTTCATAGAGGATGATTAATGGAAGGCATCAATCCAACGAACTTTACCACTTTGATCTCATTCCTCAATCGGTTGCTTGTCCTATTGTTGTGTCTCCTCTTCAAGTCCATTGTTGCCTTGGGCATCTTTCCTTGCAATATTTGAAGATCTTAGTACCTACTTTAAGTCATGTGAAGTCTTTAAAATGTGAGTCTTGTCAATTGGGAAAGCACATCGTGTTTCTTTTGCTCCCGTGTTCATAAAAGAGTCTTTGGTCCCTTTAGGTTAGTTCACTCTGATGTTTGGGGGCCTAGTCATGTGTCTTCAAACCTTGGATTTAAGTATTTTGTCACTATTGTGATCAATTATTCTAGACTCACCTGGCTTTATTTAATGAAAGATCATTCTGAATTATTCTCCATATTTTGTACTTTTTGTGCTAAGATCAAAACACAATTTAATTTACTTGTTTGCATTATTTGTTGTGACAATGCCCGCGAGTACTCTTCTGACCCTTTTAACACCTTCATGACTTCTTCTAGCATTATTCATTAATCTTCTTGCTCTCACACCTCTCAACTAAATGGGGTTGCTAAGAGAAAACATTGTCATCTTTTAGATGTTGCGTGCACTCTATTGTTTCATATAAACGTGCCTAAAGTGTTTTGGGGTGATGTTCTTCTTACACTGTGCCATTTAATTAATCATATGCCTTCATCTGTTCTTTCTAGCAAGTCCCCCCACTCTGTGTTGTTTCCACATATCACCCATTTTCTTTACCCCCACGTGTCTTTGGTTCTGTCTATTTTGTTCATCAACTTGCTCTCAGCATTGACAAACTTACTCCCCGTCAAATTAAGTGTGTTCGTCAGCTACTCTTATACGCAAAAAGGATATCATTATTATAGTCCGTCCTTGAAGCGTTTCTTTATCTGTGCTAATGTCACCTTCTTTGAATCCACCCCTTTTTACTTTGAATCTCATTCGATGTCGAATTTGACAGCTTCCTTTTCGTTTTCCCCTACCATTCCAAATCATCCTTCTGTGTTTACTCCTCACTTACCCACACTTCCCACACCCATGCCTCTTTCCACACCCCTACCTCCTTCATCCCCCAAACCACCTTTACAAGTGTATTCTCGTCGACCGAAATCTACTTGCCCTCCTTCTACTCCACTAGTGGTTCCTATGTTGATAGATCCAATCTATTCTGACACTTCCTTCACTAATGAAGATCGTCCAGTTGCTCTTCACAAAGGTAAGTGCTCATGCACTGTCCATCCTATTGCCTTTCATGTTTCTTATGATAAGTTGTCCACTACCTATGTTTCCTTTATTGCCTCTATGTCCCCTACCTTTCTTCTAAGTCTCTTACAAAAACTGTCCCATCCTGGGTGGAAAGCAGTCATAGAAGCTTAATGGAATGCCTTGGCTCGTACTTGGCAGTTGGTCTCTCTCCCCTTGGTAAATCTATTGTGGGGTGTCGTTGGGTGTACGCTATCAAAGTTCAACATGATTGTACCGTTGATCGGTTGAAGGCTTTCCCTAGTGGCAAAAGGCTATACCTAGTTTTATGGAATTGATTATTCTAAGACCTTCTCTTCGGTGGCAAAACATACCTTTGTTCGTTTTTTTCTTTCTTTGGCTGCCACATTTGCTTGGCCATTACATCAACTAGATGTTAAGAATATTTTCCTTCACGGTGATTTGCGAGAGGAGGTTTACATGGAGCAACCTCCCGGGTTTGTTGCTCAGGGGAAGTCTGGGTTAGTATATCGGTTGAAAAAATCTCTCTGTAGCTTGAAACAATCTCCTAAAGCCTGGTTTGACAAGTGTAATGAGGTGGGGATTGACTTTGGTCTTAGTAGATGTGAAGTTGATCACTGTGTTTTATAGACATAGTTAGACAAGCAGGATCCTTTTGATTGTGTATATGGATGATATCATAATCACAAGAGATGACAAAGAAGGTATTCAAGATTTGAAACAATTTCTTGGTAGCTAGTTTCAAACCAAGGATCTAGGACAACTTAGATATTTTCTAGGTATTGAAGTTTCTTACTCTCGTCATGGTATTTCTTTGTCTTAGCGAAAATATGTTCGAGATCTACTGAGCGATACAAGGATGATGGGTGCAAGCCCAAAGATAATCCTATGGATCCCAACACCAAACTTTCAATTCATTAGGGCGAGTCACTGACTGACCATGACAGTAGAGTCGCTTGGTTGGGAAACTGAATTACTTAACTGTCACTAGACCTAATATCGCCTTTCCAACGAGTGTGGATAGTCAGTTTCTTGATGCCTCATGGACTAGCCATTGGGATGATGTTATCCGCAATCTTAGATATCTTAAGAGTGCCCCAAATCATGGTTTACTGTATCAAAATCATGGTCATACTCAGATTGAGGGATAAACTGAAGTAGATTGAGCAAGTTCTCCATCAGATAGGAGATCCACTATAGCATATCAGGTAATCTGGTGTCATGGAAAAGTAAGAAGCAAACCAAGCCATTATTCACATTGCAACTAATCCGTGTTTCATGAGAGGACAAAGCACATTGAGGTGGACTGTCATGTTGTGCGGGAGAAACTTTTACAAAATGTGATTAGCACAATTCATGCAAAATCAGCACATCAGTTAGTTGATGTGTTCACGAAACCCTTAGATGAGACTCAGATTAGATCTATTTGTAACAAGTTTGATGCATATGACATATATGCTCCAACTTAAGGGGGAGTTTTGAGGGTGTTAATGGTATTGGGTTATTAGTGTAAGGGTAGTATTGTACTTACCCTTCTCTCTCTCTCTCTCTCTCTCTCTCTCTCTCTATATATATATATATATATATGTGTATATATATATATATGTGTATATATATATATGTGTATATATATATATGTGTGTATATATATATAAGTACCAGCCTAACTCTTTCCTCTCTCTCTCTCTCTCTCTTCTCTCTCTCTTCTCTCTCTCTCTCTCTCTCTCTCTCTCTCTCCTCCTATCTCTAATCTCAAAACCCTAACACACTTCACAATAACAGTTACTAAAACAGTCACCCATAATATGGTTTACAAGTCTTGTTGACACCTTAGATTAAAACAAAAAAAATACCGGCAAAGCCTTTCCCAATATGATATTTAACCCAAGCATCTTTCTCGTCAGCACTAACTTTTTCCTGGATGTACTTCTGTATATAGAAAAGGGTGAAAAAAATGAACAACAAAAAATCTGCCACGCAGCATCATCTTGACTTCAACAATGGAAGGGACACATAAAATCAACGAGTTCACTCAGACACTGACCAGTACAGCTATATTCTGAAGAGGCTGAATGCTTGAGGAAACAATATTTGCAGCCTGCAAATGAGAGACAATAGAAATTTCTTTAGCATCTGAATCCAAGGCACACCTACAACCTATAATAGCAAAACAGATATTGGAAGACACTGCACAGGGAAGAAAAAATAAATACCCTGCAGAAGAAAATTGTAAAATGACTACAACTAGGGCTGGGTTTTTAAATATTCATTTGCATTTGATACTTCTATGAATATCTCTGTGCATGACTGAATTCAAACCTATATCCAATCACCACATGGTTCATTACCAAGAGAAATTTTGACATATGCAGAGCTCCATAACAATGGCCTGTCTAACATGGCATCGCACAATAAATTTTAGGCAATATTTGAATTTTTCATTCACATAATCGAAAGTTATTAGCTTGCATGTAACTTAATTTGGTCATGCAAAGTCGCATGACATAAAAAAAAATAATAAGCAGAGAAGGGACCAACCCAGCCTCCCCAAGACCAAGGGCAACGTCTTAGGGACATTAAATAAAACGAAGTATGAAACCGATAAACTTAGACTAGGTCAGGCAAAAACATCTAGTGCTGGTGATAATCATCAATAAAAATTCCAAACAGAAGCAGTGAAATTAAGAGCATCCAGTGCACATGTTCTCAGAACAACGAATCGACCCATTTTCTATATATAGATTCAAGATTCCTGATTTATTAAAAACTAATTTGTTCATGTTGGTCGGTGGATTTCCAGGTATAAAGCAAGCGATGCCCAGAAAAAAAAATTGAACAGAAATAAGAAAACATATTGCAAACAAATGCATTTTTTACCTGGTAATTGATGGCCCTTTTCTGAAGATCATGAGGCAACAATGGATGCTCTGGATATTTTTCTTCCAGATACTACAGATTGCAATGTACAGAAACAAGCATTTCAGAAAAGTTTCAAAAATTAAGGTATTTTATTAAATTTCCTATGAAGTAGAACAGGAGAGAGAGAAAATGGCAAGTTATTCACCATTAAAATGGCAAAAGAGTCGGAAAGTACGACGTCTCCATCTACCAGCACGGGCACATAGCCAATAGGATTGAGCTTTGTAAACTCTAAGCATCAAATAAGTAAAGAAAAGATAAGAAACGAACTTTCGGCAAAAGTAAGAGAAATGAACATAAAAGCAAATGCTAAGGTTATTCTTATTGCAATACACACATTAGACATCTACTAGTTTTATAGTATGCGACCCAAAGAAAAAATTGAAGTCTAAGTTCTGGGCTTATATGGTAAAGGCGCCATATTATAAAGTTGACAAAATCAAGGTGCCCTTGTACCACTTGCCACCCATGATCCATCCTTCCCCCAACACACAAAAACAAAAAAATTGTGACTCCTTTGCAAGAACCTTATAGCAATCTATTCCTTTGTCATATTCAATCATTTTCACAAAAAATGGATTTTATATGAATTGACAGCATAGTATATCATGGATTTATTCCCACACCAGACATTTAAAGTTAAGCCATATTAGAAGATGTTGTTATAAACATTACATAATATGCAGAAGATAAGTGACAAAGAATTATAAATACACAGTGAATCACTCACCAGGACTGAATTGATCCCCCTTGAGCAAGTTCACTGGTATGTACTCGTATTTAAGCCCTGTAAATGAATCCAATTTGAGCCAAAAAAGAATTCAATCATTCATCAAATTAAACCCGCAAAAAAAAAAAAAAAAATTCGTATACTGAAAAGAACAAAAAGGAGAAGTAAAAAAAAAAACCCCAAAAGGCAGCAGGGAAAAAAAACTATTACCTTTCAAGTTGAGGGCGATTCGCACTCGATGTAAGCATGAGCTCCTCCAGTAGGAGTACAACTTCAGCTTCTTCTCATCATTCGACGCCGCCTATTACATTGAATTTATAATATTAATCAATTCGAAATTCCCATTACAATCTGAAACACATAGTAAAAGATTAAAGATTAGAAAGAAAGCATACCATAAAGCACAGCCAAAGATTCTTCTTGCCCGGTGAAATGAGCAACACAAGTACTAATATTTCATAAGTAGTACACCTACCATCAAAAGCGATTATATATCAATATGCAATGCTTAGTTTGACTAAAAAATGATAGTAACCCAAATCCAGCACGCCTCTTTCTTTGCTACTTTTTTCCTTTTTAATATCTATTATTGGATAATTTTTAAAAGAATATTACTACTACAAGAAAAAACCTGCTGCGAGTTGCCAGGTGTCTTCCTCGTTATCTGCCACCATTTTGCTTTGCTGGAGACACTTTCGTTAATTAATAATAAATAAATTATTTTGTTAGGATAAATAAAAAAGTATATATGTATAATTAATTAAAAATTTAAACTTAAAATGAAAGATTTGTTATTAGGAGAAAAGAAGTCATATGTACCTTTCAAACACATATATTTTTTATTTAAAGAAACTTTACTTCATGAATGAAGTATGAGGTGTTATAAGCTCAATTAATTTAAGATATTAAAATTTAAGTAAACTAATTTAATTATATTTTCTCTCAAATGTTATTTTAAATTATTTTAATTAAATTTAATATTTTAATTTTAATGAGAAAATATTATTATAGTGTATAAAAAAATTTCTAACATCTTAATGAGATTTTGAAATAAAATGATATTTTTTACATTATTTTGTGTATATTAAAACGCACAATCAAATCAATAAGATTTTGACCTAGTGGTATAGGATTATAAAATCTTTTGATTCTCATGATATGTGAATTATTTATTCAATTTATATAGCGGTTATTTTTTTATTTTTCAATAAAAAAATGAGTTTTTCTAACCTATGCTCTAAGGACATAGGTTAATACACCCACAACAACCTCCACTATCTAAAGATCCTAATTCTATTAATAAAATAAACTTCAATTTTTCACATGGACTAAATTAACCTTGCATAAACTACTAAAATATAATTTAAGCTAATTAAACGGTTTCACAAGCCATAGTGTAGACTTGACTGCACAATATTAAGCTCTTGACAACTAAATTTTCATTTGGCTTAACTTTTGATTCTACTATAACGCCTTAAAAATGATCTAGCATAGTAGTATTAGTGCCATTAGATGGAATAAAACCAAGAAATATTAAGAACATGGTAAAATAACCACACATTTGAATGGTAAAATAACAAAATGGATTATTGTCTTACCTTTGCAAGAGGATTTCTTAAACAACCTTTAAATCCATGACATAGACATACAACTCCAGTGAAGCCCGACGATGGTTGATCGACGACCTAAAATATCACTAGATCAAAATCTTGCCCAACCTTGCCCATCATCACCGATCAAAATCTTTGTTTATTTGTGTTGATGTGAAAATGGATTTTGGATTCGATGAGATTTCGAATTTGAAAGCAACAGGAAACAGATCCATAAGGAAGGCAACATATAAAGAGAAAAAGAACACGAGTTAGGCGTGCTTTGTGGTCAACAAGGAGGCTTATACCTTTATTAGTTTTACTTTTACACATTTACCTTTTAGTCTTTTACCATTTGCTATGTGACTCTTGTTTAATTAGTGCTCTTGTGAGTCCCTTATTCTTGTTTATTAAGTGGTCCTGTGACTCTGTAATTGTTGTTTACAACTTTACCTCTTTATTGGTTTTACATTTTTACTTTTTAGTTTTTTACTATTTGTTCTAGATTCGGTCACTTATCTATTTTGTTTTTTTCAAAACAATATTTTGTTCTTTGTTCTATACTTAAATAATATATATATATATATATATTATAATTTATTTTTGGGTAAATTACCATTAAAGTTTGATTAATATTACACAAAAATGTTTATTTTTAGGTCTTAATGTATAAAAGTTTGTAGATTATTAATTTTTTTCAAATTTTTATTATTATTTTAATTAATCAATATTTTTATTTGAAATACCCAACATTTTAAAAGGCTTACGTCCCAACATCTGTCCTCACTAAGGCAAAACGCCTCGTCCAACACCCTCGCATATGAAAATATTGGTTTCACCTTATTCATATGCTTATTCAGTATTCAATACTTATCACTTGCAAAACAAACGCAGTCTATGCCACAAATTTTTTTTTTTTTTTCACATAGTCCCTGCTTTAATCACGTAGTTAGTACTTCATCTTTTTTTTATATACCACAAATCTTAAAGCTATGCCACAACAAACAGATTAGTATTTTTTTTTTTCCAATTTGCCACTCTATCTTTTATTTTCCTTATAATTTTTAGGGAAAAAAAGAAACAAAAATGAAGTAATCTTTAGAAAAAAAAAAACAGTGCGGCAAATAAAAATAGCTTTACAATTTTAGCTTAGATTTCTTGTATACGAGAATAGATGAAGTATGAGCATCTGCAATATCAAGATATTTGATGAGTGGCATTGTTCAAAGCCGAATGTTCTTCCTATATACGACGGGCGTACATTTGCCACATTAGGAGCCGGACACACTGTGCCTTTCTTCAAACCAACCTTGATTTCTTCTCAACTTCCCTACAGGGGGTGTCTCCACCTTTCTCACAATAAATTATAGTTCACCAAAGGTTTTGCTCTTTAATATGCTTATTTGTAGCAGAAAAAACCCACGTACTGTCTTTAGGTGAGAAATAAAGTCCTCATTTTGTCCTAAAAAATGAAGTATGGACAAAACAACCAATAGTATTTGGAGCTGAAGAGTTAGAGATTTTCACTGGTTGCAGTCAAGTCTGCAATATGACTTGTGAAACCGTTTAATAAACCTAAATGATCTCTAAGTATTTTAAGGTTTAAAAAATGGATTATTCAGAGAGTGAAATTTGTTTTTAAGTTTATCTTATTAATCAAGTTAGGATCTTTAGATAATGGAAGTTGTTATGGGTTTATTAACTGTTTTTTAACATGTTTCCTTAGGGCATATATTAGAAAAAAAACCATAATAAAAAGGCGCACACTAAATTGATATGATAAAAATTAATTTTTTAATAAGAGCAAATTACACTGCATTATCTTCAAATTTACTAAAATGGCACTAATATAACAAACCTTTTTAAAACTCCGATTCACTTCAAAATACCAATTTTTACCATCAAGCAGCTCAAAATAATTTTTTTTAAATAATCAAAATTTCAACTGGATAATACTTTTCATGATGACGAAAGTACCCTTAGGTATCATAAATGTTACTTTTTAAAAAAAATAGAAGTATTAGGGATGAAACATATTTAAGAAGGAATTTTTAGGGCTTTTTTTAAAAATAAAATTATCATTTTTTTCGAAAATTGTTAAAAATATATTTTAAATGGATTTATATTCTATTACATGGTATAAAACAAATTTTACTTCATATGCTTTATATTTTTTTTAAAAAATTATGATATCTTTGTCTATCGTATACTCAAATAAATGAAAATAAAAAACTATCATAAAAGAAAATTAAATATTTTAAATGAAAAGTTTGTTGATATACATATTTTTTCTATAAAATTAAGTAGCCTAACGTCTCAAATAAATGAATATCAAAGACCATCATAAAATAAAAATGAAAGACAAAATTTTCTATTTTAAAAATTAAAATTATAATGCATATTTTTATTTTTTTTAGAAAAATATGAATTCAAATAACCTAAAAATTTGTGATACAAACAATTTTGAGATAAGTAATTGATAAATAGAATTATTAAACATATCGTAATCACTTGGAGATATTTTAACACTAACGGTACTTTGGTCATCAAAAAAAGTAATATCCAATTAAAATTTTGATTCTTCAAGGAAACTCATTTTGGGGCTGCTTGATGGTGAAAATTGATGTTTTGGGGTAAATCATGGGTTTTAAAAAGATTTAGTATGTTATTGTCATTTCAGTAGGCTTGGAGGTAATGCAGTGTAATTTACCTTTTTAATATAAAACAATTTGACACTTTAATGATATTTTCAATCATGGGATAATGTTTTTCAATTTTTTAAAGCAACAATAAGTGTGTGTATGTGTATATATATATATATATATATATATATATATATATATATATATATATATATATATATATATATATATATATATATATATATATATAGAGAGAGAGAGAGAGAGAGTCTTGTACACTATGATTAAGCCACGTGTACCGGATATTTATTAATTTTCCTTTTATTTTACATAGAAACTCAAATGGTGTTATTTCCAATTTCCTATGATTTGTTTTTTGGCCGGGCGGTTTTCTCTCTCTTAATTGCTCAATAATTAATGAGTCAGTAATTTTAGTTTTTTTGTTAGTTGACTTTAATTTAGTAATTAAAGTGAAAATTGAATTCATTCCTCTCATTTGCTCAACCATTTGCATCTTTTCTTGTTCTTCATTTTTTTCTTTTTTCAGCAATGATGATTAGTTCTCACAATTTTCAATTTGATTCTCTATCTCTCTCTTCACAATTTTTTTATCTTATAGAGTGTTTATTATGGCTTGATTATATATGTTTGATTGTTTCTGTGTAGGTATATTTTCATCTGTCACAATTTTATTTTTCTTTGTACTAAGAAGGTGAGCGAAGGTTAGCAATTTTTCTATCTCTCAATCTTCTTCTATTTATTTTTTAATTTTTAAGTCTTGCTTGTTGTTGGTATTTGTCTAAGGATTAAACGAGTTAAAGAATGAAGCTTCAGCAGGCTTTGAGCCACGGTACAAGGAGTGTGCGTCGCGGCCTCTAGTAAGGGAGAAATGCTCCTCCACCAAGTGGCGCCGCAGCATAGGGTGGTGTGTGCCACGGCACAAGGTGGTACAGGGCTGTGCGCTGCGACGCCCAGCACTTGGAGGAGTTTCTGCCCTGTGTGCGTCATGGCCAGCCCTGTTCTAGGCCACGACCCCAGGCACACTTGATGCACTCTGATCAGTACTTTGAGATGGCGCGTGGAACTTGGTTAAAATGCAGAGGATTACTTAGTCATCTTGGAGGGCTATGATTGTTTGGTTCTCAAGATCTAAGGGTTGGGAATGACTTCAAGATTGGTTCAAGAAGTTAGTGCTCTATATAAAGGGTTATTAACAACAAGTGTGAAAACAACAACACATGACACAAGAGTGCAAAGTCACAAGTGTCAGGAGAAACACAGGAAGGGGTCTCATTCTAAGAGTGGCTGGTGTTGAGAGAGAAAGACTCTCAAATCTTCAGAGGTGTTTCAAGTAAGAGAGAGCATTCAAGAAGTGGGATTCAAGGGCTTAGTAATTAGAATTTTCTTGGGGAAAATTCCAGGGAAACATTTAGTTCTTATCTCTTTCTTTTCTCTTCTTTCATGTATCAAGAACAAGAGGGTTCTTGAGGAGGTGTTGCTGTAATTGTAAGAACTCATTGATTTAGAACAGAGAGCTTGGAGGAGCTCACGGGGACGTAGGCGTTTGCCGAACCTCGATAATAATTGCTTATGTTTTATCTTTGATGGTTTGATTTCTGTTCATTACAAGTCATTCTAGACTTAGGTGTTTGAAGGTCACCACCTGGGATTCTTGAGGTGATTTTTAACAGTGGTATTAGAGCTACAACAGCGGTATCAGAGCTAGAATAGGGGGTATCGAAGCAAGACTCCAAGAATCAAAGTAAATTTCTTGAGAGATTCAAGAACAGTGCTGGGATCAAGATCTGATCGGGTTCTTGAGGGAGTCAAGAACGGTGTTGTGATCAAGATTTGATTGTGTTCTTGAGATTTAGAAGTTGGAAAGCAATTGTGGGTGCTGCATAAATCTGGGATTTTTTTGCAAGATGGGTTCAATCTTCATTGTTGAGAAGTTTGATGGAAATGGAGACTTTGCCCATTGGAAGCGAAAAATCAAGGCAGATCTTATGCAACAATAGGTGGACTTGGCTATTGGAGAAGATGACGATTTTCCAGCAAGTATCACGGAGATTCAACGGAATGAGATGAAGAAGATGGTGTACAGCACTATCTTTCTGCACATGTCAGATAGTGTGACAAGGGAGTGCGAAGAATCGGAAGATCAAGCTATCATTTGGAAGAAACTAAATGAGTTATTTCTTACCAAGACTCTCCCTAATAAATTTTATCTTCTGAAATGAATCTTTGCTTTTAAAATGGATTCTAATAAAGAGATGCAAGATAATCTTGATATGTTTAATAAACTTGTTCAAGATTTGACTAGTTGTAGTATAACATTCTCGAATGAACAATTGACTGTTATTTTGTTGAATTCTTTTCCTGATTGTTTTGAAAGCTTGATTAATGCTATTGAATATGGAAGAGATACACTAACCAAGGAAATTGTGATCAATGCTATAAGGTCTCATGATTTCAAAGCCAAGATAAGGGAAGGATCAAGTGGAGAAGGGTTGTTCGTTAGAGGAAAACCTGCAACTCAGTATGGTAGCAACATACATGGCTACTACCAGGACAAACCACAGGGTAGAGGACAAAGCCATGGGAGAGCACACTCTAAACTGAGATTGGAGGAAAGAGATGCTACTACTGCCATAAGGAGGGTCATTTCAAGAAAGATGTTAAGAAGATGATGAGGGATGAGAAGGGAAGAAGCCATACCAACAATGGAGAGGCTTCGATTTCCAAGGGAGAACAGCAAGATGATGATGTTCTTGTTGTGTGCTCAAATGTGGGCAAGATACAAGGCAGTGAGAAATAGATCTTGGATTCTGGGTCCACTTATTATATGTGCCCTCACCGGGATTGGTTCAAGAATTTCAAGGAAACCAATGATGGAAAGATTTTCTTGGGGAACAATACTTCTTGCCAAGTGAGGGGAATATGAGACATCCAATTGAGGATGTTTGATAGAGTTACTAAGCTGCTGTGGAATGTGGGATATCTTTCGGAGTTGAGAAGAAATTTGATCTCATTGGGGCAACTAGATTCCATGGGGTACACATACAAAGCAGAGGGAGGAAAGATTAAGGTAACCAAGGGATCTTTGATAGTGATCAAAACAACAATGAAGGATGGTCTCTATGAGATGATCGGAGACACGGACATCAAGGATCAAGCAACAAGCTTGATGGCTGAGATAGTTAAGGCGGTTCTTTGGCACAATCACTTAGGACACATGAGCGAAAAGGGCCTGCAAGTTCTCAGCAAGAATGGTTTACTTGATGGTGACAAGGTAAAGAAACTTGATTTCTGCGAGTGTTGTGTTCTTGGGAAGCAACATCAGGTCAGCTTCAACACCGAAGTGCATAAGTCTAAGGGTATTATTGACTACATTCATGCGGATCTTTGGGGACCAGCAAGAACACCAACACAAGGAGGTAATATTTACTTTCTGTCTTTAATTGATGATTATTCAAGAAAGGTTTAGGTTCATTTGCTTAAAAATAAATCGAATGCTTTGAATAAGTTTGTGGTGTGGAAAAAGTTGCTGGAAACTCAAACGGGTAAGGTAGTTAAGGTTTTACGAACCGATAATGGCATAGAATTTTTTAATTAGGATTTTGATAAATTCTGTGAGTTAAATGAGAATCTAAGACATAGAACGGTTGTGAAAACTCCCAGCAAAATGAAGTTGTTGAGAGGATGAATAGGACCCTTATGGAAAAGGTTAGGTGCATGTTAATTGGTTACGGATTACCCAAATGTTTTTGGGAGGAAGTGGTGTCTACTGCTGTATATTTGGTTAATAGATCACCCTCTAGAGCTTTGGATCTCAAGACTCCCGAGGAGATGTGCAGTGGTAAACCCCCTGAGTTAAGCAACCTTAGGGCTTTTGGATGTGCTACGTTTGCACATTAAAAGGATGATAAACTTAGTCTAAGGTCTAGAAAATGTGTGTTTCTAGGATATGGTGAAGGGTTTAAGGGGTATAGGTTGTGGTCCTTAGAGCAAAACGGAACTAAACTCATAATAAGTAGGAATGTCATTTTTAATGAGCATCTATTTCCCTATTTGGAGAAAACTAACCCTGCAGAGGATAGTGGGCAAACCAGCCCGGTATTTGTGTAGCATAGCATCAAGGAAAATTTAGTTCAGGTAGAGCAAGGAAGGCAAGAGGGTTCGGACTAGGTAGAGCCTATTGATGAAGGCCAAGCTCAAGACACTTATGAGGAGGCTGAACTAGAAAGGGATGGTGCAGCAAGTCAGAATGACTATCAGCTCACAAGGGACCTGGAAAAAAGGCTGGTCAGACCACCTTTGAGATATGGTTTTGCGGATACTAATGTAGCAGCTCCTTTTTCAAAAGGAATGAGTAAACCAGAAACTTACATTGATGCCATGGAATGTAAGGATTCGTCAAGATAGAAGCTAGCCATGGAGGACGAAATGCATTCTTTGAGAAAGAATGACTCTTGGGAATTGGCGCATATTCTAGAAAAACAGAGACTTGTGGATTATAAGTGGACTTACAAGATCAAAGAACGGAACACTCCTGGGGATGAAGCCCGGTATAAGGCTAGGCATGTGGCGAAGGGGTTCACGCAAAGAGAAGGCATAGATTTCACAGAAATTTTCTCACTGGTTATGAAATACAAAGTGGAGGAAATGGTGATTATCCTCATCTATGTCGTTGATATGATGCTGGTTGGGAACAGTAGGGAGATGATAGAAAGGTTAAAGTCTCAACTCAGTTCAGAGTTTGAGATGAAGGATCTTGGTCATGCACAGAAGATCCTTGGGATGAGTATAATCCAGGAAAGAAAGAGAAACAGATTAAAGGTTTCTCAGTCTTCCTACATAGAAAATACGATATTTAAGTTTTCTATGGAAGATAGTAAACCAGTGAAGATTCCCCTTGGTGGTCATTTCAAGTTCTCCAGTGATCAATGTCCGAGATTAGATATGGAAAAGAATGAAATGGAAAAGGTCCATTACTCTAGTGTTGTTAGATCAGTTATGTTCATGATGGTATGCACTAGACCCGACATTGCTCACGCAATTAGTGTTCTCAGCAGGTTTATGAGTAATCTCGGAAAGGAGCATTGGCTTGGGATGAAGTGGTTGCTGAGGTATTGAAAGGCTTAGTTGTAGTCGGTGGTAGCACTCTTAACAATCGAGGGAAAGTACATAGCAGCAACGGAAGCCATCAAGGAGGCTATATGGTGCAAAAGATTGTTGGAAGAGTTGAAGGTCCTAAAAGAGCATGTGGTGGTGTACTCGGATAGCCAAAGTGCGTTGCATTTGTGCAAGAATCTGGTGTTCCATGAGAGGACAAAGCACATGGATGTTCGGTATCATTTCATTCGGAAAAATGTTACGGAATGATGCATTCATGTGGACAAAATGGCCACGGAAGAAAATCCTACAGATTTAGACACCAAAGTTCTACCTCTAAGCAAGTTTAATAATTGTCTTGGACTTCTTAGGATTGGAGTCAGATGACATGGTGACTCATGCTGAATTTGGATCCTGAGTTCTCTGCACAATGGGTTCGGTTTTAATCACTTAGACAAAGGTAGAGATTATTAGTATTTGTCTAAGGATTAAACGGGTTGAAGAATGAAGTTTCAGCAAGCTTTGAGCCGCGGCACAAGGAGTGTGCACCACGGCCTCCAGCAAGGGAGAAATGCTCCTCCACCAGGTGGTGCCGCGACCCAAGCCTTGTGCACTGCGGTGCCCAGCACCTGGAGGAGTTTCTGCCCTGTGTTCGCCGCGGCACCAAGCACACCTGATGCACTCTGATCAGCACTTTGAGATGGTGCGTGAAACTTGGTTAAAATGCACAGGATTACTTAATCATCTTGGAGGGCTATGATTGTTTGGTTCTCAAGATCTAAGGGTTGGGAATGACTTCAAGATTGGTTCAAGAATTTAGTGCTCTATATAAAAGGTCCTTAACAACAATTGTGAAAACAACAACATATGACATAAGAGTGCAAAGTCACAAGTGTCAAGAGAAACACAAGAAGGGGTCTTATTCCAAGAGTGGCTGGTGTTGAGAGAGAAAGGCTCTCAAATCTTCACAGGTGTTTCAAGAAAAAGAGAGAGCATTCAAGAAGTGGGATTCAAGGGCTTTGTAATTTGAATTTTCTTGGGGAAAATTCCAGGGAAGCACTTAGTTCTTATCTTTTTCTTTTCTCTTCTTTCATGTATCAAGAACAAGCGGGTTCTTGAAGAGGTGTTGCTGTAATTGTAAGAACTCATTGATTTAGAACAGAGACCTCAGAGGAGCTCACGGGGATGTAACCATTTTTCGAATCTCGATAACAATTTCTTGTGTTTTTTTAATCAAAATCGTATCTTAAAGTTGCTACAGATGCACTAAAACCAAGGCTTTGTAAATGTTAGTGTGGCATGGTGTTTTTAGAAGGTTTTCGTTATCCATTGTTTTTTTTGTTGCTTCTCTTAATTTCAATTTTTTGCGAACCTCCATTCAAGTTTCTTTTGGTCATAAGGTCTCTCTCTCCCTCTCTCTAAATACACATATGCAATGAATGTTTTGTTTGAATGAAAACAAATTTTTTTGTAAATTTACATAATTGATTTGTATCTTTTTCACCATGATACATATTGACAATGAGTATGTGGTATGATCCTTCATCAAAATTGTTATTTAAATTAGTTTAAGATACCAACTTTAACGATTATTAGCATTTCCCACTACAACTCCAACATAATTAATTTTGCTTATACTACAATGATGTTTAACGATTCAGTGAAATGACCTTTTTTTAATTAAGATAATATGTGATGAATTAAAATTTCTTTTTCATATTCACTTTTCTAATTGATTTGTATTTTTTTCACCATGATACATATTGCCAATGAGTATGTAGTGATCTTTCATCAAATTTTTTTATTTAAATTGGTTTAAGTTACCAAATTTAAGGATTATTAGTGTAGGAACCGCTCTTTTCCGCCTAAGACCCATGCATCCGGCTCATTACCCAAAACCATTCCTCTTAAAGAATGTGGATACGGCAAGGGTACGGATTACGATAAGTAGGTATATGGAAATGAGTAAAACCTACCAAGTCTAATACAAACCCTTTATAAGTAGTAAGGAGGCTCCCATGATGGGTGCATTTTTAATGTATTAGACAAGGGGCCGTTTGTCATCCAAGCACAAAGCAAGGATGACGGTTAAAGAGTCGCCATTTGACCTTGAAGGGGGTCAAATCCCTTGTCATTGGTCTGCATAAGAAATTCCAAAGCTCGGGAGATTTGGGTGCAAAGGAGTGAGGATTTAAAGCTCTCTCTCTTACTTAGACCAAAGTCTAGCCATTTGTGCTTCAAGGGAATTAATTGAAATTTTAATTCAAGTATTATTATCATACGCTACTAATAAAACCGAGCACAAATTTTACAATTTTTATTCAAACAAAGTAACACCAAATATTAACTTTAAAGTAATGCAGTAAAAGTATGTGTGGTAAAAGTAAGCATTTAAAAGAAAATATTAATACTACTTGCAAATTATGGATGAGAAGTAAATTAAAGTGCGCGCATTTAAACAATGTGGATTAATTATGTAAGTTAAACTAGATGGATTGAAACTAAATTATTTTATATTAAATGAATTAAACTTGAAGACTAAATTAAGTGAGTTAAATAAGCTACTTTAAACTAGACGAGTAAAAAAGAAAAGGAATTAAGCTAAATAGATTTAAAGTAAACTACCTTAAAAATGAGATTCAAAATAACTAGTAACTAGTAACATTTTTAATGACCCAAAGAGGGCCCAAAATTCTTCTTAAAGAATTAAAGTTCACATGTAATTAATGATAACTTAAAATAAAATATCTAACTTAGAGAACATAAAAAACCTTAAGGTACTAAACTAAAGGAAAGAACTTTAAAACTGCCATTAATTTAACATTGCAAATAACGAAGAGACCACATTATGACTAGTAGCTCACTAAAGAAAGACATATAACTAGTGAAAAATAAAATGCTAAAAAATTAGTAAGTATCTTGAGATGAAACTTATTAAATGAGCTAAATTAATCTAATCTATTTTCATGGTGGTTTAAACACATAAATCATGCTAGTAATTTATTTTCCAAAAGGTAGAAGCTTAACCAACCTTCTTTGGCTAAGGAAAATTTCCACGCGTGGAGATTATCTTTAGGTATCCTTGTGCTCTTGTGGACTTCGTGAAGTTAGAAGAATGATTCGAATGAAGATTAGAAGTCCAAAAAAAAAAAGGGTGGCCGAAAATGATAAAGAACTCTCACTAGTTCTTCTATTGTGTTTCACTCTTTGCTCTTTTCTTACTTTTCTTGAATATCCTCTCCTCTTTTATTTTATCTTTCTCTTTGACCTTCTTATTCTTC
Source organism: Bretschneidera sinensis (assembly GCA_023935145.1). Classification (NCBI taxonomy): domain Eukaryota; kingdom Viridiplantae; phylum Streptophyta; class Magnoliopsida; order Brassicales; family Akaniaceae; genus Bretschneidera; species Bretschneidera sinensis. The sequence goes on from CM043701.1 coordinate 88,270,743, forward strand.
TCTCTTTTCTCACTTCTTTCTTTCTCTCTAAACTTTCTCTCTCTTTTGCATTACTTTGCCTTAGTATTGTGTTGGTTTTTTTTTTTTGTGTTAGGAAATGAGGGCTATTTATAGGAGGAGTAAGGGTTAGCCAAGAGATTGAAAAAAATCAAAATAATGGGTGGAAAGAAGTTTCATAGCTGGTCATATAGGGAAGGGTAAAATTAGTTTCAACTTTTGAGATGAAAAATGTGTTTCACTTTTGGGGTGTAAAGGTGGGGCTAGGGAAGTGAGGTGTGGTAAGCTAAGTGAAAAGTGAGAGGGAAAAAACTTTTAGGTGGCTAGACATGTGAAGAGGGAGAGATTTCTTTGAGGTGAAAAAAACTCAAGAATAAAGTTTGCAAAAAGGTGAACAAGAAAGGACATTTTGGAGTGTTTTCAATAAAGCAAACGTAAAAGCAAAAAAGATGAGGAGAAACTCTCCTTGCTTTGGATGACCAAAGGGGGTGGAAAAGACATAATTTTCTTTGGCTTTTGATATATAATAAAGTAGAAAAGCTTAGGAAAAAAATAGTTCAATTACAAAGCAAAAGAAAGGAAAAAAATACTTCACATCCTAAAAAAAAACTGTTGTTTTTATGTGCTGTTTTTGGAGTATAAAATGTGATTTTTTTTTGTAGAAAAAGGTGTTATTTAAAATTTAGGAAATGGTGAAATATTAATAAGGTAATGTCCAATTAACTAAGCAAAAAGAGAAGAGGAGAAACTCCTTTTTCGGTACACATAGTTGTCCAAAGAAAGAGAAAAATCAGCTACTTTATAAGTGCATTGTTGTTGCTTTTTAGGTGAAAAAAAATCTTATTTTGCGTGGAAAAAAAATGTAGCATTTGGTAAAAAAGAAGATGAGGTAATCTATGAGGGAGATGTGAGTTCAAAAAGCAAAAACAAAGAGTGAAAATTCCTCATTATGGCCAGCCACATAGGGAGAGAAGAGAGACATCTTTTTGGTTATAAAAAAGTAATTTTTACTTTGAGAAAACAGAACCAATCAAGGAGTACCAAGTGGAGGGTGAAATTGAAAGTTCACCCTTAAAAATTAGTAGTCTTCTTGGGCTTGAAATGTAGGCCAAAAGTGTTTGGACTTAGGAAAGATCAATGGGCTTTAGTGAGTTTTGGATTTGGTCAAAGTTTAAATGAAGACTTTGGTCTTGGATTAGTTGAATCAAATAAGGTCCAATTGATTTAAACCAAAAGTGAATTAAATGGATTGAACAAAAAGATCTTGCAATTGCTCCTACTCCCCAATTAAATCCGTAATTCCTTATTTACCAAGTCCGAGCGCATTAGGATCAAAGATTTGTCATAAGAACCCGTGCATGGTATGTTAAAAATTTTGGAAAGAAATTAGGTGTCTACAATTAGCTTTTCCCACTATGACTTTAGTATAATTAATTTTGCTTCTATTGAAATGATGTTTAACTATTCAGTGAAAAGGCTAATTTTTTTTAAGAATTAAGATAATTTGTGATGAATTAAAGAAGTGAATATACAAAAGGAATGTTCAATTATGTGCCCTTTTTTACTATTACAAAAGACTTAATTGGTATGGGAGTGCAAAACTGAGGGCCTGTGATAATGTTATATTTGGTTCCGTTTTTTTTATAAGTAATGTTATTACCATTCTATACTTTTTTTTTTGTTTTAACTTGCTGGATCTCAATAGCTAAAGGACTTGAAAGATGTAGTTCTAAGAGGTTATGAAGATGGAACACCTTTTCAATTTCATACTTTGTATCTATACTACTTTACTTACTGCAAATTTACTTTTATGCACTATTTTTTTTTTTTGCTCTATAATGTAAAGAAACAATTTCATTTGCTACATCTTTATTTTTAAAATTATATATAACCTAAATAAATCAACAACAAAAATTAAAGAGTACTGAAAAATATAACACATTAATTTTATTTGAAATTGCTATAAGTGAAATTTTGTAGGTAAAACAACTATGTAAAAAAAACTTTTGTATAGCACGGGTATGTAACTAGTTGAGTATAATGAATAGTGCATGAACCCTTAACATGACTTTCAATTAATCAAACAGTAAAGATAAACTTACCATCAAAGTGGACTATCAATTGATGTGGAGCAGAGGTTATGTCCATCTTGGTTAAAACAAGGCCATTGAAATACAATGGTTTTTTTTTCTTCATAGCAAAGCTTTTCTTAGGAAGAAGAGAATCTAATTAGAGGCTTACGTGATGATAATAATATTTATCAATCGGGTACAGGTATTGAGGATGTAGCCATGAACTATTTTTTCAAGTTGTTCTCGTCTCATAATCCTCCCATGGTTGAGGCAGCTTTTAGAGTTATTACAAATGTGGTTTCGTCAGAGGTGAATGAGGCTTTATTGAAAGTTTTTTTTTTTTGCACCAGATGAAGTTGCTATTGCTCTCTCTCATATACACCCTACTAAAACACCTGGAGCATATGGTTTTTCAGCTTTGTTCTACCAAAAATTTTGGGGCGTGGTTGGTGGAGACAGGACTTCAGCGATGCTCCAATTTCTTAACTCAGGTTAGTTTCATATTCCAGTAAATTACACACACATTGTCTTGATTTTGAAAGTTAAAAACCTTGAATGCATGAAGGATTACCAGCCTATTAGCTTATGCAACATGTTGAATAAGCTTATTTCAAAATTCTTAGCAAATAGACTTAAGTTGTTGCTGTTCTCAATTATATTAGACTCACTAAATGCTTTTATTCCAGGAAGGCTCATTACAGACAATGTGTTGGTCGCGTTTGAGCTGGTCCACTACATTAAGAATAAGAAATATGTTAAGGAAGGTGTTTTAGAACTCAAATTGGACATGAGTAAGGCACACAACTGAGTGAAATGAGGCTATTTGGGAGAATCATGTGTAAAATGGTTTTGATAGAAGATGGGTGGAGACAATCATGACATGTGTCTCAATTGTGTCCTATTTTATGTTGTTAAATGAAAATCTGTCTAAGCAATTTAATCCGACACAAGGCTTGAAGGTAAGGGCTTTATCCCCTTATCTCTTATTGTTGTGTACGGAGGGTTATCTTCTCTCCTTCAAATAGTGGAGGATGAAGGTTCTTTGGCTAGGATCTCAATATGTAGGGGTTGTCCTTATATTTTTCATATTTTCTTTGCGGTTGATAGTCTATTGTTTGCAAGAGCCTTAAGACATCAGTGTCAAGCTCTTTTAAATATTTTGCAGTTGTATGGTAGTGTTTCGAGGAAAGAAATAAATGTAGACAAATCCTTGGTGCTTTTAGTGTAAATTGTTGTACATGTGTATCACATTGTGGTGGCAATATGAATGCATGTCCAGCCCATGTGGCTACAGTAAAAGAAATAAAGGTTGAAAACAAGTGAAAATTCCATGATGCATGAATAGTGGTCGCATTTATTGTAACACAATATTTTTTTTGGAATTGTTTTGTTTTCTTAAGCCTATAGGTGTAAGCTTGCAGTAATGTTGGACAGTGGTTGTGGAAAGTTTGATTTCGACATCCGAAATGGAAGAAAAAATGAATATTTGTCCATACTCTTCTGTCTCTAATTTTTCTCTATAAATTGAGAGGTAAAATAAGTGGAAATCATAGTGAGAGAGCACACAAAGAAGTAAAGAGAGATTTGGAAACACTTTGAGAGAGTTTGGCCTTCTTTTTCTTTGGTCAGGAGAGTTAAAGAAAAGAGAGTGTGTTCAACAATTTGGGGGTTCCTCTAGAGTGAGAGTATTTCAATGTATACTTCCTAAAGAGGATAGAAAGGTTCTATAGTTACCAAATTGTTTTGGTTCTCAAGTTTGAGAAAATACTTGAGATATTGTGTGTACCCATTATTTTAAATAGTTGAAGATTGACTAAACTAGGTCCCATGGTTTTTCTCGAAAGGGTTTTCCACGTAAAATTCTAGTGTCTTGTGTGACTTGGTTATTTTTTCTATTTACATTAATTAACTTTTGATTGAAATTAAGATAGATGAATTATTGTCAATAGTGGGTATTTCCCAACATGTAGTATTAGAGCCAGCGTTATCTGTGTCTTTGAGTTGACATGGAAAAAACTTCAAGTACCATAATTAAATTAACGATGACAAATTAGACCGTATAGAAGCCAAAGATGGAGGATTATCTTTACAACAAATACTTGTACGAGTCGATCGAGGGTGATGAAGCCAGGGCAAGTGACAAGTCAGCCATTGTCGAACTCTTGAATGATTTCCAAAATCTTGTGAATCAGTTGTCCACAATGAAAATAGTGCTAGATGATTAGTTGAAAGCATTATTTTTTTGGGCACATTGCGTGAGGATTGGGAGACTTTGGTGGTCTCACTAAGAAACTCTGCTCAAAATGGCGTGTTCAGTTTGGATATGGTTAAGGATAGCATTTTCAATAAGGAGACATGCAAAAAGGATTCAAGCATAGACAACTTTTATAGACAACTAATTTTGTTTCAAATATTAGAAGGAATCATTTGTGGAGTCAAATGACGAAATATAAGCCTCAGAAAAATTAAATTGGATAAATATACATTGGAAAATTAATTTTGGATGAGAATCTAAATAAAGTCAAACCAAGTCAAAAGGAAACAAAATGAGACAGGAAAACAAAAAATGAGGACCAACAGGCCTAGACTGGGCTAATCAGTTAAGGACCATAGCTGGCCGGTTAGGTCCTAGACCCAACTGTTGTGCGTTTATCCACCTAAATAAATAAGTAAATAATCGCACTTGTTTTACTTGCAAGTGCACAAGGTCAACAGTGTAGTATAGTGTGCGAATGCAAGATCATCTCCACAGGGATTGGTTAAGTTCAATTTAGAATTATATTCGCAATATAAAAAGATAGAAATAATAAAAGCGTTGAGAAATAATAAAGATAAAATACTAAGGATAAAGGCGTAGGGACTTGATATCCACCACTAATTATGCTACCACAATATAACAGTATGCCAATGCTTTATTCATGCCATGTATACCTACTGGTTGCCAACCTAAGGGCATGGTATCTACTCCTTAAGCTATTGATTTCCCTCAGCAACGAGTTAGGCATGGTATCTACTCTAACTCTTTTCTTCCTTAAGGGATTCAGCATGGTATCTGCTTGAGTTGTTCCTTAAGAAAACATAAGTACTATGGAAATCGACAACCACATGAGACCTAAGGCATGGTATCTACTCTTGGTTTCCCATGTTGATTAACCCGGGTATCCGGATAAGATATCCCTTGTTACTAATGTTAGACCCAGTACTCGGTCATCCAAATTGATCTAACTAACAAGTCCATACCACATGCACATATTGATCAGACATATACATATGAGGAATTTAAATAAAAGCAGGTATTAATCAAGTTTAAGCAACACAACATAAATATCGCAAGGCGCCAATACTAAATTTATTGAGTAAACATAATTAGGGCTTCAACCAAGCCCTACTAAGAATTTAATTACACATAATAAAACAAAAAGGAAAGAAGAAACCCGAGAGAAGAGTCGTCAATTCCGCTCCACGGTCTCCTTCTCCAAGCTAAAGCAAAAGATAAAAGAATGGATCTAAGAAGTGATCCCCCCAAGAGGTTATTCCTTTTGTGTGTGATTTACAAGTGTATTTATAGGTCTTTGAGAAGTCCTAATCGGCTCATGAGTTCCTAAAACGCAAAACTCTTTTATTTCCAAAATAGGGTTATTTCCAAAACAGAGTTCTGCAGTTTACTGTTCACGCCTATACATGTGCGCTCGATCGCATATGTGGTGCGCTCGATCGCAATGCTGCGCTCGATCGCACAAAGGAGTGCGCTCGATCGCAATCTAGCCAGCAGCTGCTCCAGGATTTCCAGATTTCTTCCTTTAAGTGCCAAAAATGCTTCTTTTTCTCCAAGACCCTATAAAAACGTGTAAAACACAAAAGTGAAGTAAAATAGACTAAAACATATAGATAAAGAACTTAACAAATGTAAATTAAGGGGCTTAAATATGAATATTTAAGCTCCTATCACACCCCCAAACTTACATATTGCTAGTCCCTTAGCAATACAAAACCAAAAACTAAATGAAAAACAAAGACGCAAAGATAAATCCAATGCTCATGGTGTCCAACAAAAGTTTAGGTTTCACACAAAACTATGATGCGCATTCATGAGCAAGCTTAACAAATATAAACACATCTTTGCAATGAATACGAGTTTTGAATGCAAATCACTTTCATGAGGCAGGTTAAGACATCACAAGTTTAACTGACTGTGTGGTGGACTAGCACATAAAAGATTGGGTTTCCAAATAATTCTAACGTGTAGTGTTTCGATGACTCAAGATTCACCAAATTTTCTATTAGAATAAACAAAGATGGCATAGATTTTCTTCTTTTCTTTTATTTGTGAGATTTTTGCCAAGTTAGTTCCCTTAAGCTTTCTATTTGACTCGTGTAGCGAGTGTTTAGCCAATGACTCCCAAACCAGATGCTTTTAGGGCATTAGGTGTAGAAACACCCCTAAGGGCTTACTAACTCGAGTAAAAAAGGCTACGAAACTAACTGATCTTAATGCTACCGATCAGAATATTCCACCTTTTGACGTGACACTCACTGCTTACTGAGGCAAGAGGGCCAGTTACTCAATGGAAAGTTCTTTTTAATGATCTTTATGAGCATTTTTTTTTTCTTTTCTTTTTGAGCAATAACGAACTTTTTTTTATTTTCTTATGCCACCGCGTTAATCTAATAGGTCATCTGGTTCACAGTCAAGCAAAAGAAACATACAAATCAAAATTACATGTCATACCCTACACAACTATGTGCTAATGTGCTCATGTTTAGTTTAAGTCGAACTTGTGAATCCTTAAATGCCTAAAAGAAAGTGATTATGGTTCCAAACTTAATTATTGGCCCATATGTTCAAGGTGTTAAGCTCACTTATGAAGTCAAATCATATTGTTTGTTTAGAACACCCAAAAATTTTGGAACGGAATGAACATGTATTTATCTATGAAAAATAACAAAACAAAAAAAAACTGGGACAAGATGTGTGTGAATGTGTCTCCCATACCCTCAAACTTAAATTACACATTGTCCCCAATGTGTGAATAACAAGGAAAGAGCTGACCTGGGAGATGGAGAACTAGCTAGGTCGACATGGCTCATAGCGTACCCCCAAACTTGAATGGATGCACACATTGTCCCTAAAAAAGAAAAACTAACGTAATACGGGAAAACAAAAAGTAATAAAAATAAATAAATAACAATAAATACGTAAAATAATAAAAATAAAAGGATAAGCTATGGGGTGCCTCCCATAAGCGCTAAGTTTAACGTCTTCAGCCGGACCAAAGTTTATTTTTCTCTAAAACTAAGAGTGGCGGCAGCTAGCATAGGAAGTGTCTTATTCTCTCCCATATAAGCATAAGGTAAGTGTTCTGGCAACTGCTTGAATTCAAAGTTAAGTGCCTGTACAATAAAATGGAAAATAGTATTAGTAGGCACATGAATATCAAATGGATCAGTGTACTTACTTTGATGCTTTGGAGAGGCTTCAATGAGGTAAGAGTTAAGTGTTAGTGATGTCATTAGTAACATCCTTGCATTTGGGCTCAATATCCGATCTTGGGACACTATAGGTAAGAGCGATTTTTACTGGATCAATGTGATGGACCTGAAAAGCTTCCTCAACAACACTTTGCGTCATGCATACATTAAAACATTTTATATTATCTGGGGGTAATTTTAATGCATTATATCTTTTGATTTCAACCTTCTCACCATTTACCTTCTCCATCTCACTTACCTTGGATGTGGATGCTTGTGCAGGCTTATCAGTTTCAATGATCTTACTATTTGTTAGAGTTGTCACGGCATTTAGTTGTTGATGTCCTCTTGGAGTAGGTAATGGTTGGACTAGAAGTTCACCCAACTTTCTTTCACTCAGCTCCTTAGCCAATTGCCCCATTTGTTCCTCGAGTCTTTGAATGGCTTGCTCATGTTTTGTAGTGGTTTGTCGTTGCTCAATCATGAACTGTTCTTATGAAGTCATCAATTGCGTCATAAGACTCTCTAGGTCACTATTTTCTGATTTTGGTGCTGGTTGGGCTGCTGGTTGGAAGTGTCGCTGCTGTCCTTGAAGATTCAAAGTATTTTGAGTGTTGCTCCATGAGAGGTTGGAGTGGTTCTGCCATCCAGGATTGTAGGTATTTGTATATGTGTTGTTCGGTCCCTCATAATTTGCTTGCTCTTGATCTGTAGTTGAATACAGAGGACAAGTATAAGTATTATGATCAAAATGAAAGCATATAGTACATACCTGGTGTTGTGTAGCCTGTGGACTAGGTGAGTTGTTCTGATCAGCCATGGCTTTTATGAGCATGTCTAGCTTTCTTTCCATAGCAGCCATCTGATTTGAAGATCTATCATTGAAGCTCACCTCATACATACCATTGCTTTTAATTCCTTGTCTACCTTTTGAGGAGAATTGTTGGGTGTGCTCACTTAATGTCTCAAACAGCTCCATGGCTTCTTCACTAGTCTTCTCCATTAGCACATCTCCACAACCGAAATCCACTATACCTTGATTTATGCCACTCAAACCTTCATAGAAAGCTAGGACCAGCTCATCTTGAGGTAAGTTATGATGTGGACATTTGAGTAGCAGCTCATTAAAGTGTCCCCATGTCTAAAAGAAAAAGTTTCCATCCCTTTGTTGGAAGGATTGAATCTCCTTCCTCATCTGCCTTGTCTTTTGGGCTGGAAAAAATTTCCTTAGAAATCTACAGGATAGCTCTTCCCAAGTATGGATGGAATCTGCAGGCAATGAATGATACCACATTTTAGCATTATCTTTTAATGAAAAAGGGAAAAGAATTAACCTGATTCCCTCTTGATCTAGGCCCCGAATATGCTGGAACTTGCAGAGATCACAGAATTCTCGAAGGTACAAGTGTGGATCCTCAGCAGGTGTACCCCTAAAATGAGTTAAGGCACTGAGTATCTGTGGAGATATGTAATAATTTTCTTCCACCTTAGGTTGATATGCAATGCATGAAGGATGGTTGAGGTTCTGTGGAACGAAGGATTGTTTCATAGGTCTCCGTTCTGGTGGCAGTTGGTTGTAAAGTTGTTCTATTGGTGCTTCACACTCAAATTCTTCTTCTTTCTCCTCGAAGTTTTTTCTAGGCCTCTTTTGAATGATCTGCTCACTCTCTATATCAAGTGGAAGGATGGTTGGGTTCCTCACTTGAAGCCCTTGCATGAATCAGTAGGAATACCTTAGTGCAGCAGCTTCAGTACTGCTGCTCAGGTAGTCTATGGACTATTTGCGCTCGAGCGCACCCTGAACTGCGCTCGATCGCACTGGGATTGCGATCGATCGCACCAAGTCGTGCGCTCGATCGCAATGAGGACAGAAACTCCTCCTCTGCACGCCTAAACAAAAACAGAAAAAGAAGGAATAAATCTGATTTTTGATAAAAATAAAAAATAAAACAGAACAGAATCAAATAGAATAAATTAAAACGATAATAATAAAAAAAAACTAACAAAAATAATTCCAAAAAGAAATTTAGCACAATCCCCGGCAACGGCGCCAAAAACTTGTTGTGCGTTTATCCACCTAAATAAATAAGTAAATAATCGCACTTGTTTTACTTGCAAGTGCACAAGGTCAACAGTGTAATATAGTGTGCGAATGCAAGATCATCTCCACAGGGATTGGTAAAGTTCAATTTAGAATTATATTCGCAATATAAAAAGATAGAAATAATAAAAGCGTTGAGAAATAATAAAGATAAAATACTAAGGATAAAGGCGTAAGGACTTGATATCCACTACTAATTATGCTACCACAATATAACAGTATGCCAATGCTTTATTCATGCCATGTATACCTACTGGTTGCCAACCTAAGGGCATGATATCTACTCCTTAAGCTATTGATTTCCCTCAGCAACGAGTTAGGCATGGTATCTACTCTAACTCTTTTCTTCCTTAAGGGATTCAGCATGGTATCTGCTTGAGTTGTTCCTTAAGAAAACATAAGTACTATGGAAATCGACAACCACATGAGACCTAAGGCATGGTATCTACTCCCGGTTTCCCATGTTGATTAACCCGGGTATCCGGATAAGATATCCCTTGTTACTAATGTTAGACCCAGTACTCGGTCATCCAAATTGATCTAACTAACAAGTCCATACCACATGCACATATTGATCAGACATATACATATGAGGAATTTAAATAAAAGCAGGTATTAATCAAGTTTAAGCAACAAAACATAAATATCGCAAGGCGCCAATGCTAAATTTATTGAGTAAACATAATTAGGGCTTCAACCAAGCCCTACTAAGAATTTAATTACACATAATAAAACAAAAAGGAAAGAAGAAACCCAAGAGAAGAGTCGTCAATTCCGCTCCACGGTCTCCTTCTCCAAGCTAAAGCAAAAGATAAAAGAATGGATCTAAGAAGTGATCCCCCCAAGAGGTGATTCCTTTTGTGTGTGATTTACAAGTGTATTTATAGGTCTTTGAGAAGTCCTAATCGGCTCATAAGTTCCTAAACTTTCCTAAAACGCAAAACTCTTTTATTTCCAAAATAGGGTTATTTCCAAAACAGGGTTCTGCAGTTTACTGTTCACGCCCATACATGTGCGCTCGATCGTAATCTAGCCAGCAGCTGCTCCAGGATTTCCAGATTTCTTCCTTCAAGTGCCAAAAATGCTTATTTTTCTCCAAGACCCTATAAAAAGGTGTAAAACACAAAAGTGAAGTAAAATAGACTAAAACATATAGATAAAGAACTTAACAAATGTAAATTAAGGGGCTTAAATATGAATATTTAAGCTCCTATCACCAACCAACTGCACCGCAACTATTGTTTTCCTTCCACATTTTAAACCTTCTAGAAGTCGTCCTAAACCACCAAAACCCAAAAAACATACGTGAAACCCTAGTTTACTACCTTCCCAAGTAATCTTGATGGTCGTCAGATTAAATCTTACATATCTCGATCGTTGATCACTTAAAGGCTCTAGCTCCCTCCATTCCTATAAATAACCCTTTCTACAGAAATCAAAGACACCAAATTCACTTGAGAAAACCCTATAAAGACACCATATCTCTTTATAATTTTTCTCTAAAATTCCTAAACACTATTTTTCTAAGCCCTAACCCCAAATTCTTCCATAAACCTAAATCTTTACCAAAATCCCAACTTTCTCATAAACCCTAGCCACTGCAAAAACCCTACAGACATAAACTCTAATTTTCATACAAACTAATATACCCCAAATTCACTTTTTGTGATCAATTCAAGTTCAAGATTAAATATTCTACGTGTGTTCATCTACCATGTACAAAAAATAATTTATGGGGGGATCCATACTACACATGGAAATTTATCGTTAATTCCTTCGCACCAATATGAAGAGATTGTTAAAACAAATTAATATTTTATTTTTAGTAATTTAATTATCTCACAAACATGATGATTATTTATTTTGAACCACCGTGATTTAGTTTTGCTTTAACATGTCACTTAGATTTATTTTATCAAGTATGATCTAGGATGGCTTTAGGGTTTGTATTAGAATTTATACGTCATATAGGATTTTTGCATTTAAATAATTAATTAAATTCGCATGTCATCTAGCAAAAAATATTTTAATATTATTTGCATACATATATGTAGATTAGAATTTGGTGTGGTTTTTCGTAGTTAAAATTGTAATTGAAATTGCTTGAAATGAATTTTTTTTTTGCTTGAAATGAATTTTTTTTTTGTTAAAACTCAAGAATCTGCCAAAACCATTGTCAGGGGAACCGGTTGTAATGACCCATCTCGAGTTGCCACCCCCGAGACGGTGTCGTCATATTTTAAAATCCCAACACGACACATATATGCAACAATACAAAAATACATCAACTAAAATTAAAAATTTCATCCAATCCTTAACTTTTCTCAGAGAAGATACATCAAAATTCTCCTATCTGAAACAATATATACATATAACATAATGCATGAAAAGATTTTATCAAATTTTTCTTTCTTCTTTCTTACAATGTATGAGGACTTGACCACGGGACTTACTTAAAGTAATTACTCTGATATCAGATTTAAAGTGTATCTACCCTGCCCGCTTCTTGAAAATTTTTAACAATGAGGAGTGAGCTTCACAAGCTTAGTGAATTAAATTTACTAGAAGTACTCGATTATATACTTCTAGTCATATCTTATAATTTAATCGTTTCTAATTCACCAATATAAATCATTTATTTCTTCACATATAATCAATTAATTTTTCAAATAATCTTCCCATATTCATTCATCTATTATCTCATTTAATTCAATAATGACATTCTATTGTCACTACTTATATTATAATTCCAACCATTTATCAATGTCGTCTTAAATTAATCATCAAACATGTCAATTTTTTTCTTATATATTTAATCATCTCGAGATTATCAATTTAATATCATTATTTACCTCGTTATGAGGTTCATAATATATAATCAATCAATCAAATAAATTTTTATCATATCATAATTTCATATTTCTTTCTCATCATATATGTCTCTTTGTGAGACTCATTTGTCTATCAATAATTTCACAATCAAGATTGATATTTTAGCACCTCAATCAATAATAATTAATATTTAAAACAAATGTAATGCACAAATTTAAATTATCTTTCTTTTTTTTTTATTAGATCATTTCATAGTATCATCTGGGAACATCTTCCCACATGTCGACATGTTTCAACCAGACCAGCTGTCTTCCTAGTCTTTTCAGCTAGACCAGTTGGCTTTCTAGTCTTTTATTTTATGCAAATGAGCAATAATATGAAAACAAGCATTCAATTCAAGTATCAAGCTCTTTCTCAAAATTATTATTTTTAACATATTTTTTTAAATTGTCTCCTCATATATCATATCAACTTTTCAATAATATTTTTCAAAAATTTAATAAAACTCCTCAATATATTTTTCATTCATCCATCATTTTTAAAATATAAATTCTTATATAACTAATATTCACCATACTTTCAAATTCCTAATCAATAAATCAATCAATTTTCATATATAACAGAAAATACATCGTTAAATCATTATAATTCACCCATTTATTCAAATATAATAAATTCATATTTTTATTGGTTTCAATTACTAAAAAATCTAACTCATCATGTAACACTTAAAGATACATGTGGATCACCTTTTTGCCTTTCTTGCTTCTTTCAGCAATTTTTCCTGATTGCAGATTACCACCTCAAATATGATGAAGTCTTGTTATTATAATTGAATGGTTGTATTATCTCTAATATTGGAGAAATTTTCTTTATAGCTTTTTGCTAAGAAATTTGAATTGAAGAAAGAAGAAAACCAAACGGGATTTGATAAGAATTAACAAAACCTAAACAAAACTTAATTATTTTATACTAAAACCATTTTTTGGTTTCTGAAGTGTCTTGCATGCAAGACACTTCAAATTACATAGCCTACACTTGGACTTAAGCGTCCAGGTGTATCACCTCCCCTTATTTTTTCATCTTTATAGCCATAAAACTACACCTGTTTTTGTTTATAACACCTGGACTTAAGCTTCCTAGTGTATCACCTCATTTTTTTCGTCTTTGTAGCCATAAGGCTACACTTGTTTTTATTTAAACGTCCAAGTATTTTTTTCCTCACAAAAGACTACATCTGGACGCGCGTCCAAATGTGCCTTTTTTTTTCATTAATAGTAAATCTTTCATGTATATATTATTTTAATTTCATGTAATATTTATCAAATTACTTCTTTACCTTTACTTTAAGAAGATGGTATTACACCGATCGATTTCTTATTGGGGCTGACTGGGTTCCGTCCATACCTGGTCGGCTCATTTGACCCAATTTTTCTGACTTTGTGTTCTTTTATTTTTTTTTGGATTATAAAGTTTATTCATTTATGTGTTAACATGTTTATTTTTTTGTTAAGTAAAATATATTATTTTATGCTTTTCTATGATATATTTTTGTTATTTAATTGCCTCTAAACTTGATTGGTATTTTACTGCTTGATTGACATGATTGTTGAGTGCAATATTGTTTGCTATAACTGTTGTTTGCCTAGTTGCGTGATAAATTGTTATTGTATGTGAAGTATGGTAACGTGTAGAAATAAATAGTTTTTGTTAATTTTTAAATGTTTTCCTAAGAACATTAGGGCTAGGTTTCGATCTAGGCGAGAGAGGAAACTTTAATTTCTTTTTCTCTCGTATCGCAATCTATTGCTCCGAATCTCTCTCATAGACCAATGATAGGGGACTTTCGCCCTTTTAAAGTCAAATGACGACTCTAATTTACTCATTGTCTTTGCTTTGTACTTGGATGATACATCATTTAGAAATGTCCCTCGGTAAGGTCTAACACCATAAATAGTGAATGTTGCTAGTCTAACACTCTTAGATATAGTAAGTTCTAAACCTTCCATATGCTAGCCCATTCCGATTTGCACCTTTGCTTATTTATTCTTCCTTGAAGGGAATAACGTTGTATATTAAGCTCGAAGTTGTAAGGTATAGTAGAAAGGTGCAGTACTTACAATTTGAGACTCTACTAGGGAGATTGAACCTCAATGTGTTATTGTAAAAAATATTTAAAAAATAACTTATATTCTTTTTGCTACACTTCACTTGCACACTTATACTTATCCTTCTTTTAGTCAAACAAAGTAGATTGGGGGCTCGTTACCCATTCAATATCTTAGTGTGACTCTTATCCACTTTCTCAACTCTTGGTGTGTGACATGATTCACTCAATCATGTCAAGGTAACAAAGGTTTACCATCACATTTATATTCTTATGCTTCACTTAATTCAGCCAGTCGAGAAGCATAAGGGCATCCTTCTAGCAATGAGGTATCGAGTCATCCAAAATTATAAGGTGGAGTTTGCTTATTATAGAAACCCTATAACCATTCTTCTAGGATAGAGCACTTTCTATCCCTTCGTGTGCTTGATGAATGTGTTTACTCACCTCATATCCAAAACGATAAAATTGGTTGTTTCATAATATGCTTAGCTGATAACACGTTGGTTGTTGTTTCAAGATTTTGTTTGACTAAATTAAAATTAAATTTAGGCAAATCCAATTTAAATTTTTATCCTTGAGATTGATACACAATTTTCTCATAGATAAATAATGTTAAATTGGTATCAGTAGATAGTTCACATTTAGGTTTGGGCTCAACTTAATAGGGCATTGAATCCAAAAGACTTTTGCACAAGTAAATTTGATTAAATATTTTCAAAAACCTAGGGATCAAGTGGAATGGATCCATATCAAAGATGAGCATATTTTTGCTATATTTAATCTTATTCACTTAAGCCCAATGGGCTTGACCTAAATTTTCTTAAGCCTAACTCTTATGTAATAAATATTAATCTCAATCCAATAATATTTAACCAGAAGAAAATTAAAATAAAAAATATGGCAAAACAAAAAATTTGGACTTGGATACCAAAATAAAAGAGAGCCATAATTTTAAATGTTTTAAGCTCAATGTATAACACTTTTTTTTTCTTTATGAAAAAGAGAAATCCCAAATTAAGTTAATGTTCAAAGTTCTTTATGTATATTATTGCCACACTCAATTCTATTCTAAATATTACTTTGACCTTATTGTTGAGTCTTAAGTTTTCTTTTGAAAACAATTTTTTGAATGCGAGAGGCCCATCAAATGTGTCAAAGTCCACTTGAGGTAGGTGTTTCTTAGCTTAAATGTTAGAAACTTATGCAATAAAACTAGGCTTAATTTAAATCTATATGTTCAAAGTCAAATAGTCTGTCATTTCCTTGGTATCGAGATCCTAGTGGAAGGTTGAAAAAACAAGAGATTGAGATTTCAAATTCAAGCTCAGTTTCAGTCAGTGAATGAGGAAGGCAATGATAGTGGTATTAATGGTGATCAGTTGTTGGAATTAAGGAACCACATCATCTCTACGAATGCTGGCATGGCTGCTTGCATGGCTAACCTTAAGGAGAAGATAGTTAAGAAAGATAAGGAGAAAGAAACAACGAAATCTATTGGAGACAACCAAGAGTTCTATGATGAGGAAAGTATCGCAAGGAAAAAGTGAAGAAAGTTATGAACCAAGATATGAAGGTTATCGATGAAAAATTTGAGAAGATGCAAGTGGCACTAAAAAAGACCTAAGGCTTTGATAGGTATCTACATGACATTGATGGCCTTTCCCCTCATTCCAATGTGAGCTTGCCATGAAAATTTAAGATGCTAGACATGGACTGATTTGATGGAACTTGTGATCCAAAAATCCACTTGAGACAATATGTGTGGTTCTTAAAGCTCGTTGGATTGCACCATGACCAATTGGCTACTTATTTACCTCACTCTCTCATTAGTATGGCCCTCAAGTGGTACTATACTCAAGAACCTACTGCTGTAAAGGAATGGGAAGAATGGCTCAAGCATTCGTGACCCAATACTCCAATAATGCCCAGTTAGATATCACCATCTGTGATTTGGAGACTATAAAGCAAAAGCCTAATGAGACTTTCTCAGAGTTCATATCTCGTTGGTTGTCTAAGACAGCCAAGATGGACTCTAGGCCTGGTGAGAAATATCAAGTTCGAATTGCGATGAAGAACTTGCAACCAGTCTACCATGAGAAGATGTTTGACCTATGCCAATTACCACATTTGATTAATTGATCGATTCTGGTACCCAAAATAAAGGATGCTATCTAATAGGGGAAAATGGAGAAAAATGTTGGGAAGTTCTCCAACAAAGCTCAAGAGACCAGAGGTAGTACGAGTTTAGATGAAATAAGCCATATAAGTGTCAACCACTCTAATGGACTAAAGAAGTGGCCAGAAAGAGGCCCAAATGACTAGACCCATTTGGGGATGAACCTTTCCCAAACCTTGACCCATTTTATCAAAAAGAGTAAAATCATACCTTTACCTACCAAGGCTATGCCCAATCATGTCCCCGTCCATTTCAAACTCACTAAGTGTTGCATCGATCACCAACAACTTGGCCATGACATTGAGAAATGTTTCATGCTCCGCAACAAGATCCAAGATGTTATTGATAAAGACCCTAATTCCTTTCTGAGCACTACCAAAAATCACATACCTTATTTTCTAAACATAATTGATACCCCCCATATTCGACCCTTTCATCCTCATAACCTCATCCACCATTGAGACTAAATGTTTTCTATATCACAAACATGAACCCTTCTTTTATCTAAACCCATCCATGCCTACCTTTGGGGAAATGAATGGTGGCGAGTTTTTAAGGGTATTATGGCTTGAGTTGAAAAGTTCTTCAATCTGAATAGTTTGGTGATCATGACAGTAAAGGAAGAGAAAATTGTTTAATTGGAAGACCCGAGTTTCATCATCATGTTTGCTAAAGTCCAGTTTGAGTCGTTTCTTTTTTCATTCTTTTTTGTTTTAAAGGGTGAGCAAGGGAAGGATATCCTCTCCTTAGTCCTTTAATATCAATAAAGTGGTGTGTGATTTTGAGTACTTTAAGTCTTTAATATGTGATGATAAATCCCCTAAAGAACTTAATGGAAAAACCCAAAATCATAAATGAATGAACTTTGACTATTAATCTAGGTACTGCA
Organism: Bretschneidera sinensis; assembly: GCA_023935145.1. Taxonomy (NCBI): domain Eukaryota; kingdom Viridiplantae; phylum Streptophyta; class Magnoliopsida; order Brassicales; family Akaniaceae; genus Bretschneidera; species Bretschneidera sinensis. The sequence goes on from CM043701.1 coordinate 88,288,389, forward strand.
TCTATTCTATTTTGTTATCAAAAAAAGTATTTTGAGAAGAAAACCTAGGAAAACTAATTATTAATCTTGAACCCATGGAAACTTTGGTTTGAAAATGCTAAGCAATTAGAGTTGAAATGATGAGAGGCCATCGTTATATTTACTCATTCCTTTTTATTTCCACTTGTTAACTCCTTTTATGATTATTTTTTTTTAAAAAAATAATCCTTATCAAGGATTGCCTATCCTTAATGGTGAAAATTTTACAAAAATATTTTGTTGCACTAGGGGCAAATGGAATGAAGATCCACAATGGCAAAAAAAAAAAGGAAAGAAAGAAAATATAGAAGAAAAATGATTTTCCGAAGCAAACGAGGAAAAGAAATGAAGCAAAGCAAAAGGAGGAAATGAATGAAAAGAATGAGAAAGCAAAGTGAAAAAAGAAAAAGAATGAACAAAAAGGAGAACAAAATAGATAAGAGAGGAAGAACAAAGAAAAGAAAGGAAGGGGAAACACAAAAAAGAAAAAAAGGAAATCATTGATTTCATTGGAACCTTGAAAAAAAATCAAGATCTTTAATTTTTTTCATTCTTTTCATTTTCCTTAGAAACCACTGGCCACGTCACAAGGTTTGAGAAAGTCCTCTCATATCAATGAAGATTGTTTAGCCTCACAAACCATTGTGGGTTATGATAGAATTTATTTCAAGCAAGACATGACCCACCCCCACCGTCCATTTGTGAAGGTTTGTCTTATTTATTTTAAATAATTTCACTTAAATGACCCACCTTAGCACCATTTGTAAAGGATACTCCAAATCAACTACTTCCATATCATTTCATGTTTTTTTTTAATCGCCTTCACAATGGGTGTACCAAGTTCCAAATCACCTTTCTTATTCGTTACCAAAATCAATCTTCGCTCTTCTGCACCATTTGCAAAGAAGTTCCCTATATCTCATGACCATTATCCAAGATTTCACTTACATCATTTATAAGGCCTACCTCCAAACATCTCATTCTTGAATTACGTATGGCTTGATCCCTCCTTGGGTACATAGGCAACCAAACCGGTGCAGCCACAATCATGCAAAAAAACCTTGGTTCCCTTTTTTTCCTCATTAAGACCATGCAAATACATTATGATATCTTTGGAGGAATGACCAAAACAAGATAGGATCGATTTAGTACCTAAATTAATGGAAAGAGTTTTCTCAAATTCGATGAAAGGGTTATGCAACTAATTCATTTCTCAAGAGATTTCAAAACACATATTAAGACAAGGAGCACAAGGGATCATGGCATCATTTTTTTTTAGTAGTCCTCTTTCATCTTAGAATTTTTGACTTGGTCCCAAGTCCACAAACAAGCGCACATGATGGGTCATTAATCAAAGATCAAAGTGGAGGAATTGAAATAGATAGACTTGGAATTCCTTTGGGTGATGCCAAAAAGCAACTATTTTATCATGGTCAAAAGCACCAATTGATCAACATCTCATCGGTGTACAAAACTTCTCATTGAAGGAATACCTTTCGATAAATTTGAATATGGAAGTTTGGATCCTAAAAGCTCATGAACACCTCGAAAATCAAACCAAAAGCATAAAAGCACAATCAATTAACGCATTTTCGCATTGTTTATCGTTGACCAAGAGGACTAAGAGTATTTTTTGTTGATCTATGGATGCATCGTACATGTATTTAACCTATTTATAGGAATGTTTTCAAAACCCCTTTAACAAATTAAAAAGGAAAAATTCCTAAACGCCATGTTCTAAGTTACCTAAATCTCTTAAGTGAGGCATGTCCGCTCCTATTTGTCTTTCTTTTAATTTTTCATTTTATCTTTTCTAGATGCTCATTTAGAGAGATGAACCAAAGACTGCATTGAAGGTATTGCCTGAGCTTACAACAAGTAGTCCAGTAAGAGCAATGAAAATGGCGTACAAAGAACATATTATAAGAATATTTTTTCAAGAAAAGAATAATTTGCAAGACAAAGGTAGTTTTACAAACACATTTTGGAAGATAGTATCAAAGCAAGTGTTTTGTAATCAGATGCATGACGGGGGAAATCTTACTTCCAATACTTAAGAGAATCTTACTTCAAACCTAACCTACAAGGTGCAACTTAAGCTGACCACACTTAAGACAACCTTCAGCCAATTCCCAATCAAAATTTAGCCATAATTCAAATAAAATCCCTTAAAGAGATAGAACTCAATCAACAATGTCAACAGTTGCTCTCGACCAGCCAATAGACACAACCTCACACAAACAGCCATATACAACCACAAATAGCCACAAACTGTTGGAAAATCACCTTCTTGCGGAATCCCAGGTTGTGATCTTTCCAAATAGCAAAATCTACAATGATTTGTAATAAATAGGAATCAAATCAATCAGATAATCAAAGAAAGAACACAAGCAATTGTTATCGAGGTTCGGCAATGCCTACGTCCCCGTGAGCTCCTCCGAGCTCTCTGCACAAAATCAATGGAGTTCTTACAATTACAACAACACCTCTTTAAGAATCCTCTTGTTCTTGAAGAACGAAATAAGATAAAAGAAAGTGATAAGGACTAAGTGTTTCCCTGGAATTTTTCCCAAGAAAATTCCAATTACAAAGCCCTTGAATCCCCAATCTATACTACTCTCTCTCTAAACAACCAGCCTCTCTTGAATGAGTCTCTCCTGTGTGTTTTGTGTCTTTGCACTCTTACACACTATGTGTTCTATTTCACACACGTTCACATGTCATTCACCTCTCTTGTTGAGATGATGATGATGATGATTTTTGTCTTCACTTGTTGTTAGAAGACCCTTTTATATAGCAATGACTACCTCATATAATCTTTAAGATCAATCTCAACCCTTAGATCTCAAGAAGCAAAGACCCATAGCTCTCTAAGAGTCTAAGTAATCCTATGTGTTTTAACCAAGTCTCACACACCACCACAAGAGGCTGCAAAACATGCATCAGGTGTGCCTGGCTCCGCGGCCCAGAACAGGGCTGGCCACGGCGCAAGACAGGGCCACACATCTCTAGGTTTTCATCCTTGCTGGGTGCTGCAGCATGGGGGAGGCTGAGCTGCGGCACACACCTCCTTGGTCTTCTTCCAATGCTGGTGGCCGCGATGCACACCACTTGTGCCGTGACGCACACCACCTATGCCGCGGCGCACACTTGGACCTGATGCTGATGGAGCTTCATTCTTCCATCCTGTTTAATCCTTAGACAAATACCAACACAAACATTTACAGTCACAAGCACCTCAAAAATACGGATATAGCCCATGTGTATCCTCCGAAGTTCAAGAATGATAGTCGCCTTAGAAAGACGGGTATAGCCCTTGTACATCTTCTGAAGGTCAAGATTAATAGCCACATCAAAAAGATAAATATATCCCCCATGCATCCTCAAAAGTTCATGAATGATAGCCACCTTGTAAAGATAGATATAGCCCCCGTGCATCATCCGAAGTTTAAGAATGATAGCCACCTAAAAAATGTGGATACAACCCTCATGCATCCTCTAAAGTTCAAGAATGATAGCCACATTAAAAAGATGGATATAGCCCCATATATCCTACGAATGTCCAGATTGATAGCTACCTTGAAAAGATGTATATAACCCATGTGCATCCTCCGAAAGTCATGATTGATAGCCACCTTAAAAAGACGGATATAGCCCACATTCAGCCTTTGAAGTTTGGAAACCACCTCAGAAAGATGAATATAGTTTCTTGTGCAGCTTTCAAAATTTGATTGCCATATCAAAAAGATGAATATAGCCCTTGTGCCTTCTTTAAAGTCTCTGAATGATAGTCGAATCAAAGCATCAAGAAAATCCTTAATACGGGCTCAATCAGTAGTCCAATCATTAATTCAGTTAATGGCATTGTCAGCAAATTGGGTGAGTTTCACGTAAGAAAACAAAAACAATGTTTTGCCCAATGGAGTCAATCACCAGTAAAAAAAAATTGGTTTTATTTTTCCCAGTTAAGTCCAAATATCTTAGACAAAGAATAAACTAAGAATCCCTAGTAGATTAAAAAAAGAACAAATTTAATTTTTCTCTCCACTAAAATCCAACAAAACCTCATGTTTCTTTGAGACATCATTGTAAGCCCTTGTTTTCTCCAAGGCATCACAGTAAGCTCTTGTTCTTTTGAGGCATCGTTGTAGGCTCTCATTTTCTCTAAGGCATCACTTTAAGCCCTTGTTCTTTTGAAACATTATTGTAAGCCCTTGTTTTCTCCAAAACATAGCTATAAGCCCTTGTTTCCTTGAGACATCATTGTAAGCCCTCGATTTCAGAAGTCTTTTAGATAGGCATCAACCATGAAGTTATTTAGATAGGCATTCACCATCAAAGCCCTCAACAAAGAGGTAACTTTCATTTAAAAAAATCCTCAATGGAGTTTTCATGGCAAATTCTTTCATGAACTTGCCTAATGAAGATATGTAAGCAACAAAATGACTAAAATGAACGTTGTCGCTATTAGGTGCACGTCATTATCATGGGGGTCCCTCATGACGCATTTTTTTTGCCCATATCATGTTTCCTTTTTGCATTGTTCCAATACTTGGAAAGAAATCTTAGTCTTTCACAGCTTTTGACTTTCGTTTATTGAGAAGCTCACTCAAAGGGGGGTAAACTGTAAACAATCAATTTCATTCTAAATATTAGAAAGAACCACGTGTCGATTCCAATAATGGAATATTAGTCTAAGAAAAATTAAATTGGATAAATGTACGTTGAAAAATTAATTTTGGATGAGAATTGACTAAAGAAAGTTGAACCAAGTTAAATAAGTCAAAAGGAAATGAAACAAGGCGGAAAAACAAAATAAAGGACCAATAGTCCTATACCTAGTCGATCGACTAGGCCATAGAACTAAGTGGTTCAGGCCCATAGCCGAACGGTCGGGTAATAGACCCAACCAACTACGCTGTAATTATTTTTTCCATTTTTCATTTTGAACTTTCCAAAAGTCGTCCTTAACCACCAAAACCTTAAAAACATATATGAAAGTCTAGTTTTACCACCTCCTCAAGTAATCTTGATAGTTTTTGGATTATATCTGACATATCCCGATCATTGGTCACTTAAAAACCCTACCTCCCTCCACTCCTACAAATACACCTCTCTACAGACACCAAATACACACCAAATTCACTTGAGAAAAGCATACAGAGACACCATATCTCTCTATAGATTTTCTATAAATTCCTAAACAATATTTAACTAAACCTTAAACCCCAAATTCTTCCATAACTCTAAATCTCTACCAAAATCATAACTTTCCCATAAACCCTAGACATAAAAAAAAAAATCTTACACACATAAACTCTAATTTTCTTGCAAACCCATAACCCCAAAATCAATTTTTGAGATCAATTCAAGTTCAAGATTAAACATTCTATGTGCATTCATCTGCCACGTACAATAATCAATCTCTGAAGGCATTCACACTACATGTGAAAATTCATCATTAATCTCTTCTCACCAATACGAAGAGATCTTTCATAAAAAAATGTTTGTATTTTATTTTTTGTAATTTAATTATCACACAAACATGATGATTATTTATTTCAAACCATCGTGATTTTAATTTTCTTGAACATGTTACTTAGATTTATTTTATCAAGTATGATCTAGGATGGCTTTAGGGTTTGCATTAGAATTTGTACATCATATAGATTATGATTCTTGCATCTAAATAATTAATTAAAGTCGTATGTTATCTAAAAATAATTAGTTTAGGATTATTTGCATAGCCATATGTAGATAATAATTTAACATGGTTTTTCGTAGTTAAAATCGTAATCGAAATTTCCTGAAAATGAATTTTCTATCAAAACTTAAGAATTTTCTAGAACCACTATCAGGAGGATTGGTCGGTTCCTCACTAGGCTTGATCGGCTCTACCCTGATTTCTCGGATTTTATGTTCTTTAATTTGTTTTTGTATTTTAATGTCTATCCCATTCTACTTTAACATGTTTATTTATGTTGTCGAATGAAATATATTATTTTATGCTTTCTTATGATATACTTTGGTCATTTAATTGCCTCTAAACATGATTAGTATTTTGCTGCTTGATTGGCATAATTGTTGAGTGCAATATTGTTTACTATAACAACTGCTTATCTAATTATGTGATAAATTGTTATTGTGTGTGAAGTATGGTAGTGTGTAGCAATAAATAATTTTTGTTAATTCCTAAATGTTTTCCAAAGAATATGAAGGCTAGATTTCAATCTAGGTGAGAGGAGAAGCTTTAATTTCTTATTCTCTTGTACCACAATCTCTTTGCCGAATCTATCTTATAGACTAATGATAGAGGATTTTAGCCCCTTTTAAGGTCAAATGGCGACCTAATTTACCAATTGTCCTTACATTTTTCTTGGATGATACTGTTAGTACTATATCATACAAGCCAATGGTATTTGATGTCTAAGCATATTATTTGTAAAACAATCTTATTTGAATTATTATCATAATTATTAATAAGTTTATTTATCGTGAATAATTATTTCATTACATTTTCATAATTAAGTCCATAGAGTAAGAACAATTGAGATAGGATTATAATGAGATCATAATTTTGAGAACTAGTCTTCTCGAAAGCTTTTCCTTTAAATGTTCATGGTCTTAGGATACTAAATGGACATTAGTAATCCGTTTAGACTGGTACATACCATGTTTGCTCAATTGGGAAGGTGATTGTTCTCAAAGTTACTTATTTGGTAGACACTAAAACAAGTATGTAGGTGCTCATTGCAGAATGTGTTCACTGAATATGACTCAACTTAAGAACACCTAATGGAGTTTTACTTGCATGTCAATAAGCATGTCTTATGTTACAGTTGTGCATATGATCCTCAAATCGTCTGTTGGTTGTCTGATAACATTGTTGCTTAGTTAGCTTTACCTTTCCTTGTCACATCGTCTGTTGGTTGTCTTTCTTTCCCTTTACCCATTGCATTATATCTTGGTTGATTTCCATAAAGTACTCTACTCCCCTACATTGAACAACATTATTATCATGTATACTAATAAAAAACAAATGAGGGACTGAAACAAACATATAATATAATTATACTTGCATCATACATTGTCATTGTGTTATAATTAGTGGCAAGATTAATGATAGGTACATTGTTTGGTGGTTGTAGACTATATTTCCTCACTTACCAAACAACGAAAATGAGAGAAGAGAACATATTAACATCAATCATATAGGTATTAAAATACATATAACATAATTAATAAACATGCACAACTTACAAGTCTTTCAACTTCTGGTGCCAATACACTATGTTTTCGCCTCACCTTTCAAAACATAGGAGAAAACCAAATTAAACTCATATGGTGGCAAATTCGGTTCCAACTCCAAATCCCGAGCCACCCCCAATAGAACTAAATGCTCTCACTATGGGAATAAAAAACATACCCGTGAGACCTGTTTCAAGCTACACGGGTATCCTGATTGGTGGCACGACCTTCAGGCTCGGAAGCATCGTGATGCAGTGAGGAATGATGAAGGCACAGGTAAGGCTGCAGTAGCTGCAGCAGAACCACATCTTTCCCTCATTCCAGCAGATAGTTCAAATTCTAACCCAGGTACTACTCTACTCTGTTCTAATAGAGAGGTTAACTGTAGTGCTTGGATACTTGATTCTGGAGCAACGGACCACATGACGTTTGATGTAAATGATTTTTCTCAACACTCTCCTCCTCAGCGAACTAGCATTGCCAATGCTAATGGAGTCATCTCTTCGGTAACAGGGGCTGGGACTGTGATGTTGTCACCAGCCCTACCACTATCTAATACTTTACTCGTGCCTTCTTTTTCTCATAAGTTACTATCCGTGAGTCAAGTTACTAAAGACTTGAAGTGTGTTGTGCTCATTTATCCTACGTTTTGTCTTATTCAGGATATTCTCACCAAGGAGATCATTGGGCTCATTACATGGAAGATTTCAGTGTAGGCCGAGCACATCATATGCATCACCTGAGTGACCTCAAAATGGAACAGATTTGGTTCTGGCACCGTCGGTTAGGTCATCATTCGTTTGGTTATTTGAAACATGTGTTTCCTGATTTATTTTCGGATTTGTCAATGTTGAACTTTAAATGTGAGGCTTGCATTTTAGCTAAAAGTCATCGAATCACTTATCCTTTAAGTATGAATAAGAGTGACGATCCTTTTGCTTTGATTCACTATGATGTATAGGGTCCTTCCCCAAAATTTACTATGTTTGGTTTCTGCTGATTTGTGATATTTTTTTATGATTGCACTCGAATGACTTGGATTTACTTGTTGAAACATAAAGATGAGGTCTTTCGTGTATTTCAATCCTTTCATAAAATGATTCAAACCCAGTTCTTCGCTAAGATCTGAATCCTTCAATCCGATAATGGTGGAGAATATGTAAATCAACAGTTCTGTGATTATTTCGAGCACCATTGACTGATTTATGAGACCTCATACCCCCAGACTCCTCAGCAAAATGGTATTGCAGGGCGCAAAATCACCACGTCCTTGAAACTGCTCGAGCTCTTTTACTTGCAGCTCATGTACCTAGCCACCACTGGGCTGCTGCAGTTGCCACGGCTGTCCATCTCATTAACCGTATGCCCTCCAAAGTCCTTAAGTTTAAAACTCCGCTATAGGCCTTGTCAACCTATGTTTCATTGCCCACGGTGCTAATGCTTCCACCTCGAATCTTTGGCTGCGTTGCGTTTGTTCACCTCCACAAGAACCAGCGCATGAAACTTGATCCTTGTACCATTCGATGTCTCTTTTTGGGATACACTGCACATCAAAAAGGGTACTGCTGCTATGATCCAACTACTCGGCGTACCTATGTGACTATGGATGTCACGTTCCTTGAATCCAACACTTTCTACTCTCCTACCACATCCAATTCTTCCCTTCAGGGGGAGACACGAGAAGAAGAACTGAATTGGTTGACATTTGACTGGTTTAAGGACACTGATACAGCACCTAACTGGTTCAAGGACATTGATACAGCACCAAACTAGTTCAAGGACACTGATACAGCACCTAACTTGTTCAAGGACACTGATACAGCGCTTAATGCTTCTCAATCGATCGTTGAGGAACCTAATCCAAACCCAACATCTCCAGAAGTTGAAGTAGCAGTACCCTAGGACACTGATACAGTGCCTAATGCTCCTCAATCGATCATTGAGGAACCTAATCCAGACCCGACATCTCCAGAAGCTGAAGTAGCAGTACCCCCTCACCCCTCAGTATCCAACGATCCATCTCCTGATAATATCATTGAGGTAAGCTCTCTTGCCACACCTCACATTTCTAATGATGTAGATACTCTTATTGGCTATGAATTACCTTTCAGGCACAATCGGGGTAAACCACCGAATAGATATTCTCCATAAGTGGAGGAACAAAGATCAAAATATCTGATTGCCAATTATGTCTCTACGAAGAAGTTGTCCGAACCCCTTAAGAACTTTGTGAATGAACTCTCCTCACACCATATTCCCACAAGTATTGATGAGGCTCTGAAAGATCCTAGGTGGGTTCAGGCTATGAAAGAGGAAATAGAGGCATTATTGAAAAATGAGACGTGGATTCTTGTTCCCCTACCTGAAGGTCAAAAAACAGTGGGCTGTAAATAGGTATTCTCCATCAAGTACAAAGCCAATGGATCAGTTGAACGGTACAAAGCAAGACTAGTAGTAAAGGGCTATACGTAGACATATGGCGTAGACTATCAAGAGACATTCTCACTGGTCGCCAAGTTTAGTACTGTTAGGGTTTTGTTATCTCTTGCAACTAACCTTGATTGGCCTTTGCACCAGTTTGACATTAAAAACGCCTTTCTCTATGGAGATCTTGAAGAAGAAATCTACATGGATATTCCTCCAGGATATATGGCAAACTCTGAAGCCAAGATTGTGTGCAAGCTACAATGAACTTTTTACGCCTTGAAGTAATCCTCTAGAGCGTGGTTTGGGCGATTGAGCTTGGCAATGAGGAAATATGGTTTTCAACAAAGTAACTCAGATCATACGCTATTCTTAAAGTGTCAACGGGGTAAGATAATAGCTTTAATAGTCTATGTAGACGATATAATCATTACAGAAGATGATCTAGAAGAAATAGCAAGAATTCAAGAGCAATTGGCGACAGAATTTGAGATGAAAAATCTAGGAGGACTCAAATATTTTCTGAGAATTGAAGTTGCTAGGTCTAAGCGAGGCATATTCCTTTCCCAATGAAAATATATCCTAGATTTATTGTCAGAAGTTGGATTACTGGATTGTAAGCCTGCAGATACACCAATAATCCAAAATCACAAGCTTGGAGAATACCCAGACCAAGTGCCAACAGACAAAAGAAGGTACCAGAGATTGGTTAGAAAACTTATTTATCTCACCTATACACGGCTTAACATCGCCTATGCAGTGAGTGTAGTAAGCCAATTCATGCATTGTCCAAGTGAAGATCATATGAATGCGGTGAATCGGATTCTTCGATACCTAAAGTCCTCCCCTAGAAAAGGACTCATGTTCTCAAGAAACAATCACCTAAGGGTTGAAGGTTATACAGATGCTGACTTGGTAGGAAATATTTCAGATAGAAAATCCACCTCAGGCTATTTCATGTTTGTTGGAGGGAACCTGGTTACATGGAGAAGTAAGAAGCAAAAGGTGGTATCATTATCAAGTGTTGAAGTTGAGTTTCGTGGGATGGCTAAGGGTCTGTGTGAGCTTCCCTAGCTTCGAAGACTATTAACCGAAATTGGCTTTTCCCTAAGCTACGAGATGGACTTATTCTGTGATAACAAGGCTGCTATTGGCATTTCTCATAATCCAGTCCAGCATGATTGGACCAAACATGTGGAAGTAGATCGACACTTCATCAAACAAAATCTTGAGGCCAAGACAATTTGATTTTCGTTTGTTAAGTCCGAAGACCAGTTGGCAGATATACTTACAAAAGTTGTATGCAACAAGAGCTTCTACAACTCACTCGGCAAGTTGGGCATTAGAGATCTATATGCACCAACTTGAGGGGGAGTGTTGGCGTGAGCTGTCCTCAGAGAAATTATAGGTGGGAGTTTTGGATACAAATCCCTCAATTATAGGGTCAGCTGTCAATTTAGCCATGATATATGTATAGCCAAATATAGATATGTTCCCCTGTTATATACCCATTCATCTTTGTAAAGAAAAAATAAGAAAAAGATATACAAGATCTTTTATACATTCTGTCAAAGTCTTCCATTTGAATCTACTACTAATTCAACTTGAAAACTATTTTGTGGATCTTACGAGTTGGTCCACTGATGACTCCAAGCCTATTTTTATAAATACAAGATTTTTTTTTGGTTTACGCAATTCTACAATTTAAATGCTATACTAAATATTAGAATTTATTTGAGTTTATTTGCAATTGAATTCTAGTTTCAGTTAATTTGAAGAAAAAAAAATGTGAATTTATTTTTAAATAAATTTTTAATTTTATTTTACTTAGAAAATAAATTAAATTTTATACTTGAAGTAATACCAAACATAACCAAATATGTACACAAATTTTGTTCTATATTCACAAGCTAAGAAAACGATTTTGGGGTCATATACAGTTCTGATTCTTTATCAAATGGTACAAACAATAAAAAATTCAAGTAGCAAACTGCTAGCAAATTCAACACTCAAATGTAAAATATTATACTCACCGGTGCTCAAGTTTTGAAGGTGGAAAGGTCCCATTATACTCATAAGACTGGCTGATATATGGATGGTCGGAATTTTCCTTAGTTACCTCCCCATAAATTGTTGAACTAGATTCTGATTCAGCATTAGGGTTCATACCAGCAAGTTGCATAATGTTTTCAATCTCTTTCACCACCTCACCCATTGTAGGCCTATCAGCTCCTGATTCTTCCACACATGTCATTGACAGGTCCACAAACTTTTCTAAACCTTGCAAGCTTGTACTCGACCTAATTGCTGGGTCAAGAATTTCATTAAGGTTATATAAACTTTTCGTCTTATCCATCATCATCCTGACCTCTCGAACAATATATTTCCCTTGCTCTATCGGAATTCTTGCAGTAAATAGCTCCATTAACAGTACTCCAAAGCTATACACGTCACTCTTCTCAGTCAACTGCTGGATCATGTAATATTCAGAATCCAAGTAACCCTACATCAACATAGAAACTCGTTCAAAGGTAAGGTTATTATAGCATCAATACATAATTTTCAGTACACCGAAACGTTATGGAACATGGCTTTAATAACCTTGTTATACTCTATTTTTTTTATCTCTTTTTCTGTTATTCGTTTCCTTTTTCTATCTGAAAAATTGAAATCCCTTTTAACTCATTTCAAATGTTGAATTTCCCTCCCTTACTTTTTGTTATTAAGCTATTAGTATTGAAGCAGATCCTACATCTATGCATGTAGACTTATTCAATTACAATAGAAAAAAAGTGGGTTTGGATTGGTAGCCAAAAAGAGCCCCATTAACCATGGTTGTACTTTATCGTTTTTCAGTCTCCATCATTTTAAAGGAAAACAATGGAGTATTATCAACTATAGTAGATGTAAGAGGCACTCACCATAGTTCCTTTAACTTGTGTTGTGACATGACCTTTTTCAGGGTCACCCATAGGTTTGGAGAGGCCAAAATCGGAAACTTTCGCGTTTAGATGTTCATCCAATAGTATGTTAGTTGATTTGATGTCCCTATGTATGATGGGAGGGTTGGCAAGTTCATTGAGATAGGCCAGACCTCTAATTGCACCAAGGGCTATTTTAAGTCTCCTTGTCCAATCCAGTCTGATTCCTGTCTTCCCTGCATAATGGTATGTAATTTTCCAACGAATGGAGAACAATGAGTGACAACAGCTTTTGCTTGATTTATAGGGTAGCTAAATGTGAAATGATGGTTTTAATTTAACTACAGTATGCGAAAGCTCAAATATATTGTTTTAGACTGCAGTCCACAGGTTGGTAGGGCATTGGAGAATGGATAGGATGGGCCTATGGAGATGGAATAGCATGAGAGAGCTAGTATAGGGAAACAATGCAATCATATTAACAATTTGGCAGTTTAAAAGAGGTAGGAGTAGAGAAAGACTGCAATTATATTTGGAAAGTTCATCATAGATGCACCATGCACTTTTAGTCAAATATTAATTTGCACCCTGGACTTTCAATTGCTACAATATCCACCCTGCAGTTTACCTTAATACCCAATAGTACCTAATGTCCACAATGCAGTCAAAATTAGTAGAATTTCACCACACATGTAACACGTGTAAAGCTTCACACATTGCACATGGTCTTCAAAGGTCTAGTTTATTGTATGAGCATCTTGATTTCTTTTGGTTGTTAGTTACTTAGAAGGAATGTAGTTAGATAAATGGAATATAGGCCTCGTAATTGGCATTTGGCAACAAGAATGTTTGCATACAGTGGAAATGACATTAATTATCTAAAAGAACCACTTGAAAGCATCAATTCAAAAGGTATTAGAATTCTCTGTTGATGAAGGAAGATACCTGATAAACTATTCTTCAGAGAACCATTTGGAACATACTCATATATTAGCATTTGTTCACCTCGCTCAAAGCAAAATCCCAAAAGGCTTACAACATTTTTTTGATGAACTCTTGATAGAAGCTCAATCTCTGATTTGAATTATAGCCCACCCGACAGAGATCCTTGTTAAGCCTGTTTGATGGCAATTAGTTGTCCGGTCAGAGGAGTTCCTCTATAAACCTATTAAAGTATTGGCAAAATTTAGGAATGATTCAGCGCTAGAATATTTTAAAGAATACTGTATCACATAAAGAAATAGTTCTAGCAACGTAAACATAAATAGATAAAATACAATACATAATTGTAAGAAGTATATACATGTTACCAATAACCGTATAATAAATTGAGACAAGTTAGTCATAGGAAGTTGAACTTAAAAACTAATATCAATTTTTAGATTTGTATGTCTCAAGGTTGAGGCATAAGACATGCAAATGCCTTGGATCAAGCCTTGACTCGTGAAAATGTTTGTGAAAGAATACCATTACTTGACTCTCTAGGGGACATCAGGGGACATCCCTAAACATTCAGCAGCTGTGTTATATATGTGGAACGAAGGTATAGCATATCCTGGGAGGTAAGTTGAGTTCTAAAGAGCCCCAGTGACGTAGCGGAAACTTGAGTTTAACCTTAGCGCACCAAGAAGGAAAGAAGAACAATGTCTTCAACCCTTTTCTTCTGGGCCCAGCCTAGATTAGAGAAGAAAACATCGTTTCTTACCCAAAGATAGAACACCAACCTGCAGGTTGCAAAGATAACACTTCGTAGAGTTTTGAAAGAAATTCTCTTAATAATTTTATTGATCAAAATTCTGAAAAATACAATAATGGGATCACCTATTTATAGTGATAAGAAAATCCTATTTCTTGTAAAAGAAATAAATCTAGTCCTAGTAGAAAAGTAAACATAATCATTGTTGAGAAAGAAAACATAATCCTAATAAAGAAAATAGTTTTAGAGAAATTAAATTTAATCATAATAAGGAAAGAAAAACAAAATAAAATACTAATTATTATGTCCTACATTAGTCTCCCCTTCTTGAAAACAACTCGTCCTCGAGTTAGGCTCTGTTCCCTTTTGGTGGAAAATATTCAAAAATATCTGCCACATTGAACGTCAAAGAAATTGCTAGGTCTTCCGAAAGATCAACAACATAGGCATTATCATTTATCTTCTTGAGAACTTTGTGAGGTCCAAACTTCTTGTTTCGTAGTTTTCCCGATGCTCTAGTCGACAATCGTCCCTTGCGTAGATACACCATCACAAGATCTCACTATCGGAAAACCTTTAATTTCTGACCCTTATCTGCCTTCTCCTTATACTTAGCATAAGTATCCTCGAGATGCTGACGAACCTCTTCATGAGTTGTCTTCACCCGTTCGTCCAAGTGCTCGGCTGCTATACTAGCCCGAGGTAACTTGGGCAGATTTACTAAGTTTACATCAAGCTTCGAAGTTCTTCCATACACGACCTCGAACGGTGTCTTTCCAGTGGATCTGTTCACCATATTATTATAGTCAAACTCAGCCTAAGCTAGAGCCAAGTCCTACTGCTTCAGCTTATCTTGTGCAATACACGAAGCAAGTTGCCTAATGTGCGATTCACAACCTCACTTTGTCCATCCGTCTGTGGATGGCTAGTGCTGTTGAAATTTAAGGCTGTGTCAAACCTCCTCAATAAAGTTCTCTAAAAGTGGTATAAAAACTTGGTATCTTGGTCAAAAGTAATTGACTTTGGCACCCCATGCAATCTTACCACTTCTCAGAAGAATAGTTTGGCTACCTGGACAACATCAGAAGTTTTCCTGCAAGAAATAAAATGAGCCATCTTGGAAAACTTGTCCACTACCACCATAATAGAGTCAACTCCTTGTTGGGTTCTTGGAAGTCCCAACATAAAATCCATGGACACATCATCCCATGGTGCGTCAGGTATCGATAAAGGCATGTAAAGGCCAGTGTTTTGCATTTGCCCCTTAGTTACTTGACATACTTGTCATCTCCTCACGACGTTTCTAACGTCCTTCTTTAGTTGTGGCCAATAGTACCGATCCTCCACCAATGCAATGGTCTTGTCTCTCCTGAGATGTCCACCTAAACCTCCACTATACAGCTCTTGGATAACTTGCTCCAGAAGAGAACTTCTCGGAATATAAAGTTGATTTCCCCGGAAGAGATATCCCTACTGGATATGCATCTCGGGTATTGGTATCCCAGATTTGCAACGATCCTAGTGCTCTCCAAAATCTTCATCTGTTTCATATAACTCCTTAAGGCACTCAAATCTTATTACTGCAGCTTATAAACTTACCAACAGTGTAGCTCGGCAGCTCAATGCATCAGTTACTCGGTTTAGCTTCCCTAATTTATGCTTAAGGGAGAAAGTGAATCGCTAAATGTAAGATATCAACTGGGCATTCATTTGATTCAAACTCTTCTGACTGTTGATAAACTTCAAAGCTTGATGGTCAGTGTAAAGATGAACTCTCGCTAAATAAGGTAATGCTCCCATACCTTCAATGCTATCAGAATAGCATAAAGTTCATGCTCATATGTTGACCATTTCTATCTCGTCTCTCTGAGCTTCTCACTAAAAAATTCAATAGGTTTTCCTTCTTGAGTCAAAACGGCTCTAATCTCTACAATTGACGCATTACACTCAACCTCAAACAATTTTTCGAAGTCGGGTAGAGCTAGTACCGATGTTGTACATAACTTCTCAAAACTCTTCTCGACTTCTTCACCCCAATAGAAACCACCTTTCTTCATGCACTCGATGATAGGGGCTACTATGCTGCTGAAATTTCGAACGGACCTCCGATAGAAGGTTCCTAACCTGTGAAAGCTTCTGACCTCCCTGACAGTCCTCGTTGTGGGCCACTCTCGGATTGTTCTCACCTTGTCCTCATCAACCTGAATCCCATCTGAATTGACTACAAATCTGAAAAAGAGTAGCTAGTTCATCATAAATGTGCACTTCTTCAAGTTGATAAAAAGCTTGTGTTCACGAAAGGTCCCCATTATCTGCCTTATGTGACTCATATGGTCTCCCAGGTTACGACTGTAGATAAGAACGTCGTTGAAATAAACTACAACAAATTTACCGATGAAGGGTTTCAATACCTGGTACATAACTCGCATGAATGTACTTGATGCATTAGAAAGTCCGAATGGCATCACCATCTACTCCTAGAGTCTTTCTTTAGTCTTGAATGCAGTCTTCCATTCATTTCCCAGTCGGATACGTATCTGATGATAACCAATCCTCAAATCGATCTTTAAAAAGATCTTAACTCCTGCTAGCATATCAAACATATCACCTATCTGAGGAATAAGGAACTTGTACTTCACTGTGATCTTGTTGATAGCTCGGCTGTCCACATACATCCGCCAACTACCATCTTTCTTTGGTATAAGCAAAGTTGGTATGACACATGGACTCATACTCTCCCGCAAGTGTCACTTCCACATTAGTCCCTCTATCTCTTCTTGTAGGATCTCATTCTTCTTAGGGCTCATCCAATAGTGTTGAAGGTTGGGTAGACTAGCTCCAGGTACTAGGTCAATACAATGCTGGATGTCTCTCATGGGCAGGAGTCCGTCGGGCATCTCCTCGGGGATGATGTCCCGAAACTCTTCTAGCATTTCTTGCACTGGCTCGAGAATGGTTTGTGACATAGACATAGTGGCTCCTTCAGCTACCAATGCAAATATCTCTCGGGCTTCCTTAACCTCCTCTAGGAATTCAGCCCCCTCGGTTAACAAAACCTGTTTCCTATCGGTTCGGGTAGGTGCCCCAATCGAGTCTTTTTTCAGTGGTCTAAATATTATCTTCCGACCCTCCCAGAAGACAATATAGACATTGTCACGACCTTTGTGTTTGGTATCCACGTCGAATTGGCATGGTCTCCATAAAATTATGTGACAAATATCCATCTCAACAAAATCACAAGGAATGGAGTCTGAATAGTGTTTACCGATTTAGAAGGTGAACCGACATTGCTCGGTAACTAGTGTCTCGGTACCCTGCTTGATCCATCTAATTTGTAAGTGTTGGGTGCTTCTCGATCTTTAGGCCTAACTTTGTCACCATTACTTGGGACACTATATTCTCTCTACTGCCCCGATCAATGATCACATCATATACTCGCTGGTTGACAGTGCATATTATGCGAAAGATATTGTGCCTCTGTGATTAGTCTTCATGTCTCAGGGATAGGAGTACTCGTTGGAT
Organism: Bretschneidera sinensis; assembly: GCA_023935145.1. Lineage (NCBI taxonomy): Eukaryota > Viridiplantae > Streptophyta > Magnoliopsida > Brassicales > Akaniaceae > Bretschneidera > Bretschneidera sinensis. Next base: position 88,306,218 of record CM043701.1, read on the forward strand.
AACCAAGGACCGGGAAATGAGAGCTCTTTCATTGGCGTTGGCTGCTATTTCCTGGTACTCGAATGTCTCTTCCCCGAGAGCATATTCCTCTTCAAACTCCTCATACTCTTTCACCTCACTAGTCTCGGTGTCAATGTAATTCATCATCTTTCTTCTCAGGCATTGATTGGATCTATGCCTTGATTGGTTACACTTGAAACACTTGTCTAGCTCAGGTCATGCATAAGGGTCCTTAAAAAGGGGTATGGTCCCTGACTGTATCGGTCCACTAGTGCTGCCACTGACTGCCTTCTCTCTCGGGACTATGGACTGAGTGGTGGTCTCGAGAATGACCATTGGTTGCTTTCCCTGAGACTGTGAAGTTTCTCATCGAATCATTCGGGTTTTGCTTTCAGGTTGAAACTCTTGGACTTTCCAACTGTTTCTCTGCTCGGGTGGCTAAGCTAACAGCTTCAGTAAGAGTGAAGACATGTTGCATAGACACCTTGTCTTGGATTGCCATATGCAACCCACCAATAAACTAAGCCACTTGTTAAGCTTCGGTCTCCATAAGATCATTTCTGGTCGACAATCTATAAAACTCATCAACATATACCAAGACTGTATGGATCCCTTGGCGACAATCTTGATACTGCTGAAACAATCGTTGCTCAAAGTTGAGTGGTAGAAACCGAGCTTTGAGAAGCCGCTTCATCTTCAACCATGAAGTCACGGGTTCCTTCCCCTGCCGAGATCGAGAAACTTGCAACTATTCCCACCAAGCGGATGCTCATGCCTTGAACTTATACGCCACCAACTTGACCTTTCGTTCCTTAGGAATACTCATGTATTCGAATAACCTCTCTACCTCCATTACCCAATGTAAGAAATCTTCAATGTGAAGATGTCCATTGAACGAAGGCAAGTCTATCTTCATCCAATATTCCCTGGAATCATCCCTACCATAATCCTAACGCCTAGGGTGCTCTTTATAAGCATCCCAATAGCCACTACCATAAGCATTACTCACATAACCAGCGCCTCTGCGACAATGACCTCCATAATCTTCATCAGTGTAATCTTCATCATCACTGTTGTCATCATGGACTGGATTGCCTCTGGGCTTAGGCTGAAAGCAATGAGCTGGCCTTACCCGGATTCCATCGTTATCCTAGGAGTCATAGTCCCAATGATGTTGATTGAACCTAAGCTGCATCTGCTCCAAAGTCTCTTGCAACCGTTGAACGAACTACTGGTGATTCTGGATCTCAACTTTTGAATGAGCCTCCCTGTCACAAACGTCGTCGTTACGTGGGTTGTCCCCGTTATGTTGGCCGGCCATGATTAGGATAAAACCTGCTCTGATATCAACTGACATAGCGGAAGACTTGAGTTTAACCTTAACGCACCAAAGAGGAAAGAAGAACAACGTCTTCAACCTTTTTCTTCTGGGTGCACCCTAGAATGGAGAAGAAAATAGTGTTTCTTACCCAAAAATAGACACCAACCCGCATGTTGCAAAGATAACACTTCACAGAAATTTGAGAGAAATTCTCTTAATAATTCTATTGATCAAAGTTCTGAAAAATACAATAATGTGATCACCTATTTATAATGATAGGAAAATCATATTCCTTGTAAAAGAAATAAATCTAGTCTTAGTAGAAAAGTAAACATAAAGTCCTAATAGAAAAGTAAATATAATCCTTGTTGAGAAAGGAAACCTAATCCTAATAAAAAAAATAGTTTTAGAAAAATTAAAATTAATCCTAATAAAAAAAGAAAACAAAATAAAATACTAATTGTTATGTTTTACATCACCTAGGCATCTTGTTAGCACATGCGTGCATACCCATACGCACAGAAAACCAAGACAGCTACTTAATCCATAAACCATCAATGCAATTTACAGCCAGATCGCTTTAAAGTGAAGAATTCTCAATTTATTTTACTTCAGAATAAAAAAAGGCCAAACCTTTTATAATTTTACTAGCACTATTACTATATTTTTCTATATATACATTAGGATATATAACCGATCTATATTTATAGACACAATTAATTGATGTGTCCAGTGCCATGTGGCTATGACTTCTTTTGCAACAATTTACTTCAGGAATTTTGAGATGTCTAGATCATTTCAGACATTAGTCCAACCCAGTATTTCAAAAACATCACCATTGATGAGGGGAATAGGAGGCGAGTGAGCTCTAGAGTGAGAGAGAGTTGAAAAAAACCTTTCCATAACCCCCAAATCCAACATCGTTGTTATCTGAAAAGTTGTTTGTGGATTTCTTAAGCTCTTCAAAAGAAAAGCTTCTTGCTCCTTTAAACTGAGGAACTCCAACACTGCTCTTAGTGGAGTCCCACTTTGCTGCATTTGTACAACACAGAAGCATTAAAAAGGCCCCAAGATGTTCCACAAGATGGTTTGTAATTTCCAGGTGTAATGAAGTTTTTTTATTTTACCAAAAGGATTACTCTGTTCAGTTGCTCTTTTTGCTCTCTTCTTTTGACGATAAGCATAAACCCTAGCAAAGAGTAATAGTAGCAGAAGAACAGAACCAGCAGCAGCTGCTCCAATGATAATGCTAATGCTTGATGACTTTGATCCCTTCTTTACATCTAATGAGAAGCCAGATGAATGTGTATCAAAATTAAATAGCGCAACATTACAAAAATCATATTAGTTCTGTGTTAGTTTTTCACTTACCAGTAAAGAGTGCATATTTATCACCAATAATGGTTGGACAGCCTCCTTCTTCACTGCAAGCTAGTAACAGGCTTATGGAATGGAGGCTGCATGATGAGCTGAGCATTAAGAAAGTTTATAATGCAATGAGACAGAAAGGCAATGAAGTCAGATGGGCTTCCCTGGTCTGGTATGGTCACTGCCCCCCTAAACAATCTTTCATTCTTTGACTGGCTATAAAGAACAGACTTCTCACAAAAGATAAGCTCCATCTAGAGGGAATGACAAGTTGTGCCCTCTATGCTCTGACCAGGAAGAAAACAAGGAACACCTCTTCTTCACCTGTAGAGTCAGCAAGGAAGTCTGGGTATCCATTAACAAATGGCTCGGTTGTAGGAGACAAATGAATACAATTGAAAGTGTCATTAAGTGGACTCTCAAAGTCAAGGGTACTGGCCCCCCTGCAGTGGCTAAGAAGACAGCCCTTGCAAGCACAGTCTACAATCTTTGGCTTGCCAGAAATGCCAAACTTTTTGATAAAGCCGCTGCCCTGCCTGCCAGTTTAGTGAAGAAGATTCAGATTGGTATATATAGAATTGTCTATACTACCTGCCCTGAGTTTAGGCTGCTGTTGTAGGGCTCTCTCAACTGATTCTTTCCTTTGTATGGATACAGGATGTGTTTCCTGCTTTGTTTTCCTCTGTATTTTCTAGGGTATGCCCTGGCTGTTTTTGTAAGCTTTTAGGCATGCTTTGCTGCTGTGCTCTCTTGGTTCCTCCTTGGGTATGCCCAGTGTACTTGTAATCAGTTTTGGGTGGCTGTTCTTGTGTGTGCTGCCTGTCAAGGCCCAGCAGGTTCCTCTTGTTTGCTCCCTTATTGGGCTTGCTTCTTTGCTGCCCCTGGGTTTTGCCTCCTGATTTTGGTTCCCAGGGTTAGTTATCTAGGCTTTGGTATAAGCCTCATGTTTATTGTGTAAATGCTTCAGTTGTAAATCTCCTGGGTATGCCCAGTGATAAAAATTTTTGTACATTTTGATCATTCAATACAAGTTTATTTACAGATCAAAAAAAAAAAAAGAAGGTCCAAAATCATCTGGAGGTTTGAAATTCTGGTTGCTAAGAACAGACCCAATTGAAGAAATTCCTGTTCGATTGAAACTATCTTGGCTAGACGGGAAGATTGTTAGGTTTATTTCGAGCTTATAATCAGTTGAATTCCTTCTCGGATCACTGAGAATAACTGAATCCACTGGAAGTTGATGGGAACGGAAGGAATGCATAAAAAATTTCTCAAGATTTTTAAAGTATGCTGAATTTTCCAAGGCTGAGAAGGAAGGAGCTCTGAAGAATAGAGTACCCGTGTATGGATATGCACATTGGCAGGTTGGGCTGCGAATCTGATCTGGGTTGCATGGAGCAAGCGAACAGTTGTCTGAAGGGGTGGAATAAGGGGAATGTGGTTTAGGAATTGTGCAGTAAGTTTCTGATGTTCCTGTCTCCTCACAAATTGGGTTATCCACAAGTCTGCAGAAAATAATAGAAGTTACACAAGTCAAACATTAAAACAATAATGAACTAGCAACATGAATAGGGTACATCTCCAGGCAATTTGACTTCCAAGGATTAATTAAATACCCAGTTCTTCAGCATAGAAATTTAGTAACGGAGGAAAAATTGTTCAAAAGAATTGAAAAGTTAGGCTTACATTATGTCGAACTTGTACCCTGCTTCTTCATAGTAATCAGAAATGAGATTTTTCTGTAGATCTATGAGTGCCAGCTTGCTGCTATATCCGGTGCCAATATCTAAGGAGCCATTCAACTGGTTGTTTTTTAGTGCCCTGTCACAAGTCACAACATGTCAAAAGAATAACCCTACTATCATCGTTTCCATTTCTTGAAGATGAGTTACCAAGCCCTTTTGTGTCAGGATCTAAGGAATTATGTAAAATGTTTCATTTCGAATTTTAAATATCCATAGGTCAAGCAGATACTTACACGGTCTCTAAAAGAGGAAGACTGAACAAGGCGTTGGGAACTTTGCCTTCAAGATTAGTATGCTCCATCCTTCTGCCACAAGAAGTAATTGAATATACTCCTAGATTGATAGAAAAATGCTACTGGGCACACACGTACGCATGCAAACACTTACACAAATGCATGCAGGCACACAGATGCATTTGTGCAACAAACACACACACAACAGATTGTTATGCTTGTATCACATTTGAGGCTAGATCTACAATATGATCAGTCCCATGCCATATCCATTCTAATGGAAATGGATGCATACATCACAATCCATGGTGTCTTCTAGCTAACGTTACTGTTTGAACTAATAAGACAAATAAAGGAATTGCAATTTCAGAAAAAAAATATATCATTAAAGATGAGGAATTGCCGACGATTGGTACTAAAGGGATATACAAGAAAGACAAGTCAAATATATTTCATCCATAAACTATGGAGTCGGACAACTCTTCTGGATTATTCTGTGATCAATGTACTGTCAAGTCAAATGAAATTTGAAGATTATAAAAGCAACCTGTGCTTTAAACAATAAAAATATGTCTACAAATTATGAGGCTAAATTGAGCATATTCCGATAAATGAATGGCAGACACGAGATTTTAGCTACGAACCAATTTAACTAATTGAAACTAGGAGGGGCAAAAGCCAGGCCATGAGAAGATAAACTTAATATTAAGTTTTATGCATGAAAGACCAACAACTGCAACTTATTGAGTGGCATGTTGGAAGTCAAGCACGCATCAACAAGGCCATGGTTAAATGGTTAATGTTGAGCCTTCAAAAGAAAAAAAAGATAATGTTGTGAGAGAAGACATGACGAGCTAAGTTTAGCAGAACATATATATAACCTTCTATACAAAGTGGAATATAGGAAAAAGGATGTGAGTTCTGGACCCAAAAATAGTTCAGATTTTGAGTTGAAATTCCTAAGTGTGTCTGGAGGCATGCACGCGCACGCACGTGTGAAGAAAATGGAACCTATCCGATTACACAAGAGAGAGAGAGACTTACAATGTTGTTAAGGACTGTAAGGTTGGAATCCGCGAAGGAACATTTGATGCATTAAAACTATTATTACTCAAGTCCCTGCAAATCACAGTTTAATTATGGAATGAAAATAAAAGTAAAAAAACAATAAAATTCTATGCTGTTAAGATGACTATGATGAATAGCCTCTGTTTTGGAGAGGAAAAGATGAACAAAGAATGAGAGAAATGAAAGGTGGTTAGTGGATCAATGTTTTGAAAAACAGTTGAAAGAAATGCTTTACTTACCCTAATACTGAGGATCACTGATGATATAATAGAGTTGGTAAAATGTTTACTACTTACAATGTTCTGAGGGTTTCCATGCCAGTTAGGTTGGGCAGAGGGCCACTATGCCTCTTGTTGGAAAATTACCTGAAGAAGGATGACCAAACATTTATAAATTTTAAGTTAAAACGAAGGCCACTAATGAATTCCCTAAATCAACTGTAAAATATTTTTTTGCCATGTCTCTCTTTTGTCTGCTTACAGCTCTTGAACACTTGTAAGATTATTGAGGTTTGAAGGAAGACTCCCACTTAGTGAATTCCTATCGAATCGCCTGAAGCCAATACAAGAAATGCGTTACAAAAGCTTCACAGAAATTCACTGCCAACAAAGATTTTAGTATGAATTGACTTGGGCATGTGATTTAGATACTCACACCAACTCCAAAGCTTTTACAAGCCCAAGGCTGTCAGGGATGCTACCATTGAGTCTGTTGTTTTCAAATAGCCTGGCCGAGAGAGCGGAATAGCATGGAAAAAGAAACAAGAAGAAGTTAACATAAAGCAATGCTTTAATTATCAATGTTTTATATGGTGATGGGATATTCAAATGTAAAAAGTTACATAACATGATTTGCTGCTTCAAGCACACTAGTGCAAAAGAAATCTAGTTGAGTACTCCCTCTCTCTTTCTCATATTTGGGGAGTCCTCTACCTCTGTTGAAAAAAGAAAAGAGAGAGAGAGAGAGAGAGAGAGAATGCAATTTATAAGGGGCTCGTGGATTCATATATTCGCCCATAGTGTCAGCATATATCTAGGCAGTTGCACATATCTGATTCAGTACTAAGATAATAAACCAAAAACTCTTTCTTTGAAAACTGAATAAAACTTACAAATGTATCAACGTCATACTTGAGCTGAAAAGTCGATCTGGGATTTGCCCTGAGAGTTTATTATCTCCAAGATGACTGTAGACAACTGACCGGATATTAGAAGAATATTAATTTAAAGAATGCAAAGCCACATCAAGGAAATGAACTTAAAAGCTCAAAAGTACAAAGATATTCAACATACAAGTGCTTTGTTTGAATCAGCATATCAAGACCAGGTGAAGTTCCATCAGAAACTGGTATCTCTCCGCTAAGCTGGTTGTAAGCTAGATCCAGCCAATAAAGATTTAACAGATTGCCGATCGAAGGAGAAATAGGTCCACTGAAGCTGTTAGAATTTAGAGATCTGCAAGTAACAGCGATTATGAGTTTGGCCAGTTGGAAAGACATGGAGTTTCTCTGATTGAAAATTTAAAAGATTTGAGAGTGTGGAAATACTGAAGCGCGCTAAATAATGTATGATCAGGAAGCCTATAATAAATATTCAAAGAACACCAATATATAGTCCTTGTCTAGTATATGTTATTTACAACATGGAGGGCCGCCAAAAATCCTTAAAGAATTACAAGCATTTAACCATTGCAGTAAAACAAGGAAACTAAGTGTTAGAGAGTCGAACTCCTTACAAAGATGACAGCTGCTGCAGAGATCCTATAGTGTCAGGAATGGGAAACCGCAACCAACTAGGATTCTGGCATGCAAGTTGTTAACATATATGATATTTCCTATTCCTATTGTAATATTAGTTTCTTAGTTTCTTAGTTTCATATGTATTAGTTTCTTAATTAGTTTAGTTTCCTAATTTATTATAACCCTAAGTTTCCTATTTCTATTAGGTTTTATATTATTAACCTCTATATAGGCATGTATTCGTTTTTCATAATACATCAATAATACAAGAGTTTCTTCTCCAATCTCTCTTTATTTTTCTAACATGATATCAGAGCTATTGATCATGTTTTGAGAGTCGTCTTTTGAGCTTTCGCAATTTTGGTGGGCGGCTTAACGCCGCTCGTCCAGACATAACCCCTTTTTCCTTCTTGTTATATACTATTATAATCTTTTAGATTTTTTTTTCATCATTACAAATAAGTATACACCGGAAAACATTGACCAGATCAAGCCCGATTACCTGTTTCTAGTCTACTATATCTGCTCCTAAACCTGCGATTACGTTCTTGGTTCTGCCAATCTGTGACCTACGATTTCGCTTTAGGTCCTGCCAAGTTATCACCTGTGATTCCGCTCCGGGTCCTACCAAGTTATCACCCATAATTCCGCTTCGGGTCCTGTCAAGTTATCACCCGTGATTCCGCTTCTGGTCCTGCCAAGTTATCACCCGTGATTCCGCTCCAGGTCCTGCCAAGTTGTCACCAGTGATTCCAATTTGCTCTGAGTCCCTGCCAGTCCCTACTTGTCACATGTTCTGTCACATCAACTTTCAAGTTCTGTCTTGAATACTACGAGCACACATGCAAGGAGGTGAGCTTGCATGTGAGAGGGGGTTACTTCTGTAGATTTCTTCATCAAAAATTGGTATCAACCTGCAAGGTTTTTCATTGAACCTTGTTCTTTTCGGTGCTTCGTTGATTCAGTTTACAAACTCAAGTTGGTATCCATTTTACCACCTTAAGTTTGAGGGGGGTTGTTAACGTATATGATATTTCCTATTCCTATTGCAATATTAGTTTCTTAGTTTCATATGTATTAGTTTCATAATTAGTTTAGTTTCCTAATTTTCTAATTTATTATAACTCTAAGTTTCCTATTTCTATTAGGTTTTATATTATTAACCTCTATATATAGGCTTGTATTCGTTTTTCATAATACATCAATAATACAAGAGTTTCTTCTCCAATCTCTCTTTATTTTTCTAACTCAAGTAAAACAGAGCACCATATCTAAGAGGATTGTAATAACACATACTAATTGTCAGCTAAAGCATGACAAAATTAGATCTCCTGTAACGACCCATCTCGAGTTGGCCACCCTCAAGACGGTGTCATCATATTTTGAGAATCTCAGCACGACACATATATGCAACCATAAAATAAGATTAACAGAAATTTTTATTTTAATCATCAACCCTCAACAGGGGAGATACATAAATCTGGTATTAACTTACACATAATATACAATGTCAGATGCATGAATATTTACAAATAAAATATTTATTTAATTTTCTCACTAGTTTGAGGATTTTGACACGTACGTGGCTTAGAAAGAATGAATTTGTTTGACCCTTAACCTACCAGACTACTTGTCTTGTCTGCTACCTTAAATCATTGTACAATGAAGGATGAGCTTCGCAAGCTTAGTGAATTAAATTTATTAAAAGTATTCAAATTTCGTAAATAACTCGTTAATATTTAATAATTTATTTCTCCTATAACTGGATAATAACATAATGTCTAACATTTACATAATTCTCATCTCATTATATTTCTATGTCTTTTTCTTATTGTACTTTCTCTCTTTGAGACTCATCCATTTATAAATAAAATTCACAATAATACACCACACATCAGCATTTCAATAATGCAAGCAATAATTAAAACAGATGTAATGCATGAATGATTATTATGGGAACGTCTTCCAACCTATCGACAGGTTGTTATTATCTTAGACCGGCCCCTTTCCAACTCTTTACAACTTATCCCGACTGTCACAGAATTTATTTTCAGCATATACCGGCTGTCACGGTGTCCCTTTTATTTCTAGCATATATCGGGTGTCACCGTTATTCCATTAGACTGGCCTCTTCCCGATTCTTTCGGTTATCTTATATAATGCATATGCATATGAACAATAATATGAAATACGCATATGAACTATAACATAAGCATCACATAAATTCAAAATATTTAAATTAACTATCCGGTCTTTCCTCAACTTTCTGCTTAACAAATATTACAATTTTCTTCTCCTCATATATCACATCAATTTATTCACCAACTAGTCAAAATCTCTTTATCACTATCATTATTAAATCAACTCATTATTCTAAACATATTTCTTTTCACATAATAATTTTCTATGTGTCCAATATTCATATCATATATACCAATTTAATTTTTATATACCACCAAGCATAAGCTAATAATTTATTTTAATATTATTAGTAGATAATTGATTTTTATTTAGATTACTTAAAGTAAATCCAACTCACTACATAGCGCTTAAAGCTACCCGTGGATCACTTCCTTGCCTTTCCCATTCTTCTCGGGAATTTTCTCCGGTCGCTGTTCGTCAACACCTGACATAATATTTGTATTAAATTCCTAATTATTTCTTAAATTCTTCATAAACCACACCCTTTGAAAATTCCCACTTTGACTTTCAGGAAATTTCATGAATGCTAAAAATTAAAAAAATATAAACATTACGGTAGTACCTTCTGTTTTTCTAATAGCTTCCTGTGACTCTATAAATTTTCCCCGTAAACCCCTTCAAAATTTTACTATTTCAACATTTCTTTTGATCCCCAAGTGTTTAGGGAAATAGAGTAATCGAAGGAACTAAACAAAATATTAGTAAGTATAACTTAAGTTTATGTAGGCTTCATATATATATATATATACATATATATGTATACATATACATATATATATATATGTGAGATTTGAACAAAACAAATCTTCAGCAACTTCAAAAGTTGCTTGCATAGTCACCAAAAAATCTCCCAAAACACTCCACCTATATGCCTTGTTGTAACACAACCAAGGCTTGAAATAGCACTTGGCAAACCCCAATCAAATTGGCAGCAGGTGGCTGCCACCTGTTGCCACGTTTTACTGTTTGCAATTTTGTTTTTTTTACTTTTCAATTTTTTCTTCTTCTTTCCTTTTTCAGTCTTCTGTCTAGGACGTTCAGGTCCCAGATTATTTTCTTATTTTATTTTTTTAGAATTGCTTTATTCAAATAATAATAAATCTTTCACATAGACTTTATTTTAATTCCATATCATATTTATTGAATTACTTCTTTACCCTTACTTTACAAATACGGGTATTACAATTCTACCCACCTTACAAAAATTTCATCCCCGAAATTTCTTTACCTAAAATCAAGAAAATAGTTTAGGGTAATCCTTCCTCATTCTTGCTTCATGCTCTCACGTGAGTTCTTTGACATCTTTATTTCGCCATAATACTTGAATCAAATAAATGACTTTATTGCACAAGACATGTTCCTTTTTTTTTAGGATTCTTACTAGTACTAGCATAAAAGTCAATTTTTCCTGAATTTCTATTGCTTGATTAGAGACACTATGGGATTCATCGTGTAAGTACTTTCTCAGCAGTGACACATGAAACATATTATGTAATTGCTTTAATTTTGGAGGCAAATTCAAACGATATGCTACTAGTCTAATTTTCTCGATCACCTCATACAGCCCCACAATTCTCGGGCTTAGCTTTCCCTTCTTTTTAAATCTCAACACTCCCTTCCACGGAGATATTTTCAAAAATACCCAATCACCAACTTTGAACTCGAGAGGTCGTCTTCTTTTATCAGCATATCCTTTCTGTCTGTTCTAAGCTGCTATGAGGTTCTCCTTAACTAGTTTGATCCTCTTAGTAGTCAAGTCTATTATTTATGGGCCATATATCTTTCTCTCTCCAACTCCTTCCTAGCATATTGGAGTTCTACATCTTCTACCATATAAAGCCTCGAAAGGTGTCATCCCAATACTAGTTTGATACTGATTATTATATGCAAACTCAATCAAAGGCAAATAAGCATCACAGCTATACTAAACTGTAATTGCGTACCCATAGCTTCTTGGAAACCCCTCCAAAATCTATAGGTAAATCTAGAATCTCTATCTGATATGATACTCAGTGGTACTCCATGTAATTTTACTATCTCTGCTACATACAACTCAGCCAACTTTTCTGGACTCCAAGTAGTTTTAATAGGAAGAAAATATGAAGACTTAGAAAGTCTATCCACTATAACCCACACAACATCATGTCTCCTCTGGATACAGGGAAAACCAGAGACAAAATCCATACTCACATTTTTCCATGACCACTCAAGTATTGGAAGAGGTTGTAATAACCCTGTTGGATGTCTATTCTCAGCCTTCACCTGTTGATAAATCAAACATCTAGAAATATATTCTGCTACATCTTTCTTCATCCCTGGCCACCAATAATTCTGTCTCAACATCTGCACATCTTATTATTACTTGGGTGCATGGAATATACCAAATCATGAGTCTCCCTCAGTATATCCTTTCTCATCTCCACATCATTGGGAACACAAACTCTATGCCCCAATACTACCATACCATCTTCTCTAATTTTAAACTCGGTTAGCTTCCCACTTAACACTTCCCACCTGATCTTCTCTATCCCCTCATCTCTACCCTGCATCTGTAATATATGATCAATAATAGAAGATTGTATCACCATATTTGCCATTAATACTCTTCTATCATTGACACTCAACAACATCCTCATTCTTCTTAATTCTATCATCAGGCTAGTATTATGACCCCCAAGAGCAGCTAATCTCCCTATAGCCTACTCAATGCGTCAGCTACTACATTAGCCTTTCTTGGATGATAATGAATTGTACAGTTATAATCACAAATCAATTCCATCCACCTCTTATGCCTCAAATTCAACTCTTTTGGGGTTGGTAAATGCATCAAGCTTTTATAATCAGTAAAAATTTCACACTTGGCTCTATATAGATAGTGTCTCCAAATCTTCAAAGTAAAAACTATGGCAGCCAATTCTAAATCATAGGTCGGGTAATTCCTCTCATGGTTCTTCAGTTACCTAAATGCATAAGCTATAACTCTCCCATGTTGTATCAATACACATCCCAACCCCTTATGTGACGCATCACTATAAACCACAAATCCCTCATCACCAGAAGAAAGCACTAATACCGGGGCAGTAGTCAATTTCTCTTTCAACAGCTGAAAACTCCTCTCACATTCCTTAGACCACCTAAACTTCATATCTTTCCTGGTCAACTTAGTCAAAGGCATAGCAATCATAGAAAAATTCTAGATAAATCTCCTATAATAACCATCCAACCCCAAAAAGCTTCTAATTTTAGTTACACTCATGGGTTTTTCCCAACTTAACACTGTTTCTACTTTTTGTGGGTCAACTACTATCCCCTCTCCTGACACAATATGCCCCAAGAAAGATATTTCACTCAACCAGAACTCACACTTCGAGAACTTTGCATATAATTTCTCTCCTCAAAATCTCCAACACTATCCTCAAATGTTGCATATGCTCCTCTTCATTCTTGGAATATATCAAGATATCATCAATAAACACAATCACAAATCTGTCTAAGAATGGTTTAAACACCCGATTCATAAGGTCTATAGATGTTGCAGGAGCATTGGTCAACCCAAAGGGCATCACCAAGAACTTATGATGGCCATAACGTGTCTTAAAAGCATTTTTAGGCATGTCTCCCTCCTTCATCCTCAATTGATGATAACCCGATCTCAGGTCTATCTTAGAGAACACTCTAGCTCCCTGTAACTGCTTGAATAAATCATCTATCCTGGGCAAATGATATTTATTTTTGATGGTGATCTTATTCAATTGTTTATAATCAATACATAACCTTAATGTCCCATCCTTCTTCTTAACAAATAACACAAGGGCTCCACAGGGTGACATACTAGGTCGGATAAACTGTTTATCTAGTAACTCCTGATGCTAAACTTTTAACTCTCTCAATTCAGCTGGTTCCATTCTATAGGGTGCTATGGATATAGGTGCTGATCCTGGAATCACTTCAATAGAAAATTCAATCTCCCTATTGGGAGGTAACCCAGTCAACTCTTCAGGGAAAACATCAGAAAAATCTTTTACTACCAAGATATCTTTTAACTTCCTATCCTCCTTGCTAGAATCCACTGCATGTGCCATAAACCCCTCACAACCCTTCCTCGACCATTTACTATCAGTTAAGGCAAAAATAAAACAATTAGCAAGTATTTAACGTTCTCCCTGAAAATTAAACTACTCCTGTCTGAGTATCTTGAACACCACATTTTCCCTAAAACAATATACCCAAGCATAATATGCAGATAACCAATTCATCCCTAGAATTAAATCAAAGTCTGTTATATCTAGAGGTAATAAATAAACTTCAAATTCTCTATCAGCAATATTAATCACACAACCTCGATAGATTATCCTGATAATAACCCTATCTCCAATAGAAATCTTAACAATAATTACATACATCAAAGGACTAGCTCTAGTATCAATAGATTTCATATAACTACTAGATGCAAAAGAATGGGTTACACCAGGATCAATCAATAAGCTACCAGGCCTACCAAGGATAGAGATCATACATATAACAACATCAAGAGTGGCTTGTTAATCTTGTTGGGTCAATGCATAGACTCTGCTATCTCTGGACTGAATTTGACTGCCACATCCTTGCTTTGTTATTGATTCTCGACCTCTGTCCCGCACACCCCCTGATCCACCACCTCTCTCCATCGATCTCCTCCCAACACTTCCCACACCTATGTCAGTAGATTTCCCCGCTAGACAATCTGCAGCCACATGTCTTCCCCTACCACATACAAAGCATATCTGCATAGAGCAATTCCAAGCCAGATGCCCCATCTGATTACATTTAAAGCAGACCATTGCCTCTCGATCATACATCAGGTTACCACTTGCCCTTGGTGGCATACTTACTCTTCTACCATAACTCCTAACTCTCATAGCTTGGCTCTCAAATTTAGGGGTCTCACCAGTATTACTCTGAGCTACAGAAGCAACAGATCGTGCCTGCCTCAGACTCTATGCTACAGTTCCTTGTGACAAGGAACACCCTCTCTGGGGTGGTCTCCCATCCTGTACCCCCATGCTACTACCACCTTTAAGTCCCTCAAATTTAGACCTCTTCAGCCAATCCCTTTTACCTCTTAACTCTATCAAATCCTTCTCAATCTGTAATGCTTTATCCACCAGTACATCATAATTTCCTATTCCCATATAAGAGAGTTTAGTCCGAATATCATAGTGTAATACATCTAAAAATCTCTTACATTTTCTCTACTCCGTATTCACTAACTCGGGTAAAAACCTTGACAGAGCTATGAATTTACTATCATATTCAACCAACGATAAATTTTCCTACCTTAGATGAATAAAATCTCTTTCTTGTTGTGCCCGAAAGGTATCTGGGAAATACTTTGCAAAGAACTCATCCTTAAATTTATTCTAAGTCAAAGATTGATCTACCCGTGTGCTTACCCTGGGCAAAATATTCTCTCACCATTGAGGAGCCTCACCCTCTAGCATAAATGAAGCAAAAGCCACCTTCTGTCTATTTGACACTGGTAAGACCTCAAAATATTTCTCCACATGTCTAATCCACTGCTTAGCTTCCACCGGATTTACAGATCCTCTAAAAGACTGAGGTTTAAACTAAAGAAATCTCACAAAACAATCACCTTGCATCTCATGTGTAAACACACCTCCCTCATGACGCTCTTGCCTCACCACATTAGGTTTTTTTCTATCCCTTTCCTCTAATCTTCTCTGTAGATTATCAGTCCTTTTTCAGCTGCATTCATCCTCTTTATAGCACGAATAAGAGCTTCTCTCATTTCATTATTCCTACCCTCAGATACTCTCCCAGCTCTACCAGTACTAGTTGCACTATCAACATGTTCCCTCGCGGGAATCACAGACTTAACTTCCTCCTCTATTTTAGTCCTCCTAAAAATTGGAGGTCTACCATGTCCCCTTTGATTCAGAACTCTACCACTATCTCTCGCACGACCACATGTCATCCTCAGACTCTGCATTTAAAAATATAATTTATTTAGATCTTATACTTTTTAAGTTTTCATGCAGTCTACAGAATCTTAAAACCTAATGCTCTGATACCAAAATTGTAACAACCCATCTCGGGTTCGCCACCCCCAAGATGATGTCATCATATTTTGAGAATCCCAACATGACACATATATGCAACCATAAAATAAGACTAACATAAATTTTTATTTTAATCCTCAACCCTCAATAGGGGAGGTACATAAATCTGGTATTAACTTACACATAATAAACAATGTCAGATGCATGAATATTTACAAATAAAATATTTATTTCATTTTCTCATTAGTCTGAGGATATTGACACGTACGTGGCTTAGAGAGAATGAATCTGTTTGACCCTTAACCCACCAGACTACTTGTCCTGTCTACTACCTTAATTCATTGTACATTGAGGGATGAGCTTCACAAACTCAGTGAATTAAATTTACTAAAAGTATTCAAATTTCATAAACAACCCGTTAATATTTAATAATTTATTTCTCCTATAATTGGATAATAACATAATGTCTAACATTTACATAATTCTCATCTCATCATATTTCTATGTCTTTTTCTTACTGTACTTTATCTTTTTGAGACTCATCCATCTATAAATAAAATTCACAATAATACACCACACATCAGCATTTCAATAATGCAAGCAATAATTAAAACAGATGTAATGCATTAATGATTATTATGGGGGCATCTTCCCACCTGTCGACAAGTTGTTATTATCTTAGACTAACCCTTTCTCGATTCTTTACAGCTTATCCCGGCTGTCAAGGAATTTATTTTCAGCATATACCAGCTGTCACGGTGTCCCTTTTATTTCCAGCATATACTGGCTGTCACAGTTATTCTATTAGACCGGCCATTTCCCGGTTCTTTCGGTTATCTCATTTAATGCATACGCATATGAACAATAATATGAAATATGCATATGAACAACAATATAAACACCACATGAATCCAAAATATTTAAATTAACTATCTGGTCTTTCCTCAACTTTCTGCTTAACGAATATCACAATTTTCTTCTCCTCATATATTATATCAATTTATTCACCAACTAGTCAAAATCTCTTTATCACCATTATTATTAAATCAACTCATTATTCTAAACATATTTCTTTTCACATAATATTTTTTTACGTGTCCAATATTCATATTATACATATCAATTTAATTTTTATCTACCACCAAGCATAAGCTAATAATTTATTTTAATATTATTAGTAGATAATTGATTTTTATTTAGATTACTTAAGGTAAATCCAACTCACCACGTAGTGCTTAAAGCTACCCGTGGATCACTTCCTTGCCTTTCCCGTTCTTCTCGGGAATTTCCTCCGGTCGCTGTTCGTCAACACCTGACATAATATTTGTATTAAATTTCTAATTATTTCTTAAATTCTTCATAAACTACACCCTTTGAAAATTTCCACTTTGACTTTCGGGAAATTTCGTGAATGTTAAAAATTTCAAAAAAATATAAAAATTACGGTAGTACCTTTTGTTTTTCTGATAACTTCTCGTGACTCTCTATAATATTTCCCCGCAAACCCCTTCAAAATTTTGCCATTTCAACCTTTCTTTCGGTTCCTAAGTGTTTAGGAAAATAAAGTAATCGAAAGAATTAAACAAAATATTGGTAAGTATAACTTAAGTTTACGTAGGCTTCATATATATATATATATATACATATATATATATATATATATACATATATATATATATATATACATATATATATATATATATATCTGTGTGTGTGTGTGTGTGATTTGAACAAAACAAACCTTTAGCAACTTCAAAAGTTGCTTGCATAGTCACCATAAAATCTCTCAAAACACTCCACCTATGTGCCTTGTTGTAACACAACCAAGGCTTGAAATAGCACTTTGCAAACCTAAATCAAGTTGGCAGCAGGTGGCTACCACCTGCTGCCACATTTTACTGTTTGCATTTTTTTTTTTTTTTACTTTTTCAGTTTTGTCTTCTTTTTTCCTTTTTCAATCTTCTGTCTGGGATGTTCAGGTCCAAGATTATTTTATTTATTTATTTATTAGAATTACTTTATTCAAATAATAATAAACCTTTCACATAGACTTTATTTTAATTCCATGTCATATTTATTAAATTACTTCTTTACTCTTACTTTACAAATACGTGTATTATATCTCCTTACAATTGTGTTAGGTTCTTTAAATCTCCAATTTCTTATGGGAGAGATCCTGTCAAACCCGTGTTGTAAGATAGATCCCTACAAGTAGAAACATTATAATCAGAGAAGTTTGTAACAATTCCTAATCTTTCTTTCAGTAAACAATTCGTAATGTTTAAAAAAGTAGAATTATAAAAGGCACCACCAAAAGATGTGTTAGGATATTTTATGTTTTTATATCCTGGTATATTTTGATAAACAAAACTTTGTGTTATTTATTTATGACTTTATCTAAGTGTGCAAGTTACTAAAATCAGTTCTATTAAGGAAAAATACTTCAATTACATTTCACATATATTTTTGGTAAAATTCAGATTTTGTATATGGAAAGTTAGTGCAGAATCCAAGGAAATAAAGGATAAAAGTTGCAGACATGTCAGAGGAACCAGTCGATTAGTAGAGGAACCAGTTGATCAACAGAGGAACTAGTTGACCAGCAGAAGAACTAGTCGACCAGTAGAGGAACCAGTTAACCAGCAACAGAGGTACCAGTCAACCAGTGAGTCGACTACCAGCAAAACTAGCTGACTAATGAGTCGATCACCAAAGAGAAGACCCGGTCTAATTAAGTCTTAGTCGACTATGTAGTCGATCAAAAGAGTCTGTTACACATCAGTTAGATAAGTTATAAAAGGCATAAAGACATAATCAAAAGAGATTTTGAAAACGTATTTTTTGGAGATTTCAGAGGCTACTAGAGGAGAAAATTTTGGACTTTCCTTCTGAGGACTTGGATGCAGCTTATAAATTCTTTTTTCATTTGTGTAGAAAAAATAAGAAGAGAACTAGCAAAAAGTGTTTATTGTAATCTGTTTCTTCTTAAGAGATTGTTCTGTATTGAGAGTTGTGAGAAAAGTTGAGAGATTGAATCTGAGAGTACTCAATGTAAAGGTTAACTTGGTACTCGAAAACTCAAGCAAGTGTAATTCGTGATTCAAGTGGAACTCAGTATGCCTGGAGGCTATTGAAGAAGTGGACGTAGGCTCATCGCCGAACCACTATAAATTTCTTATCCCTCTTTTTAGAGGTGGCAAACGGGTCGGGTCAATCGGGTTCGGTTCGGTTCATATTGAGTCGCGAGACTTTTGGGTCACATGTCACTTTAGGTAGGGTTCAGGTTATTTCAAACTCGGGTCATGTCAGGTCAGTTCGGGTCGGGTCAGGTCATTTCGAGCTCGGGTCGTATCGGGCCTCAGATCGGGTCGGGTCAACAAAATAGATATATATATATGCTTAATTAAAAAAAGTTTTTTACTTGCATATAATAGGATTAAACGAGTTACATTATCAAATCTATAAAAAATAATTAATAATAAATCAATGCTTAATTTTTTAAATAATATATTTAATTTGTTAATGCAATGTTATGACTCTTAATCCCAAAATTCAGTCTTAAATGATCTCAAACAACTGATCTACACAATTATTTTCACTAGTAACGTCTTTGGAGATTAAATTTCATATAATCGCTTCATTTAATTATATTTTTTCAAGAGAATTAAAAATAAACTTTTATTGTGTTTTGAAGAACAATGCAAAATTTATTCTTCTCGACTTTTGATTTAAAATTAATGAGATTATTCACATTAATAAAATGTTGAACCATGCATAGAAACATATGTAAATTCGTAAATAAATTTATATTTTCAAGTCATTTCGAGTCGAGTCGGGTCGAGTCGTTTCGGGTTCAGGTTGTTTCAGGGTTTAGGTCGTTCGTGTTCGAGTCGTTCAGGTTCGGGTCATTTTGAATCCAGTCATTTCGGGTTTTGGGTCACTCGGGTTAGGGTCGAGTCAGGTTTGGGTCATATTATTTTTATATATTTTCGGGTGGGGTCGGGTCAGATTTTGCCACCTCTACCTCTTTTCCTTTCTCTTCATAATCTCTATCATTTTTGCTGCATCTAATCTTTTCTGATTAATTAATTTCTGCTAATCGTAGTTGAATTTTTATAGATTCAGTTCACCCGCTATTGATCTACTCAACAATTGGTATTAGAGTAGGTCTCCATAACAATTGACTAACTATCAAGGAGTTCTTTAAAAGATGCACACTTACGCCTTAACTGGGTCCAATGATGTTGATCAAGTCACTAAGTTTAACCCTCCCATATTTGTTGGGATAAACTACCCTTTTTGGAAGATAAGGTGGATGGTCTATATCATGAGTTTGGACTTGAACTGTTGGAGAGTCATAAGCAAAGGACCATACAGACACTAATAAGATCGATGAATTAGAAATTGAAAAAGATGAATACGAGAGCACTGAGGCTCAGAAAAATAAAAGAGAAATTAACAACAAATCCATGCACATCCTGTATTGCGGGGGGATCAATAAGAGCCAGTTCAACCGGATCCAACCCTGTGAGACAGCCCAAGAAATTTGGCACAACCTGGAAGCAGCCTTTGAAGCTATCGATAATGTCAAATTAACTAAAATTATGATTTTGATGTGTGCTTTTGACTGTTTCAGGATGAACCCGGGTGAAAGAATTTCAGAATTAACCTCCCGGTTCACTGAAATATTAAATGATCTGAGGCAACTAAGAAAGGAAATCCCTTGGTTGATCAAGTGATCAAGATGATAAGAGCCTTGCCAAGGGAGTGGCTACCCAAAAGTTTCAGCCATTGAAGAGTCAGAAAAATATACAATAATGACCTTGGAAGATCTCGTTGACATCCTAATGACTCATGAGATTAACTTAAAGGTGTTGAAGAATGATGAAGACAAGCAAAGAAAAACAATCGCATTAAAAGTTGCCGAGGACTAAGATGAAGAAATGTCTGACTTAAATGATAAAATAGCAATGCTCACAAGAAGGTTCAAAAAGAACCTAGAACGACGCATAAGAGGTAAGAAACCAAGTAAATTAGATTCAAATGCTAACGAGTCTACTTGTAAATCTTATTTTTAGATAGGTGAATTGTCAAGAAGAAATGATCTGGTATGCCATGAGTGCAATAAACCTGGTCATATGAAATATGACTATCCACAACTCAACGAATTTAGATCAGGACAACAAAGGATTCCTTTCAGAAAAAAAGAAGGCTTTAGTAGAACAACATGGAGTGATGGTGAGCCTGAAGAATCAGAAGAAAAAGAAGAGGTCGCCAACCTGTGCCTTATGGCCCTAGAAAACAACAAGACCCAATCAAGTGATGAGACTGAGGTAAACGACTCTAACCCTTCTTCTTATCTAGAATTGGAAGAAACATTCTTATCCATATTAGAAGAATACAAGAAAATTAAACTCAAGTATGAGTCTTTGAGGGATTCTTTTTCCAAGATTCAAGATAGTTGGAGTCAACAAACTTAGAAAATTCGTCTCTGAAATCCGAACTTGTTTCCTTGAAAAAAGCTCATAAGAAAACTGTCAAAGAAAACACTAAGCTGTAGTGAAAAGTTTGAGATGTTTTTAGAGATGTGTTTTTTATAGAGCTGGATTAAGGTACAACCAAGAGGAAAAAGAAAAGCCCTACAATAGCATAATTGACAAAATGAATTTTTCCACTCTAAGAAAACTAAAACCAAACTACAAATGTTCTCTTTGTAATAGATTAGGTCACGTAGCTAAATTATACTTTGATAGAATGAATTATGTTTGGGTTCCAAAAGGAACTTACAGTACTAACCCACAGGACCCAATAACAGATGGGTACCAAGAAACCAATTATTGAATAATATGTCTTGCAAGGGGAGCAATTCAAGAACATGAATGATCAACGGTTTCTTGACAGTGGGTGCTCACATCACATGATCGGGGACAAGTCCAAGTTCATCGAACTAGAACTAAAGAAAGGAGGAAAAATCACTCTTGGTGACAACACCAAATGCACAATTGAAAGAATAGGTAAAGTAGGTAATCCATCTACCTCAACTGATAGTGTCTATTATGTTAGAGGGTTAAAACATAACCTACTTAGTGTAAGTTAGCTGTGTGATAAAGGCTTTCGTGTATGTTTTGAGTCAAAACTCTGCACAATTTTTTATACCAATAACAAAGTTAAGTTTATAGGGTATAGGCATTTAGATGTTTACTTTATAAACTAAAAAGCTTTATCTAAACAAAATGTTAAATGCCTATTCATTATAGATAATGACACTTGGGTGTGACATAGAAGATTAGGCCATGTTTCAATGAAACAACTTTCTCGTTTATTAAAACTCGATTTGGTTGTTGGCCTACCAAAGCTAAGTTTTCAAAAAGATAAAATTTTTGAATCTTTCCAACTAGGAAAGAAAATGGAATCCTTTTTCAAAAGTAAGAATGTAGTTTGTTCGTCTAGACCACTCCAATTATTGTATATTGACCTAATTGGTCGATTGACACCCATGAGTCAATGAGGCAAACAATATGCATTTGTAATTATTGACTACTTCTCTTGTTTTATTTGGGTGTTATTTTTAAGGACAAAAGATCAAGCCCTAATTGTTTTCATTTTGTTTTGCAAAAGAATTTCAAATGAAGAAGATTTAAGCATCGCTTCTGTCCGAAGTGACAATGGTCTTGAATTTAAAATCTTATGTTTTAACGATTTTTGTGACGACTTAGGGATTGATCATAACTTTTATGCACCAAGAACACCTCAACAAAACGGGGTTGTTGAATATAAAAATTGTTTTTTAGTAAACATTGCACGAACGATGCTTTTAGAAAACAACCTTGCACAAAATCTATAGGCAGAAGCATTAAACATAACACGCTACATCATAAATAGAGCTTCCATTAGACCATTACTTAATAAGACTTCCTATGAGCTATAGAAAGGAAGAAAGCTCAACAATTTATATTTCCGCACCTTTGGATGCAAAGTTTTCATCCACAACAACGGTAAGAGGCATCTCAATAAATTTTATGCCAGATCTGATGAAGGTATATTTCTGGGTTATTCTACATCATCTAAAGCATATAAGGTATTCAATAAACGCACACTAACTGTAGAAGAATCTATACATGTTATATTTGATGAATTTGATTGCCCTGTCAAAACTAACCCCTCAAATGAAGAAGAAGTAGACTCATTCTTATCAGAATTAAAGAAGTCAACACCTCATGAAGAAGAGGAAAATTTTTCACCCAATATGGAAATGGATCTTGAAACCTCAAACTTGCAAGAAAAGAGGTCCAAGAAGAACCTCTTTAGATTGATGGCACGGATTAACTTCCTATTAAGAATTAGAAGCACAAGAGTAGTCATCCTCTTGACAAGGTAATAGGTGATCTTACGAAAGGTATAACTACTTGATCCAAAAAAGTTTGCTAAAGTTATGCATTAATTTCCAATATCTACTCCAATCATGTATTCATATCTCATATAGAACCAAAAAGCATAGATGATGCTCTTCTTGATAAGTACTGGGTGACTGTAATGCATGAAAAACTTAACTAGTTCACTCGAAACAATGTCTAGACCTTAGTATCTAGGCCTGACCATCAATCCATCATAAGATTGAAATTGGTTTTCAGAAACAAGATGGATGAAACAAGCATTGTGACTAGGAACAAGGCCGGATTAGTTACCAAAGGGTACTATCAAGAAGAGGATATAGATTACGACGAGACTTATGCATTTGTAGCTAGGTTAGAAAGCATTTGCATGTTGTTAGCATTTTCATGCTTTAGATACTTCAAACTTTTTCAAATGGACATCAAAAACGCGTTTTTAAATTGTTTCATAAATGAGAAAGTTAATATGGAACAATCTCTTGGTTTTGAGGACCTACATTTATTGAATCATGTTTTTAAATTGCACAAAGCTCTTTATGGTTTAAAATAAGCTGCACATGTTTGGTATGAAAGACTGAGAGTGTTTTGATAGAAAAAGGTTTTAAAAAGGGCAAAATGGACATTATACTGTTTATAAAAACTTAGTGGGAGGATATTTTATTAGTGCAGATCTATGCAGATGGCATTACTTTTGGATATACTAATGAATCTCTCTGTCAAGAGTTCTCAATTGTTGTGACTACAGAGTTCGAGATGAGTATGATGGGTGAACTTCGATATTTCTTGGGTCTTCAGATAATCCAAACAAAGGAAACAATCTTTATAAAACAATCCAATTACATCAAAGATTTACTTAAGCAATTTGGATTTGAGAGCTAACACCACTACAAAACGCCCATGGCGACAAGCCAATCACTTGACTCAGACGAACAAGGTAAAACTGTAGATCATAATTATATAGAAGCATGATAGGTTCACTTTTATACTTGACTGCTAGCAGATCAGACATACTGTTTAACGTATGTCTTTGTGCTATCTTTTAAGGTTCTCCTAGAGAATTTCATTTTTCTGCAGTTAAACTCATTTTTCGGTATTTGGCATATACACCTGATCTTGGTCTCTTGTACTCGAGAGATTCTTTGTTTTAATTACAAGCTTATTCAGATGCTGACTATGGAGAATGTAAAATATCTCGTAGAAGCACAAGCAGGACATGCCAATTTCTAGGAATTATGTTGATCTTATGGTTTAGTAAGAAGCAAAACTCAATGGCACCATCTACCACAGAAGTTGAATACATCGCAGCCAAAAGTTGTTGTGCTCAGTTACTATGGATGCGACAATAACTCCTAAACTATGGGTTTGACTTTTCTAAGATCCTTTTTTATTATGATAACACTAGTACTATCTGTTTAACAAAAAATCTTGTTCATCACTCTAAGGCTAAACACATAGAGATTAGGCACCACTTCATTCGAGATCATGTCGAGAATAAGTATGTTATCCTAAATTTTGTAGATACTAAACAATAATTAGCAGATGTTTTAACAAAACCACTTTGTGAAGATACATTTTAAAGTCTATGTTTAGTTCTTGGGATGTGTAATCTCGAGTGATTTTGTTTCTTTTATGCTTATCAATTGATTTGTCGATCAATAGAGTTTCGGGCAGTCGACTAGTCCCTCGGGAAGTCTACTAGTGGTGTCTTTTGCCTATATATCTACGTCATCATACTTGTTTTTGTTGTATCCACTTTTTAAAAACTGTTTCTCTTTTCGTTAGGGTTTTATCCACTCTCACTGCCTCAAACTATCTCTCCTCCACTCTTTCATGGATTGTCGTGGCTTCTCCTCGTACCATCAGTCCGGCTTTGATGATGACATTCCCATTAGCTGTTGCTGTTGGCGAGACCTCCAAATGTCGTTCAGTCTCCTCCTTCATCTCTTCTAGCCTCACAACTACCCCGTTCTTCACCTCGATAGCCACCGTCTTAAAATGTGGGTCATCTTTCTCTCTCCATTCAATTCTCTTACTACCATGATCGCCTCTAGTGGGAAAATTTTCAAAAGTTTTCCAACATCAATATCATTCCCTCCAAACTTGTCAACTTTGACTATTTTAACTTTGTGAATCTTGCCATCTGTCCTTTTTTTATCATCAAGGATGGACCTCTATTTTCTCCATCAACTTACCTTTCTTTCCCAATATAATCAAAGCCCTATTTGCCACTGTCGAGTTCGTATCAACGGATGAACTCAAATTTACATTGAACAAGTAGGACTACTACCATGTTTCTTCGGATCTTTTGGCAAACATTTTGGGAGTTCTCTCTGGTGGAGAATACTATTTTCCGGTCAATAGGACTTATCCCGACATTCTCGGCTTTTCATTTGATGGTGCTATCAAGCTTCTCTCTGGTATTAAGGATATCTCAAATCTCTCTCTGACTTATGGTCACATTCTTACCCCTATCCATCGAATATTAAGCCATTTGTTGGCTTATGTGATTGTACCTCGAGATGGGTCTCAGCATTTTCTCTCTCATGCTGACATTCTTATCACTTGGCTCCTCATTAAGCGAATCCCAACAAATTTGACGTTCATTATTTTCCAGCATATCCGTCATATCATTGCAGGTGAAGGAGATTTAAATTTGTGTTATGCCATTTTTTTGACAAAAATGTTCCATCAATTTTAGATGAGTGTTCGTGGTGAAACCTACACTCAGTTTTCTGAACCAAACCAGTATGGAAAAAAAAGTGATTAGTTTGATAGATTTTCGTTATGACACTACTATCAAGATCTGGACTAGTCAAGCACGGGAGATTCTCATGTCCTGATGTCATGGTGCATCCTCCTCATCCTCCTCTCTAGATCTTTGGCTCGACCAAATTTTAGACGAATTGTATCGGGTGAACTCTCGCCTTGATTCTTTAGAAGAAGTCATTCGCACTCGCTTTGGTGCCGTGACGAATGAGATTCGTAATGCTAATGTGTTTGACATGTTTCTAGATTGGTTAGGTTTTCCAAAGTCTCATACTGTAATACTCGTATTCGTAAAGTAAGGATAAAAAAAATAAAAAATAAAAAAAATATAGTATGAAAGTAAAATAATATATTTTACGCAAAGGATTTAGTATTGAACAAAATAATTCTTTTATAAAAAAATCTAGGACATGGATGTCATTAGAAGAAAAAAAAAATTGGACGTAAAACGTCTAGGTCCTAGAAGAAGAAAAGAAGGAAAAAAAAAAGTTTTTGAAAAAAAAAAAAGAAGAAGAAGATATTTTCGTGCAACAACTAGAAGTCCAGGTGTTGCAAAATTTGGAGACTTTGGCTGCATATTAAGCAGCTGGTGATGTGAACAGTAGTGAACAGTATGAACAGTGATGAACAATGATAAGGCGGCAACCGCTTAAAATATTTATAAATTGAGTTGTTTTTCTTAAAAAATTCGTTTAGTTTCTTTTAAATTATATGTTTTCTTTAAACACTTGGGATCTCAAAGAAAGATCGAAATGGAAAAATTTTGAAGGAATTTACTGCGGAATTTCATAGAGAATCATGAGAAGCTATCAGAAAAATACTGATGTGTGATGTGAATTTAATTAATGATGGTTGAGTCTCACTGAAAGAGATAGTTATGGTGATAAGAAGATGGTAGACTTTATGATATGAACCTCATTACGAGGTAATTACGAGATTGTTGGTGGTCTTAAGGTGATCCAATAAATAGGAGAAAGAAATTGATAAATAATGGATATGATGACATGTGTAGTGATAGTAGAGTACTAGTATCAAGTGTAGGAGATATAAATTGATTTAAATATTTCAAAGACGTTTATACAAATGAGTACTTTTAGTAAATTAAATTCACTGAGCTTGTGAAGCTCACCCCTCATTGTACAATGATTTCAAGTAGCCGGCTCGGCAAATAATTTGGTGAGTTAAGGTTCAGAAGAAATCATTTCTGTAAGCCACGTGCGTGTCATCATCATCAGACTAATGAGAAAATAAGAAGAAAAATTTATTTGTAAATATTCATGCATTTTACGTTTAGTTAATGTTTAAATATCAGATCGAGGTAACTCCTCTGTTGAGGGTTGAGGATTTATGTAAAATGTTTCTATTGGTGTTATTTATTTTGTTGTTGCATATAAGTATCGTGCTTGAGATTTCAACATGTGATGACACCGTCTCGGGGGTGGCCAACCTGGGATGGGTCGTTACACATACTGCCCTGATTGACCCAATTGACCCTCTTGCTTCTACTGACATCCCTTAGTTTCTCGTGTTTTTTTTTTGTGTGTATTGTATTAGTTATGCTTAGACTTTTATGTTTCCTTAATGCCAATCTATTTAGTTTGTTTTGTTTTCACGTGTTAAGGGGGCACTTCTTCTCCATTTTACTTTTTGATTTAGACAAAAAATGGGAGAAATGCGTTTTACAACTCATGTTTTCAACTGCTTTTATTATACTGCACATACTTTTGTTTTTGGTTTTGTCTATATCAAATGGGGGGGGGGGGGGGGGATTGTTAGGATATTTTATGTTTACATCGCAAAACTTTGTGTTATTTACTGATGAATTTATTTAAGTGTGTAGGTTACTAAAATCAGTTATATTAATGACAAATACAATTACAACTCACATAAATTTTTGGTGAGATTCAGATTCTGTATCTTGAAAGTTAGTACAGAACCCAAGGAAATAAAGGATAGAAGTTGCGGACACATCATAGGAACCAGTCGACCAGCAGAGGAACTAACCGACCAGTCAGTCGACTAGTAGAAGAACCAACTGACCAGTCAGTCGACCAGCAGAACAACCGGTCGACCAAACTGCTCAATATGTTTAACGGTTAACTTTGAGCTTTTGAATCTTCTAGTGGCTTCACCAAAAATAAACATTTTATCGCAAAGTGCATAAATAAATCAAAGAAGAAGATAAAGATGGATTTTTTTTTCTTTTTAATATTTTTTGGTTTTCCAGAATATTTCAATTTTTTTTAAGATTATTTAATTGTTAACTTTTAGTTTTTAGGCTTTGCTAATCAATTTTTCTTGGGAGCCAATGCATAATAGACATATTGTTAATTTGCAATCAAAATTATTTTGTTGACTCAAATCCGCGGTGATTTGGTTTGAATGTATCAATTACTTAAGGTTGGATTCGATCTGAGCTTTTACAAGCAACTCGAATTCGAGAACAATCAAAACTCGACTTTGTCGATCTCGAGCTTGGAAATTATAAGCTTGAATAGTTTATTGTGTTGAGCTCGAATACTTTAAGGTTCGGCTCAAATAGTTTG
This sequence comes from Bretschneidera sinensis, assembly GCA_023935145.1. Taxonomy (NCBI): domain Eukaryota; kingdom Viridiplantae; phylum Streptophyta; class Magnoliopsida; order Brassicales; family Akaniaceae; genus Bretschneidera; species Bretschneidera sinensis. The sequence goes on from CM043701.1 coordinate 88,334,655, forward strand.
AGAAGGTATTATCGAACTCGAGTCGAGCTCAAGTCCGAACTAATATTTATTTATTAAAGTTATAGTTCAGACTCAAGTTCGGGCTCAAATAGTCTTATTTGTTATCAAACTCAAATAATCTTATTTGTTATCGAGCTCGAGCCATCATAAAATAGATAAAGTTTGAACTCGAACCCAATTTTCGAATTCAATTCGAATTTAAGCTTAAGATTGTTCATTTTAAGTCAAATTTGATTTGGTTTGAATCAACCTCTTACTACAACAAATCCAAAATTACAAATTTAAAATTACATCTCATTAAAATACGAGATATCCTCAATAATTATTTCAAAAATAAAAGGTACCGAATACAATTAAACCTAGATATTTTTCTTTTATTTTGAGTTAACTAAATGAATAAAATAAAATTAAAATATAATCTATTATTGAGAATATCTTGATAGCATTCCTGTGATTGAAAAGTCTTCGTGGTTGGAATTCTATATTTTTATTTTCTTGTTTTCGGTCTCTTGCTTGGTTTCTTTCTTTCACACTGGTAAAGCCTTAAAAACGTTCAATTGGTGTTTACTTCAACAGTGACTCAATTTGTTTTCTTTTTTTTTTTCCTTCTAAATTGGTCAATTCCCTATAAAAAAAAAAGACATTGGCCAAATCCAAATTTATTCAAAGCGCACGACAAAATATCTCTCTCTCTAAATGTATAATTCAATAAAGTTTAATGAAAATCCTTGTAAGTTTTAACTAGAAGAATATGTTACAAAGTGCTTGGCACATGTTGACCTCTCTTCAAATAGCCAAAAGACCCAAAACAACTTATTATGATTACATGACCTCTTTAAGCCTTGACAAATTCAATAGATTTTAGTGATAAAAATAAAAATATACAAAAATATAAGTTTACCATTAAATTCGTATATTTTACCACAAAATGTAAAAAAATTAAATTGCCTTTTTTATTTGTTACAAAGACACCTTAAACTCTACCAAAATAAAAGGGAGAGTAGGGGAGGAATTATAAGTGTCGTTACGTTAGGTGGTATTAAAAATGACTGCTAATTGTTACTTAGTGTCAAATGATACTTTAATTACAGTCAAATGGTATTTTCTTTTATAATTAAAATGGTATATTTTATCCAATACTGTTAATTGATACTCAATTTCTTTCAAATAATACTATTATTATATTAAATTAATGATAAGTATGATTTAAAATTATTATCAAATGATACCGAAAGATAAATAGAGTCCGATAATCCATTCATTCAATAAAAGGTCTTGCAGCGTATTGAAGATATTATATTGTAGTATTGAATGTAAGCCATAAAAAAAATACCAGTATCCTTTCTTTTTGAAATAATAATAATAATATTCTTCTTCTTATCTAATTTTATAGATTTAACAAAACAACGCACCGGAGATATTATATCATACTATTGAATGTAAGCCATAAAAAAATCATTATCCTTTCTTTTTGAAGTAATAATATTCATTTTTTATTTAATTTTATAGATTTGAAAAAACAACATAAAAGATGTAATTTAAGATTGTTACATATAAATATTATTATGTAGCTTTAAAAGTTATGCACTTTTTTTAGAGCTGACGTACACCGTCAATCTAACATATAATTATTTCATTTCCTCTTATACATGTGTTTTCTGAAGAAAAAAAATCTTGAAAAATAAAAATGGATAAAAAAATTTCCCAATGAATATCATTCCACATCGAAAAGATGTATTTAACAAGAGTTAAATATAAATATTATTCTGCGGCTCTAAATATTTGGTACTTTTTTAAGTTAGCGTGTAAAGTCAGTCTTATGTGTAACTATTTCCTTTCTCTCTCCCCATATGTGTGTTTTTCTTGAATAAATTCTATAAAAAAAAGAAGAAAAAAATGTTTCCAAAGAAAATCATATCCCACATCAAAAAATGTGCTTCAGAAAAACTATTTTATCAAACACTAAACAATTTATCACTAAATTGTTGTTTTATCATAAACCATTTCAAAAACTATAAATTAAATCAAGCTATTTTATCAAACAATAAACAATTTATAGTTTCATTGTTGTTTTATCATAAACCATTTCAAAAACTATAAATTAAATAAAGCTATTTTATCAAATAATAAACAATTTATAGTTTCATTGTTGTTTTATCATGAACCTTTTTCAAAATCTATAAAATAAATCATAAATTGTGTTTACTGTTAAACCAAACAGTTAGCTAAAGCGAAGATAAGAGATAATATCACCAAACAAGAGGCATTTTGATCACTGTTTTAATTGCCCTTTTAAATTTCAAAGTTGATTAAATAGGACCTATTGTTTTGAAGATGCTTCCAATAATTTCATCTCTCAATTTTCTTGTCCAAATGTTGAACGGTGCACATGTGCGACACTCACAGTCAACTCATATGATTACTGAAAAAGAAAAGTTATCTTCGTAATTTTTCTTTAAATTCTAAAATTAAAGGATTTGACGTGAGTTTGAAAAAATTAATGGGCTATATTGGTTTTGGGTAGTTGTTGGGTTTGAACCCTTATGTTGCAGGTAGTTGTTAATATATATATATATATATATATATAAAATACAATTAACAATTTTTTAAGGATGCAAATAAAAATTCATACTCCAAGGACCAACTTCTATTAAAATATTTTTTTTTTTAATTTTAGGTGAAGCAATTTGGAGTATATATCTTACTTAAGCAAGTTGCTACTTACTAGGTGATATTGTTTTTTTGGTTTTTTATTCTTAATTAATTATTTAAGATTTAAATTAGTATTTTAAATTTTTTTTTGTTTTAAACCTAAAAGAAAATAAGATTTTGGGTTCATATTTGAGTTTAGTACCGAGTATCTGTACTTGTTTAGTTCGGCATATATTGAGAGTTTCAATAAAAATAATTGACAAATAAACCAACAATACAATGAGTACTATGCTTAAACGCTTTATACTCATGATTTAGATTACAACATTTAATATTTTTATAACAGATGATCATTAATATATTTATCATTATAATTCTTTTATTTTAAATAATTAAATTGTTGATGTTATAATTGTTTTTTACTTTAATTGGATAAATTTTTAGTTACAAGGGTAAAGTTACAGTGAATAACAAGTTTAAAAACCTTTTACTCACTTTACTATATTTTTAAAAAAGAAAAGGATAAAAATTATTGTGGATTGAAAAGGAAATGAGCGTGTATTTAATGTTACCCAAGAAAAAAAAGGAAAAGAAACTTCAGGTCCAGCCAATGGCGGCCTGGCAGCTTGATAGCATCGATATCCGATAAGTATCATACTTGTATCTATATTGAAAAAACAAAAGAAGTTTCCAAGATCATGACTCTTTGGGATTATGCGACAATGTCCAATTGTTATTTCTGTAAAATAGTACATTATTTTTTTGAAAATAAAAACTCATTAACTTCAGTGTTGAACATTCCATGCTGTTTGTGACCTGAATTCTCTACACGTGGACCAAATGACAAGAATGTTTTGGCCTTTACATGATAGGGCTATGCTAATTTCCTGAATAAACCACACTAAAGGGAAGTGGTATTATTTAAGAGTTGCAAGCAAAATCGATTCAAGCAAAGCCAAGCATGCAACTTTTCGGTGTACAAATTTATTTCAAGAAAATTTTATATTATGATACAGTTTTTGAAGGAAAATGATTGAAGAAAGGATAAAAAAAAAAAAAACAAAAAAAAAACCTCTTCACATATATCCTTAAAAAAACTGTTTTTTTGTTTAAAATACATGTTTTTTTAGATTTAATAAGAACCTTGTGATCATATAAAAAAACCAATTACATATAGAAAAATCATAACAAACTTTGACTCTGCTCTCATCATAATCTGAACATGAGGCAAACAAGCATTTTCACAAACAAAATATCACCAACAGCCCATAATCATGCCAATTAAATAGAAAAAAGGTCCATAATATTTTGTCATGTTACTTTTGAAAACTGGCATTATATTTGCATATATTTTTTTAAAAAAATAATTTTTTTAGTAAAATCAATTGGTTAAGCTCAAGTATTTAAACAATCACTTTCAATATATTCCTTGCAATTTGAAGTTTACATATAGGGAGAATCAAAATATAGGATTCAAACATGTCAGAACTTTTTATCAGAAAGCATATAAATGAAATAGCTACTAAGGTATGAAAGATGGCTTCAAAGACAAGTTTGCTTGAACAAATTGAGTAGAAGTTTGCTTGAACAAATTGAGTAGGTAGACTACGGATAGGGTCACCTGAAGACCTGATTCATCTTTTGATTTTGCGTAAGCTTTTTGCTTTCATTTTGTAGATTATACTTAATCTATGGTGATCTTGCAGAGAGATTAAAATTTTTTAAAATTACTAATAAAATTTTCACTTGATATAAAAATAATATTTTAGATGTAAATATTTTCCCTCCAGAAGTTTCATATGATTAAAATCTTTAAAGTGGAAATTGTTAGTATTAATACTTGTTGACATGACTGTCCCTAAGAATAGTACTGGTCTCTTTTTTCAATTATATTACGGTGTAATATGATTTCCATGAAATATGAGAAAGATTAAACAAAAATAACACAATCATTATACTCCTTCCCCAAAAGATAGGTTTATTTAGATACCTAACACTCAATTCAATATGACACGCTCTTTCCATATCAAAACGCTCTTAGCTCACTGTAAAACTTCCATCTCCTTTTATAAAAATCAACAAGAATGCTTCCTGAGTGAGCATATCAGGTAAATTTACCAGAAACCGGATCGGAGAATTTATTTATAGTTTTTCAATTCCTATTGGTAGCTCTTCTGTAGCTGTTGCTGAGCTTTTGACCATGTTATTATTGAACCTGAGGGGCTCACGTAAATGATTTACGATTTATCTATAAAATATTCTTTTCCTTCTGTGAAACAAAAGATACGATCCATTAGATTATACACCATTCTTCAATTGTACAACCAGACTCCCATCGAAAGATATACTAAAAACCTCTCCTTCAAGCTCAATTAGCTAGCACTTCATGCTGCAATTTCGGGATTGGAGAGTTTGATCTGAATAAGAAAAGCAGAATAAATAAAGAAGTTATAATAGAATGGATATCATGATCTTGATTAGATTTAACAAACAAATGTAAAATAATTACTGGGAAAATGGGATTATCCAAATGAAATCAGATGTCAATTGTCATCATAAATGCTGGAAAAACTTGGCTTGCCTTTGAACTTTAAGGATTAGACATCTCACTCTCTCGAATCTTTTTCTTTTTTCCTTCTTCCTTATTTTCCAGGTTTTTTTTGGGTGGGTGGGTGGGGGAAGGCATACATAAATACCCATCGAGGTTTAGGACTTTTCTTTCGATCAAGTCCGAGAAGAGCCTGGTCTCCAAACAGCACCTTTAAAATTAGAAGTAATTGATGATAGCCCATCTACTTACAAAAGATAATAGAAACTTAAGTAAAAGTTTTTCATTTGCTAGTACTGCCAAAGTGCAGCAGCATCAACACAACTGTCATCATAAATGCTGGAAAAACTTGGCTTGCCTTTAAACTTTAAGGATTAGACATCTCACTCTCTCGAATCTTTTTCTTTTTTCCTTCTTCCTTATTTTCCAGGTTTTTTTTGGGTGGGTGGGTGGGTGGGTGGGGGAAGGCATACATAAATACCCATTGAGGATTAGGACTTTTCTTTCGATCAAGTCCGAGAAGAGACTGGTCTCCAAACAGCACCTTTAAAATTAGAAGTAATTGATGATAGCCCATCTACTTGCAAAAGATAATAGAAACTTATGTAAAAGTTTTTTATTTGCTAGTACTGCCAAAGTGCAGCAGCATCTACACTAATCTACAACCAAACTCATCTTTTATGTGGATGTCGCATATATATATATATATATATTAATTTGACAAAAACACAGTAAGATTATAAAGTTATTTCAATCACCTAAAAAAATATTTAGTCATCTACCCAATACTCAGCTGTTAAATAATTGGAAACCAGAAAAATATAATAAAAGGAGATAAGGTACATACAATTAGCATATGCCACATGGCTAGTATGATTAGTTTCTGCTAGTTGCTAAATACCTTCTCAATTACTGGTTTAACTAGTGGAGGAAGGAGCATCTGGCTGCTTTTCTGGCACTGCATCTTGAAATGCTGGTAGTTCACAGTATGCCTCACTCAACCTTGCTATGATAGGGAACTGGCTCTGCACAAGCCATTGGAGAGGAAGAAACTTGTTAGCAAAATGCCCAAAAAGAAAGCTCTGGGAAATAAAGCCCAAAAGGCACAGCTTGGTGATTTGTGCTCAAAACCATAGAAAAACAAGATCAAGAGACAAGACTATTGTACAACGAAATCAAAGACACAACAGAAGTTAATGGCCAAAAATTGGAACATCCCAGAGAAGTATTAATGTTAGCACACCTCGTGCCTTTCCTTTTACTTATAAAAAAAAGGTATGATGTTAGCAGAAAAGCAATAAATAGGTAAAAAATTGTTTCAACTCCAATTATTACATTTGTTTTTTTCATTGGCCAAGGTATGGTAGCATGGTAGACTAGGATTATATTTTTGATGGAATATATCCAAAGCGGGGTCTTTCAAGTTTCAACAATTAATTTGTAATTCTTTCACATTTGACTTCATTAACACAGATGAAGTTCTCACACATTCACTTTTAAAGAAAACATCAAACAGCATTCCTTACATGGATGTTCGTTTTTTCCTTTCATTACTATTATTTTTGTATGCACGTGTACTCAAAATTTCCAGCAGATGCAATTGGTATATAATTTCAATAGAACAAGCACTACCATATCAACGTTGAACCTTTTGATTGCTCCATAAATCTGCGGCGCTAGAAACAAATCAGCCTGCGAACAACACCCAATTGTTTACATTATATTTTTGGAGATATTCATATGACAAAAATAATTTCACACAAGCTCTTATTCAATGGCATATTACAAGTTAGGTTCTAGCATACAGTGCCACAACCAACTCAAAAGGGTCGGATACACAGTCAACAGCAACACATTATGAGCTCCCAAAAATTCTAGGTTCACAGTTAGCATAACTGCATCCAGCTGCCGCCCAAAACAAAATGTGGGTTCATGTTCTTTACATGGCATTCTTTGATGGAAAGGGCAGAAGTACCGGCAACGTGAGCAACTGAAAAAAAAATTCCCCTCTCTCACAAGAAATGAAAAAAGCAGGAAAAGGAAAAAAGAAAATTAAATCTTCTAAATCGAAAACACCAATAACAATCTTCTTTGACCCCTCAATCACTCTGGAAAAGGTGTTTGCATACAATTCTTTGTATACTACGTTTGAATTGAGGCAAAACACAGATGAAAGAAACAACAAACCAGGAAAACTTCATCTCCAGTTGCATATCTTCCAACATAGTTTGCTAACAGTTTCTCAAGAGCTGTAACAGAAACAACTATTAATCAAATGAAGCCTGAAATCCAATACAGGATGCAGAAGAAATCATGACTTTGCAGCCCAGAAGTTCATATTAGGTAAGATACGCCAACGGAAAACAAATTTACATTTATCTAGTTCTCAATTTTAGCTTAGTAGTCATAAAAGTTTAAATATATTTACAAGTACTAAACAAGAACTGTAAATCTGACAAATGTCCTTTTCCCCCTTTTTCCTATTGTGTACAAAACTGAACATAGTCAAACGAATCACATTCAACCTTGAGTTTTCTGTCACTTGGAGAATCATTTGCTAACTCAAAATGTACTTCAGTCTGTCCAACAATTTAATAGATTCTATAAAGTTTAACCATTTCTAAGTTCCATAGAGTTATTGCTCTAAGATAAACAATTTCAAGAATACTGAGAACTCCAATTGGAGATACAGTGCACCTCATAACTGTCAATTGTACTCAAGATTCAACACAAATAATCATAAAATCCATGACAATAAGCCATTAGATGAACCTACCAGATTGTTTTAATGAGAGACCGAATGCTCAGCTCCAAGGTGAGGCTAGAATTTCATATCAATTTTGCGAACACAATGCTAAGAGATTTTTTCCCTACACTTGTGTTCTAATTCTGTAACAGTACCACAGACTTGGGCCTGTTCATTCTAAGTGCAACATGAAGGTAATGTTACTGTTGAGGGTGTTAATGGTATTGGGTTATTAAAGTAAAGGTAGTATTGTACTTACCTCTCTCTCTCTCTCTCTCTCTCTCTCTCTCTCTATATATATATATATATATATATATATAAGCATCAGCCATTAGGCTGGTAACTCTTCCCTCTCTGTCTCTATTCTCTCTCTCTTCTCCTATCTCTAATCTCAAAACCCTAACACACACATCACAATAACATGGTATCAGAGCCACCATGGGGCCCTGCTTAAATCTGGCGACCTTTCTCTCTCTGTCTTCCTTTCTTTTGTTTTCTTTGTTTTTGGGCAAAGCTCTGCAGCAGCTTTCCAGCGAGTTTCATACTGTTTATTCTTTGGCACCACCAGTTTTAGAGTCGGTTCGGCAACCCCAGACCATCATCATCTCTGGCAGTTTCAGTTCTTTTCCAGCGCAATAGCTACCGGCGACATTACAGCAGCTCCTCCGTGATCGGAGACCACTGCCAGATTTGCACTGTGAGGCAAACAAAATCCAACCTCCGGCAATCTGATCGTACACTTGTACAACGTCCAATTTCATCTGACCCGGTTCGTGACCTGTTTACCCATTTTCTGCCCAGTTATCCAGATCTGTTCTGACCCATTTTTTGCCCCAGTTATCCAAATCCATTGACCCAACCTCGATCTGTCAAGTAAAAAAAAATGTTATCCTTCTCTGACTGATGCTATTCCTGGTTCTATATTTCTGTTTTTCCTCACAGATGGTCCTGTACAAAGTTACCTGAACGCAGTACGGGTACACAGTACGGGGTACGCTTAGTTGAATCGCTATTTGGGGTCACGATACGTAGAGTACGTTAATTCGAGTCGATATATATATATATACATATTAACACTATATTTAAAAATAGAAAAAAAAATCAAAACACAAATCTCATAAATCATAATATAATTTAGGATAAATAGTCGAAAACTTCAAATATCTAAGGCATGCTAATCCCAAAGAAATAAAACCATAAAACGAAAATAAAAAACTTTATAGTATTACGATAAGTAAATAAGTTAAAGTTCGCTAATCCACTCTCTTTCCTTTCCCTTTTGTAGTTGCAAAGCTAGAAATCTGAGTTTAATGAAGTCCAAAGCGACGAGCTTGTTGTGAACTTCCAGAACTATTAGTAGTAGATTTTGAAGGCAAATTGGGCATAAGAGCTGATGGTCTTTCTTTATCTTGCTTTGCAAAGTTGCTTGAGTTGTTTGTATATTCACCTTCAAGTGATTTCCACCTCATATCTTCTAATTTCACAATAGAATAATCTAAATAAGTCCCTTTTGGAGGAATGTCCCATTTGCAATAAGGTTCATTCTTGTAACTTTCAGAAAATCAAGATAAAAGACGAAGATTAGAATGAATAAAAACCAATTTGTTAGCAATGACAACACTTAATCTATTTCTTTTTACATCGTGAATGTAATAACATGTGCTCCAATTCCGCTCAGCTGATGAACTTGTAATTAGTTGACCATTCTAGCAACCTCAGCTAATTGTGGAATTTTTAATCCATATGTAGCCCACCAATCAATGACATTCATAGTCACTACATCAGATTGGCCATGGCATAAAGACCCCTACAAGAGTGAAAAACAACAAATTGCTCACGTAACATTTTAGCTTCAGCTTCACTTTCAGCTACCTTCTCAAATGCTTCCATAACCCCCACATTTACTTCTCTATCTTCATTTGGAGCCTTTCAGCTACTAGAACTACTAGTAGAAGATTTTGAAGGCAAATTGGGCATAGAAGGTGATGGTCTTTCTTCATCTTCCTTTGCAAAGTTGCTTGAGTTGTCTGTATATTCACCTTCAAGTGATTTCCACCTCATGTCTTTTAATTTCACAATAAAATCATCTAAATAAGTCCATTATAAAGGAATGTCCCATTTGCAATAAGGTTCATTCTTGTAACTTTCAGAAAATCGAGATAAAAGACGAAGATTAGAATGAATAAAAATCAATTTATCAGCAATGGGAACATTCAATCTATTTCTTTTAACATCGTGAATGTAATAATATGTGCTCCAATTGCTAATGAACGTGTAATTGGTTGACCTTTCTAGCAACCTCGGCTAAGTGTGGACTTTTTAATCCGTATGTAGCCCACCAATCAATGGCATTCGTAGTCACTACATCAGTTTGGCCATAGCGTAAAGACCCCTACAAGAGTGGAAAAACAACAAATTGCTCATGTAACATTTTAGCTTCAGCTTCACTTTTAGTTACCTTCTCAAATGCTTCCATACCCCCCAAAATCACTTCTCCATCTTCATTTGGAGCCTTTCTAGTTGTCCCTCCTGGTGCTAGCGAATCACGATATCTAGGATCATAGAACCTGGGAGTGAGTGCATAGCCTGGACAATGCAAGGGAATGGACATTTTCTCCCACCTTCAACTCGAAAATAATCAGCATAGATACTTTTGGTCATTACATCCTTTATTTGACCAAGCGTGTTATCCATCCTTTTATAAATCTCACCCATTTTAGAGCCATCCCCATCACAAAATTTAATCAACGAACAAATTGGTTTCGTAATTGTGATAATTTTCTCAACTTCATCCCAAAATTCTCCATTAATTACAATTTCTTCAATTAAAGCACCCATTATCCTTGCACGTTCATCTCCATGTTTCACCCATTCTTTTCATTTATTGAGAACAACCGTAGTTGTTAGGGTCTCTCTACAATCAACAAGTCTCTTCAACAAGATATAATGCATGACAAACCTCTAATTTTGATGAGTTCTAAAAATGACCAATGCATGTGTGTGACTAAAAAAAAATATTTCATAATATTTTTCCCTTTTTTATATGTATTTCTCAACCACTCAAATTCTATCACTAAATCTTTAAAAATAAGATTTAAGGTACGAACAACACAAGGAGACCAAAAAATATGTTTGTGTACCTTTTCTATCTCCTTCTCAGCAAGTGTGCAATTTACGCCATTGTTTGTTATAACCTGAATAACATTATAAGACCCCACTTCTTCAATTGCCTTTAACAAATATTCTGCAATATCTAAACCCGTCTTTTCAATTCCTCATGAGCATATAGAAACATCTCTCCACGACTATTAACTACAAGTACATTGACTTTTGCAATTTGACCATCCATATGACACAATAAACAGGCCGTGAGAATACCACGTCTTTTACTGGAATGAGATCTTTCTCTACGTTCTTTTTGCACTCATCCAACAAAGTAGTTCACGCCTTTTCAAACGAAGGGGCCTGGTAACCTTTAGGAGCCCTATTAATAACTAATACCAACTCATGGAATTGGGGATTTCTCAATACATTAAACGGAATCCCATTAGCACATAAAGCCCTTATCACTTTTAGATCAACCATGTCCCTTTGCATCATGTTGAATGAGTCTTCAATAATTTAAGATACTATGGCCTATGTTGTTTTGTACGCCTAGAATTTTAAGTGATGAGGAAAGTCCTTCAGATTTTTCAACATCTTAAACCCCTTTTTCTCGCTTTTTCATAAATAGCCCAATCATTCATCAATGTTGTACATCATTGAATTTTTGCTTTCTTACCCGGTGGGGCACAAAAGTGATAATGAATTCTAGTGTAGGGACTGATGAATTGTTTCCTACAGTGTTTGCATGACCAAGCTTTTGAACCTCCTGGATTTTTCCCTTGAGTTGTACCAAGAAGAGTGACTTCCTCCATCAAAGGTTTAGATTTCGAATCCACTTGAATCGGTGTTACTCCGTCAAATATATTTGGTTTTGATGACTGACCTTGCTTGAATCATCATCTACATCATGAATTTGAGTAACATCTTGTTCTTAGAAAGAAAAAAAAAATCTTGCTCTTTTTTCTTTTCTCGAAAACCATTGTGAATTTGTGAAACAATAATGGGCAAAAGAATTTATGTGCAAAGAAATTAGATTGTAGGAGTAGGAGTGCTAACTTGGGGTGCTAATCTTGCTCTTCTTTCTTTACCCAGGAACCTAGTAGGAGTAGGACTGCTAACTCAGCCGCCTATGACAGAAAAAGAAAACTTCCAATTTCCAAAACTTTCAAGACTTTCAATTTCCAAAAGTTTCACGTTCCTAGGTCCCATTTGCACATGGTTTTGTATTTCACTAATAATTCTTCCGCTGCACTGCGTACTACTAATATCAATCAAAAGATTCAAACCCACTTGCTGAATAAAAACTAGTAATCAAATATTAATATTTTATTATAAAATTCTTGTACAATATGCTAATATCAGTAATGGTTTTAATTTTTTAATTCTAAAATCTAAACCCATTTACCACTGATAACAAAATCAAATCCCACAGACTTAAGTACTAAACAAAAATTAATAATAATTTTTTTTTTTTTCAAATTGAGCATCAAACCACGATACCCACCCCATCCACATACTCTCTCTCTCTCTCTCTCTCTAAATTCTAAACTTCCCAAGAAGGGTTTCTCTCCCCTACAGCGCCTCATCTCCCCTCCACCCACTCCAACGACGCCTCATCTCTCCACCCACTCCAACGGCGCCTCATCTCTCCTCCACTTATTCCGACGACGCCCATATCTCCTCCACCCACTCCGATGGCCTTCCTGCCTCCTCCATCTATTTGCGATTTGTCCCTCCTCCTTTGCAATGGCGGGAATTTGCTCAATTCATGACTATAATGGCGACGCGACGACGACGACTTGCTCACGACAATTTTCTCATTCCTTGGTGATGGCTTCCTCTTCGTCCTATTGCAACAGCGGCCGTTTCTCTCTCCTCCATCTCCGGCGGTGAGGTTTATCTCCTATCTATATGTTTCTAAACTCTCTCTTTAAATATATGTAATGATTCATATTTGTGTTTATATGGTTAAATGGGATTTAGGATTGATGATAAACACGATCTAGATCGCGAACGCACCCAATCTAGGTTGTGCGATCCAAATCTTGGATCATAGGGGGAGTTGTGTTTCTGATAACTCTAGTCTGTAATGCATTAATTGTCTAGTATTTATGTGTTGAGCCAACCTTTTGTTAAGTCTATTGTGTAGTTGCTGCCAAGTATGGATTCTAAGTATAGTTCTGGGTTTGCCCTTCCAATTACTACTCGTAAATTAGATGGTACTAATTATGCTCAATGGGCTCCCGCTGTTCAACTATATTTTATTGGTGAAGACAAAAAAGCTCATCTTACTACCAGGCTCCTGATGACCGAAAGGATCCGAATCTTAGTAAAGTTTGGAGGTGTGATGATGCTAAGTTGGTTGGTTTCTTGTGGAATTTTATGGAGCCTTCGATTGCTAATATGTGTTCTCACGTTTGGATGCGTAAGAAAGTATAGGATTACCTTCGGTTCTTGTATTCCAGTAAACTTACTCGGATGTATGACTTGTCTTTTGAGTTCTTTGGAGACAAAATGGGTGCTAAGACCATTCTTGCATATTTCACTGATGTGCAATGGGTTTCTGAAGAATTACATTTTGTGATGCCTCTTTCTACTAATCTTCAGGTTATGCAACAACAAAGGGAACAAATGTTAGTTATTAAGTTTTTGGTGGGTTTGCCACATGAGTTTAATTCTATGAGATCTCAAATTTTGTCTAGTTCAGAACTTTCATCCCAGACGAAGATTAACTCTCGCTTGTCGCGCAATCTATCATCTCGAGACAGATTCCTGCTGATAGATTTGCTTTGGTCACTCAAACTTGCGAGGGTGGTCGTGGTGATTCTAGTGGTAGTCGTGACCGTGGTGGTCGGGATTTTAGTAATCGTGGTATCAGACGAGGTCGTGGTGGTCATGGTAAACCTCACTGTACTCTCACCGTCAACGTGATGGTCATACTCCTGAGACTAGTTATCAGCTGGTTGGACGTCACTGCACTCACTGTAATCGAGTTGGTCATGCTCGTGATACTTATTATAATTTGGTTGGGAAACCTCTTGGTGCAAATGTTGTAGCTGTTGATGTGACTGAATCTGCTTCCACCTCTGCTGAGCCGAAGTTGAGATCTATTTTCAAAAATGACTATGCTTGGTTTTCTCAATTCCTTCCCTTTGAAGCAACTGAGACATCTCAACCGACATCTTCCTCCACTACTTTCTTAGCCCAAAAAGTACTCGTCTATCTGTCCTCTAGTTCCTCATCTAGACCTTGATTTATCGATTCTGCTGCTACTGATCACATATCAGATACCACTGATGTCTTTTCTAGTTTTTCTTGGTCATCGTCCTTACCTATGGTTACTCTTGCTGATGGCTCTCACTAGTAGAATAGGCATTGCTCACACTAGTCCATCTGCGTCTTTGTCATTTGTCCTTTATCTTCCTTATTCAAAATTTAATTTATCATATGTGAGTCAACTAACTAAATGTCTTAACTGCTCTGTAACTTTTCTCTTCGATTCTTCATAGAGGATGATTTGTGGAGGGCATCAATCCAAAGAACTTTACAACTTTGATCTCATTCCTCAATCAGTTGCTTGTCCTATTGTTGTGTCTCCTCTTCAAGTCCATTATCGCCTTGGGCATCCTTCCTTGCAATATTTGAAGATCTTAGTACCTACTTTAAGTCATGTTAAGTCTTTAAAATGTGAGTCTTGTCAATTGGGAAAGCACCATCGTGTTTCTTTTGCTCCTATGTTCATAAAAGAGTCTTTGGTCCTTTTAGGTTAGTTCACTCTGATGTTTGGGGGCCTAGTAATGTGTCTTCAAACCTTGGATTTAATTATTTTGTCACTTTTGTGAACGATTATTCTAGACTCACTTGGCTTTATTTAATGAAAGATCATTCTGAATTATTCTCCATATTTTGTACTTTTTGTGCTAAGATCAAAACACAATTTAATTTACCTGTTCGCATTATTCATAGTAACAATGACCTCGAGTACTTTTTTGACCCTTTTAACACCTTCATGACTTCTTCTAGCATTATTCATCAATCTTCGTGCTCTCACACCTCTCAACTAAATGGGGTTGCTAAGAGAAAACATTGTCATCTTTTAGATGTTGTGCGCACTCTATTGTTTCATATAAACGTGCCTAAAGTGTTTTAGGGTGATGTTCTTCTTACACTATGCCATTTAATTAATCGTATGCCTTCATCTGTTCTTAGTAGCAAGTCCCCCCACTCTGTGTTGTTTCCACATTATCACCCATTTCCTTTACCTCCACGTGTCTTTGGTTCTGTCTGTTTTGTTCATCAACTCGCTCTCGGCATTGACAAACTTGCTCCCCGTCAAATTAAGTGTGTTCATCGGCTACTCTTATATGCAAAAAGGATATCATTGTTATAGTCCGTCCTTGAAGCGTTTCTTTATCTGTGCTAATATCACCTTCTTTGAATCCACCCCTTTTTACTTCGAATCTCATTTGATGTCGAATTTGACTGCTTCCTTTTCGTTTTCCCCTACCATTCCAAATCATCCTTCTGTGTTTACTCCTCACTTGCCCACACTTCCCACACCAATGCCTCTTTCCACACCCCTACCTCCTTCATCCCCCAAACCACCTTTACAAGTGTATTCTCGTCAACCGAAATCTACTTGCCCTCCTTCTACTCCACCAGTGGTTCCTGTGTTGATAGATCCAATCTATTATGACACTTACCTTCACTAATGAAGATCGTCCAGTTGCTCTTCGCAAAGGTAAGCGCTCATGCACTACCCATCCTATTGCCTTTCATGTTTCTTATGATAAGTTGTCCATTATCTATGTTTCCTTTATTGCCTCTGTGTCCCCTACCTTTCTTCTAAGTCTTTTACAAAAACTGTCCCATCTTGGGTGGAAAGCAGTCATAGAAGCTGAATTGAATGCCTTGGCTCGTACTTGGGAGTTGGTCTCTCTCTCCTTGGTAAATCTGTTGTGGGGTGTCGTTGGGTGTACGCTATCAAAATTCAACATGATTATACCGTTGATCGGTTGAAGGCTTTGCCTAGTGGCAAAAGGCTATACCTAGGTTTACGGAATTGATTATTCTAAGACCTTCTCTTTGGTGGCAAAACATACCTCTGTTCATGTTTTTCTTTCTTTGGCTGCCACATTTGCTTGGCCTTTACATCAACTAGATGTTAAGAATATTTTCCTTCACGGTGATTTGCGAGAGAAGGTTTACATGGAGCAACCTCCTGGGTTTGTTGCTCAGGGGCAGTCTGGGTTAGTATGTCGGTTGAAAAAATCTCTATATAACTTGAAACAAGCTCCTAAAGCCTAGTTTGATAGGTTTAATGAGGTGGTGATTGACTTTGGTCTCAGTAGATGCGGAGTTGATCATTGTGTTTTATAGACATAGTTAGACAAGCAGGAACCTTTTGATTGTGTATATGGATGATATCATAATCACAAGAGATGACAAAGAAGGTATTCAATATTTGAAACAGTTTCTTGGTAGCAAGTTTCAAACCAAGGATCTAGGACAATTTAGATATTTTCTAGGTATTGAAGTTTCTTACTCTCGTCATGGCATTTCTTTGTCTTAGTGAAAATATTTTCGAGATCTATTGAGCGATACAAGGATGCTAGGTGCAAGCCCATAGATAATCCTATGGATCCCAACACCAAACTTTCAGTTCATCAGGGTGAGTCGCTGACTAACCATGACAGTATAGACGCTTGGTTGGGAAATTGAATTACTTAACTGTCACTAGACCTGATATCGCCTTTGCAACGAGTGTGGATAGTCAGTTTCTTGATGCCTCATGGACTAGCTATTGGGATGCAGTTATCCGCAATCTAAGATATCTTAAGAATGCCCCTAGTCATGGTTTACTGTATCAAAATCATTGTCATACTCAGATTGAGGGATAAACTAAAGCAAATTGAGCAGGTTCTCCATCAGATAGGAGATCCACTATAGCATATCGGGTAATATGGTCTCATGGAAAAGTAAGAAGCAAACCAAGCCACAACTCACATTGCAACTAATCCCGTGTTTCATGAGAGGACAAAGCACATTGAGGTGGACTGTCATGTTGTTCGGGAGAAACTCTTACAAAATGTGATTAGCACAATTCATGTAAAATCTGCACATCAGTTAGTTGATGTGTTCACGAAACCCTTAGATGGGACTCGGATTAGATCTATTTGTAACAAGTTGGGTGCATATGACATATATGCTCCAACTTAAGGGGGAGTATTGAGGGTGTTAATGGTATTGGGTTATTAGTGTAAGGGTAGTATTGTACTTACCCTTTTCTCTCTCTCTCTCTCTCTATATATATATATATATATATATAAGTACCAGCCTAACTCTTCCCTCTCTCTTCTCCTATCTCTAATCTCAAAACCCTAACACACTTCACAATATCAGTTACTAAAACAGTCGCCCATAATATGGTTTACAAGTCTTGTTGTATGACACCTTAGATTAAAACCAAAAAAAATACCTGCAAAGCCTTTCCCAATATGATATTTAACCCAAGTATCTTTCTCGTCAGCACTAACTTTTTCCTGGATGTACTTCTGTATATAGAAAAGCGTGAACAAAATGAACAAAAAAAAATCTGCCATGCAGCATCATCTTGACTTCAACAATGGAAGGGACACATAAAATCAATGAGTTCACTCAGACACTGACCAGTACAGCTATATTCTGAAGAGGCTGTATGCTTGAGGAAACAATATTTGCAGCCTGCAAATGAGAGACAATAGAAATTTCTTTAGCATCTGAATCTAAGGCACACCTACAACCTATAATAGCAAAACAGATATTGGAAGACACTGCATAGGGAAGAAAAAATAAATACCCTGCAGAAGAAAATTGTAAAATGACAACAACTAGGACGCGGTTTTTAAATATTCACTTGCATTTGATACTTCTATGAATATCTCTGTGCATGACTGAATTCAAACCTATATCCAATCACCACATGGTTCATTACCAAGAGAAATTTTGATATATGCAGAGCTCCATAACAATGGCCTGTCTAACATGGCATCGCACAATAAATTTTAGGCAATATTTGAATTTTTCATTCACATAATCGAAAGTTATTAGCTTGCATGTAACTTAATTTGGTCATGCAAAGTCGCATGACATAAAAAAATAATAAGCAGGGAAGGGACAAACCCAGCCTCCCCAAGACCAAGGGAAACATCTTAGGGACATTAAATAAAACAAAGTATGAAACCGATAAACTTAGACTAGGTCAGGCAAAAACATCTAATGCTGGTGATAATCATCAATAAGAATTCCAAACAGAAGCAGTGAAATTAAGAGCATCCAGTGCACATGTTCTCAGAACAGCGAATCGACCCATTTTCTATATAGATTCAAGATTCCTGATTTATGAAAAACTAATTTGTTCATGTTGGTCGGTGGATTTCCAGGTATAAAGCAAGCGATGCACAGAAAAATAAATTGAACAGAAATGAGAAAATATATTGCAAACAAATGCATTTTTTACCTGGTAATTGATGGCCCTTTTCTGAAGATCATGAGGCAACAATGGATGCTCTGGATATTTTTCTTCCAGATACTACAGATTGCAATGTACAGAAACAAGCATGTCAGAAAAGTTTCAAAAATTAAGGTATTTTATTAAATTTCCTATGAAGTAGAACAGAAGAAGAGAGAGAGAGAGAAAATGGCAAGTTAGTCGCCATTAAAATGGCAAAAGAGTTGGAAACTACGACGTCCCATCCACCAGCACAGGCACATAGCCAATAGGATTGAGCTTTGTAAACTCTAAGCATCAAATAAGTAAAGAAAAGATAAGAAACGAACTTTTGGCAAAAGTAAGAGAAATGTCCATAAAAGCAAATGTGAAGGTTATTCTTATTGCAATATACACATTAAACAACTACTAGTTTTATGGTATGCGACCCAAAGAAAAAATTGAAGTCTAAGTTCTGGGCTTATACGGTAAAGGCACCATATTATAAAGTTGACAAAATCAAGGTGCCCTTGTACCAGTTGCCACCCATGATCCATCCTTCCCCCAACACACACAAACAAAAAAATTGTGTACTCCTTTACAAGAACCTTATAGCAATCTATTCCTTTGTCATATTCAATCATTTTCACAAAAAATTATTTTATAAGAAATGACAGCATAGCATATCATGGATTTATTCCCACACCAGACATTTAAAGTTAAGCCATATTAGAAGATGCTGTTATAAACATTACATAATATGCAGAAGATAAGTGACAAAGAATTATAAATACACAGAGTGAATCACTCACCAGGACTGAATTGATCCCCCTTGAGCTAGTTCACTGGTATGTACTCGTATTTAAGCCCTGTAAATGAATCCAATTTGACCCAAAAAAGAATTCAATCATTCATCAAATTAAAAAAAAAAAAAAAAAAACTTTCGTATATTGAAGAGAAGAAAAAAAACTCAGAAGGCAGCAGGGAAAAAAAACTATTACCTTTCAAGTTGAGGGCGATTCGCACTCGATGTGAGCATGAGCTCCTCCAGTAGGAGTACAACTTCAGCTTCTTCTCGTCATTCGACGCCGCCTATTACATTGAATTTATAATATTAATCAATTCGAAATTCCCATTACAATCTGAAACACATAGTAAAAGATTAAAGATTAGAAAGAGCCAAAGATTCTTCTTGTCCGGTGAAATGAGCAACACAAGTACTAATATTTCATAAGTAGGACACCTACCATCAAAAGCGATTATATATCAAATAGGCAATGCTTAGTTTGACTAAAAATGATACTAACCCAAATCCAGCACGCCTCTTTCTTTGCTACTTTTATCCTTCTTAATTTCTATTATTGGATAATTTTTAAAAGAATATTGCTACCATAAGAAAGAAAAAAACCTGCTGCGAGTTGCCAGGTGTGTTCCTCGTTATCTGCCAACATTTTGCTTTGCTGGAGACACCTTCGTTAACTAATAATAAATAATTTATTTTGTTAAGATAAATAAAAAATATATATGTATAATTAATTAAAAATTTAAACTTGAAATGAAAGTTTTGTTAGTAGGAGAAAAAAAATCATATGTACCTTTCAAACACATATTTCCTGATTTAAAGAAATTTTACTCCATAAATAAAATTTTAATTTAAGGCATTTAAAATTTATGTAAACTAATTTAATTATATTTCCTCTCAAATACTATTTTAAATTATTTAAATTAAGTTTAGTATTTAAATTTTAATAATAAATTTTTTTTAAGAGGTTCAACCAACCATATCACAGACTTGAAAGCAGTACAACATCAAGCTCTATCTCAATGACAATCAAATTTTTATTTAACTTAACTTTTAATTTTGCTGTAACAAAGTAATATTAGTGTCATGAGATGAAATAAAACACAAACATTAAAAGCCACAATAGTACTTTAACTAACTATCTCTACCATCATTGAATCTGAACGCACATGTTCTAGCCAATGTGAAGTCATGCTATTTAGCACATGAGACATTCTTCAATTGGGATGGATCAACCACCTTGTACATGAGCCAACTCCAATGAGCTCCCTTTCAGCATAAGTTACACCTCTTTGATTTGCACACATCAACGAAAGAAGGATAAAAACATTGATAAATGGGTTAATTATATGTCAGTGAGTAAGATTAAATATGTTAGCATATGTCACAAAAAAAACATTCATGCAAAACTCATTCCCAAACTTGATTTCAAGAAATTTTAAAATAGATAAATAAATACCATAGGTTAACTAAAGAGCTTGGTATGTCCAATGGAAAACACCAGTTGCAAACAAAAATGATAAGACAGTTGCATGTCCTTATGCCTACTTGTAAGAAGAAAAGAAAAAATTGAGTTTAAATGATGAGATTAATTTAGAGGAAAAAAGTGAAAATTAAGAAAATTGAAGATGATAGAGAGTACTTATTCGGTAAAAATCCAGATCTCGTTTTATTATTATTATTACTGAATATGTCGAAGATTTACGTTGCCTTTATAGGTATGTGTTGGAAATCACCTCAAGATGCCCAAGTGGTGATCTTCCAAGCACCCAAGTCTAGAATGACTTGTAATGAATAAAAACAAACCAATCAAAGAAAGAACACAACAATTGTTATCGAGGTTCGGCAAATGCCTACGTCCCCCGTGAGCTACTCCGAGCTCTCTACACTAAATCAATGAGTTCTTACAATTACAACAACACCTCTTCTAGAATTCTCTTGTTATTGAAGAACGAAAGAAGAGAAAATTTAAGTGATAATGACTAGTGTTTCCTTGGAATTTTCCCTAAGAAAATTCCAACTACAAAGCTCTTGAATCCCCAATCTATACTACTCTCTCTCTAAACAACCAGCCTCTCTTGAATAAGATCTATTCTAGTGCCTCTCTTGTGTTTTGTGTCTTTGCACTCTCACACTTGCACTTGAATTCTCTTGTATGATGATTGTGTTGTGTTATGATTGAAGCTAGATGACCCTTTATATAGTGCACTAACTCCTTCAACCAATCTTTGAGATCAATCTCAACCCTTAGATCTCAAGAACTAAAGACCCGTGGCTCTCTAAGAGTCTAAGTAATCCTGTATGTTTTAACTAAGTCCCATGCACCATCAAGAGAGCTGAAACAACATGCATCAGGTGTGCCTTTGTGCCGCGGCTCAGAATAGGGCAAGCCGCAGCACAGAAGGGGGAAGTTTGCTGCCATTCTGGAGGCCGCGGTTTGGGTGGCCTGTGTTGTGATGCACAGGGCCGTGCTGCGGTGCGCACACCCTGAGCCGCGGTGCATAGAGTGGTGCTCCTTTTCTAGACTTTCTGGAGGCTGCGACGCCTAAGGCTGGGCCGCTGCGCACAACCAGACCTGATGCTGACTTTTCCAACCTGTTTAATCCTTGGACAAACACCAACAATCTCTACCTTTGTCTAAGAGATTAAACCCGAACCCATTGTGCAGAGAACTTAGGATCCAAACTAAACTTGAGTCACTATATCAACCGACTCCAATCCTAAGAAGTCCTAGGCAATGATTGAACTTACTTAGAGGTAGAACCTTAGTACCTAAATCTGCAGGGTTTTCTTCCGTGGCCATCTTGTCCACATGAATACATCCTTTCGTAACATTTTCCTGAATGAAATGATACAGAACATCCATATGTTTTGTCCTCTCATGGAACACCAAATTCTTGCACAAATGCAATGCACTTTGGCTATCCGAATACACCACCACCTACTCTTTTAGGACCTTCAACTCTTCTAACAACCCTTTGCACCACATAACCTCCTTAATGGCTTCCGTTGCCGCTATGTACTCAGCCTCGGTTGTTGAGAGTTCTACCATCGGCTGCAACTGAGCCTTCCAACTTATACAACATCCATTTAAGAAGTAGGAGGTAATCGATCTTCTTTTATCCCGGTCTGCTCTATAGTCTAAATCAGTATAACCCTCTAGACAGATGGACTTACCCCTCTTCTCATAAACCAGCCCCACATCTGGGCTTCCTTTCAAGTACCTCAGCAACCACTTCATCTCAAGCCAATGCTCTATTCTAGGAGTAATCATAAACCTGCTGAGAACACTCATTGCATGAGCAATGTTGGGTCTAGTGCTTACCATGGTGAACATAACTGATCCAACCGCACTAGAGTAAGGGACCTTTTCTTCTCCTCATCCGATCTCAGACATTGATCACTGGAGAATTTGAAATGACCAGCAAGGGAAACCTTCACTGGTTTGCTATCTTCCATAAAAAAAACTTAGATATCATCTTTTCTATGTAAGAAGTCTGAGAAATCTTCAATTTGTTTCTCTCCCTTTCCCGGATTATACTCATCCTAAGGATCTTCTGTGCATGGACAAAATCCTTCATCTCAAACTTCGAACTGAGTTGAGACTTCAATTCTTCTATCCTCTCCCTGTTGTTCCCAACCAACAGCATATCATCGACATAGATGAGGATGATCACCATTTCCTCCACCTTGTGCCCCTTGTAGTACAAGCACAAATCATAGTAGCTCCTCATGAAACCCAAACTAGTTACAAAAGAATCGAACCTTTTATTCCATTGCCGAGGTGATTGCTTCAGGCCATAGAGAGATTTCTTCAATTGGCACACCAAATCTCCCTGCCCTCCTTCCTTATAACCTTCGGGTTGCCTCATGTTGATGGTCTTATCAAGCTCTCCATGTAAGAACGCTGTCTTCACATTCATTTGCTCGATTTCCCAATTAAATTGGACCACCATTGCTAACACTATCCTTATCATCTTGTATTTCATAACCGGTGAGAATATTTCGGTGAAATCTATTTCTTCTCTTTATGTGAACCCCTTCACCACCAGCCTAGCCTTATACCAGACTTCATCCCTTAGAGTGTTCCCTTCTTTAATCTTGTAAATCCATTTACAATCCACAACTCTCTGTTTTTCTGGTTTGGGCACCAATTCCCAAGAATTGTTTTTCCTCAAAGAATCCATTTCTTCTTCCTTAGCTAGCTGCCACTTTAACAAATCCTTACATTCCATGAAATCCATGTAAGTTTCTAGTTCAACCCCTCCTTCTGAATAAGGAGCTGCTACATTAGCATCCGTAAAACCATATCTCAAAGGTGGTCTAACCACCCTCCTTTCCTGATCCTTTGTGAGCTGATAGTCATTCTGACTTGCTGCATCATCCCCTTCTAGTTCAGCCTCCTCTTGAGTGTTTTGAGCTTGGCCTTCATCAATGGGCTCTACCTGGTCCGAACCTTCTAGCCTTCCTTGCTCTATCTGAACTGAATTTTCCTTGATGTTATGCTATGCAAATACCAGGCTGGTTTGCCCACTATCCCCTGCAGGGTTAGTTTTCTCCAAATAGGGAAATAACAATTTATTAAAAATGACATCCCTACTTATTATGAGTTTCATTCCTTTTGGTTCTAAGGACCACAACCTATACCCCTTAACCCCATCACCATACCCTAGAAACACACATTTTCTAAACCTTGGGCTAAGTTTATCATCATTTTGATGTGCAAACGCAAGACATCCAAAAGTCCTAAGGTTGCTTAACTCAGGGGGTTTCCCACTCCACATCTCTTCGGGAGTCTTGAGCTCTAAAGCTCTAGAGGGTGATCTATTAACCAAATATGTAGCAGTAGACACAGCTTCCCCCCAAAAATATTTTGGTAAATCGGACCCAGTTAACATGCATCTAACCTTTTCCATAAGGGTTCTATTTATCCTCTCAGCAACTCCATTTTGCTGAGGGGTTTTCACAACCCTTTTATATCTTAGAATCACATTTAACTCACAGAATTTATCAAAATCCTTATTAAAAAATTCTAAGCCATTATCGGTTCGTAAAACCTTAACTACCTTACCCATTTGAGTCTCTAGCAACTTTTTCCACACCACAAATTTATTCAAAGCATCTGATTTATTTTTAAGCAAATAAACCCAAAACTTTCTTGAATAATTATCAATTAAAGACAGAAACTAAAGATTACCTCCCTGTGTTGGTGTTCTTGCTGGTCCCCAAAGGTTCGCATGAATGTAGTCAAGAATACCCTTAGACTTGTGCACTTCGGTGTTGAAGCTGACTCGGTGTTGCTTCCCAAGAATGCAACACTCGCAGAAATCGAGTTTCTCTACTTTGTCACCATTAAGTAGACCGTTCTTGCTAAGAACTTGCAGCCCTTTTTGCTCATATGTCCCAAGCAATTGTGCCAAAGTATTGCCTTATCCATCTCAGCCATCAAGCCTGCTGCTTGATCATTGATTTCTGTCTCTCCGATCATCTCATAGAAACCATCCTTTATTGCTGCTTTGATCACTATCAAAGATCCCTTGGTTACCTTGATCTTTCCTCCATTTGCTTTGTATGTGTACCCCATGGAATCTAGCTGCCCCAATGAGATCAAATTTCTTCTCAAATCCGGAAGATACCTAATATTCCGCAGCAGCCTTTTGAATCCATCAAACATCCTCAATTGGATGTCTTTTATCCCCCTCACTTGGCAAGAAGTATCATTCCCTAAGAAAACATTTTCATCATTGGTTTCCTTGAAATTATTGAACTAATTCCTATAAGGGCACATGTGATAAGTGCACCCAAAATCTAGGATCCATTTCTCGCTGTCTTGCCTCCTACTTACATTTGAGCACACAACAAGAACATCATCTGGTTGTTCTCCTTTAGCAACCGAAGCCTCTCCATTGTTGGTATGGCTTCTTCCTCTCTCATCCAACAACTTCTTCTTGCAATCTTTCTTGAAGTGACCCTCCTTATTGCAGTAGTAACATCATTTCCCTCCAAACTTCGGTTTGGAATACGATCTCCCATGGCTCTACCCTCTACCCTTTGATCTCTCCCTGTAGTTGCCATGGATGCTACTACTATTCTGAGTTGTTGGCCTTCCTCTAATGAATAACCCTTCTCCACTTGATGCTTCCCTCGTCTTGGCTTTGAAATCACGAGCCCTTATAGCATTGATCACAATTTCCTTGGTTATTATATCTCTTCCATGTTCAATAGCATTAATCAAACTTTCAAAATAATCAGGAAGAGAATTCAATAACATAACAGCCAATTGTTCATCCAGGAATGTTATACTACAACTAGCCAAATCTTGAACTAGTTTGTTAAACACATCAAGATTATCTTGCAACTCTTTATTAAGATCCATTTTAAAAGTAAAGATTTGTTTAAGAAGATAAATCTTATTAGGGAGAGTTTTGGTAAGAAATAACTCATCTAGTTTCTTTCATATGATAGCTGGATCTTCTGAGTATCTGCACTCTCTTGTGACACTATCCGACATGTGCAGAAAGATGGTGCTATATGCCATCTTCTTCATCTCAATCCGCTGGACCTCCGTGAGCTACTCCGAGCTCTTTACACTAAATCAATGAGATCTTATAATTATAGCAACACCTCTTCTAGAATTCTCTTGTTCTTGAAGAATGAAATAAGAGAAAAATAAAGTGATAAGGACTAGTGTTTCCCTGGAATTTTCCCCAAGAAAATTCCAACTACAAAGCCCTTGAATCCCCAATCTATATTACTCTCTCTCTAAACAACCAGCCTCTCTTGATTGAGATCTATTCTAGTGCCTCTCTTGTGTTTTGTGTCTTTGCACTCTCACATTTGCACTTGAATTATTTTGTATAATGATTGTGTTGATTGTATTATGTTGTGTTATGATTGAAGCTAGATGACCTTTTATATAGTGCACCAACTCCTTCAACCAATCTTTGAGATCAATCTTAACCCTTAGATCCCAAGAACCAAATACCCATGGCTCACTAAGAGTCTAAGTAATCCTGTGCATTTTAACCAAGTCCCACGCACCATCAAGAGAGCTAAAACAACATGCATCAGGTATGCCTTCGTGCCGCGGCTTAGGACAGGGCAAGCTACGGCACAGAAGGGAGGAGCTTGCTACCATTCTGGAGGTCGTGGCTTGGGTGGCCTGTGCCGCGACGCACAGGGACGTGCAGCAGCACGCACACCCTGAGCCTCGGTGCACAGGGTGGTGCTCATCTTTTGGACTTTCTGGAGGCCGCGGCCCATAACCAGACCTGATGCTAACTTTTCCAACCTGTTTAATCCTTGGACAAACACCAACAATATGTATTTAGCTAAAATAAATTAAAGTTTGACAAAAAAAAATTAGGATTTATTAGGAATTACTTAGTTTATATAAAATATAGATTAGGTGTGAGTACAGGGCAAGAAACAAAAAATATTTAATGGAATTTATATCTTTAGTGTTGGATTGGGGGAGATAAAAAGAAAGAAGAGAAATCATGCATGTGTGAGTTAAGGGAGAACAAAAACCACTTTCATTAATAAAAGCCTTCTTGTTTATGCTTTTGGATTGATGCTAATGAAAGTAATTTAACACTTTAATTTTCATTTTTAATGGAATAAATTTGTTCTATTGTTTTAATAGAATAATTAGATTTAAAGTTAAATGTTCCTATTTGATATATCTTATTAATATTTTGCTTAGGTATATGCCAATTGAGCATATCTTGCTCGATCTTGGCAATATTGACTTCTTGACTGTTCATTGAACTATTGAAGTTTTGACCATTATGATCATCTATATGATCATCATATCTTGGAGGGGATGAGGTTGGTGAACCAGACACAGATGAATCATCACCCTATCTGCGTCTTTTAAATAATTTATTCATAACTTAAGGATGACACTGTAAACTCAATACCTAAACAGTTCTACAGTGGGACCACCTACCAGGACCACCCAACTGGGACCACCCTAAACATGAGCTGACCAACGGATTTACACAGGCTGACTAGTGACTTTACAGCTAAACCAAACACAGTAAAACAATATATAGAAAGAAACAATATACAAGAGTAAGAAATAAACAGGAATATCTAGAAGAACAGAGATATGGCTCTGATACCAAATGTGAGCAGGATCATAAGCATCATGAAGACAAAATAAATTTTTTTGAAAATATAAGTATGAATAGATATGCTTTGATAAAATTTGATATTGAGATTACAAAGAGAAAGAAACTTACAAAGTAAGAGAGCAGGGAAGGGAACTTCACACACACTCAAATTACAAGTTTTTTACTCTCAAATGTAGTCTCTCAGTTTCAGAATATCATTAATG